>CM070832.1:38456653-38520911 GCA_036326025.1 Chrosomus eos
CATTAAGGTTATTTCTCTCTATATGTTTGTATTTTTCTTTGAAATGTGTCTTTGGTTTTGGGTAACATTGCATAGGTTGTAATCTTTAAGTAATGGTAAAAAAATATACATCACAAAAACCAGCTGTTTCAACAGGAGTGTGTAGACTTTTATAATCACTGTCAGAGGAAGCTCTTTTCTGGCATTGAGTCATTAACTTGACACATAAATATACTGTATAATTTATAAACATCATGGAATTAATAATGGCAATATCCAAAACATATGGTTCACCCCCCCCCCCCCCCCCCCCCCCTCTAAAACCCTCTGTATTAACAGGGCCGTTCCTGGAAATGTGATGAGGGCGGCCAATGAGCTTCTTCAGTAGGGCTGTGCTTTTGTTTTTCTATTGTAATGATTTAAAATTATCTCCTGGCTGGCTCGCCAACATTAACATGCCATTATCATAGTGTCTCATCAAGAGAACATCTCATTTGGTGTTCATGAACCAGTACAATTTTGAAAGAATTTCAATGAAAGTAACAGTTATACTGCAGGCAGACAATATGATGTGCTTTATACACACACACACACACACACACACACACACACAGCTCACCCTGCTCCGGCTGACAACTGCGCTCAGCGTTTGATGGACACGCTCGCTGGACGTCTGGAGTTTTATCAGCATATTCCAGCTCTACTGTCATCTTGTCAATGGTGTTCTGGCAAGGACATCTACCGAGAGGCAGTGCTCCCGATCCCTGCAGGAGACGACACACACACACACACACACACACACACACACACACACACACACACACACGCTTGATCAGTCAACCTGCAGGCTGATACGCTAGAAAATATACATGGAATATGATCATCATCTAGTGTGGAAGCCCATGACCACCACATGCTTTTAAATCAGAATTATGAGATAAAAAGTCATACGTATGAGATAAATCATAATTCTGATTAAAAAGTCACAATAATGAAATAGCTATGAGATGTTAAGTAATTCTGATTAACTTTTTCACTCACCGGCCAATTTGGCTACTATATTTTTAAGTTACCGGCCATTCAGAACTTCTACTAATACTTCTTATTATAGAGTATAGAAATATATATATATATAATTAAGACTTCATACATTAATTTCTTACTCAAACTAAATCCTGTCATCCAGCATCTCCTCTTCCTCTTTCCTCCTCATCACCAAACATGTGTTTTAGGAGGACAGATCAATACAGTACAGAGAACATCAGAACATGTGGGATGTTGGAAAATGATTTTTCTTTTAACCAAATGCTTTTTAATCTTCGTTATTGCTTCAATACAAATGAACAAGCGTGCTGTTGTGTGTTGTGTAGTGACGTGTGTGTTCAAATATGGAAGTAAAATAATGACAAATGTTTTTGAAACAAAAAGCCTGTTGAAATGTACTTATTGAAAAAAAATATGCATTGCATTAACCCTGCTTGTATTTTACTGCATTGTATTTTTAGGGCTTGTATTTTTATGGGCTGAAATTTAGCATGGTTGAATATTTAGGCTGTGAATATTTCAATTCAAAACATTTCAAACACATTTTCATTAGTACATTTTCAATGATCTATATTCACATTTCATATTTCACTTCCAAAATATTCAAACTGATTAAAAATACAACCTATAATATTCAACAGGCGGTTTTCGGTCCATTTTATTTCGCTTTCAAATTCGCTTCCTCAAATTCAGTGGTTTAAATTCGACAGTAAATTCAACGTTGACATCCAGGAACTGCAGGAAAAGCAGTAGATTACCGAGCAAAATCTCCATCTGCTGTTAGTCGACCTCACCAGCAGGGGGTGCAAGCGCGTGTTGTTGACGAAGATAGAGCAGTTAGAGCAAGCCATTCATTCATAAAAAATAATTTACAACAATGTAAGTGTTTCTGTGATTATGACGTCTGTTTTATGTGAAATTCAGTGTCTTCACGATTACTTTTCCTGTGTAGCCTACATGCATCTTTCTCTACCGTGAATGAGATTATAATGTTATTCCCCCGACGCGGATGTACAGGTCCAATGTTACATTTGAGTTTGACATAATCTATTGGTTGTTTAGTTGCGGCGATTGTGCTGCATGCATTACTAGGGTTTCCCTCAATACGTCAGGATTCCCATGCTGGACATATAAAACGCTTAACCTAGCTTAATGGACTAATACAGTGATATAAAAGACCAAACTCGCAGGCAAGCAGAAGGACTCAGAATATGAACTTAACGCGCAAAGTTTAATGCTCAGCGTTTCCCAGTGATACTGGCATAAAGTTGGCTTGACATTCGCACATTTAGGGACCATCTCTAAAGTTACATACGACATTGGTATACACGTTTCTAACTTCAATAGCATTTGAAGAGAACGACTTACAGTCATAAAACTAACTGTAAAGTGTTCATGTAGGTGTCAGGCATAATGCGCAATTTATTCAAATAAATTGAAGTTTGCTATTGAAGTTAGAAACGTTTAGGCCTAATAGGACTACCAGTGTTACTTTAGAGACGGTCCCTAAATGTGCGAATGTCAAGACAATTTTACGTTTAGTCATTTCACAGACGCTTTCATCCAAAGCGATTTACAGTTAAACTAACAATATAGAACAACAATATGAAAGTGCTATGAACCTTCCCAGTTTAATCTAATGCAGTACATGTATGTTGGCATACTTCCTCAATAAAGGTGCGAGTTTTGTCTTTTATATCACTGTATTATTCCATTACAGGAATTGCCAGTTTTGTCCCGACAGAAAGGGAATCTTTGAGTATGATGAGGTATTGAGGGAAACCGATAATCCCGTTCATGGTAGAAAAAGCTGATAACATGTAAGGCTACACAGGGAAAGTAACAATGAAGTTAATGAATGAAACATAAAAACAGCTTTTGTGCCTTAATCGTCTTTTCCGCATATATACTGACCCAGATAATCATCACAAAAAACGTAATGCATGCTCAATTGTTGTACAGTTTTCATAAATGAATGGCTTGCTAACTCTATCTTCATTAACAACACGCGTTTGCACCCCCTGCTGGCGAGGTCGACTAACAGCAGATGGAGATTATGCTCGGTGATCTCCTGCTTTTCCTGGATGTCAACGTTGAATTTACTGTCGAATTTAAACCACTGAATTTGAGGAAGCGAATTTGAAAGCGAAATAAAATGGACCGAAAACCGCCTGTTGAATATTATAGGTTGTATTTTTTAGGGATGTCCCGATCCGATACTCAGGATCGGTATCGGCTCCGATACTGCCATTTTTGCGGGATCGGGTATCGATCAGACATCGATCAGACAAGGCCGATCCAAATCCGATATTGTGGGTATACTATTATGTGTTATTGTTAAGCCCCACAAAAGGCACAAAAACATTCTAAAGTACCATAACGTTTTCGTGCACTCTATTATAAGTGTTCTGAAGCCATTAAGTGAGAGAGAAATTAATATTTAAGTCATTAAATTCAAGATCACGTAAACTTTACCCTCTCGCGGATGTCAGTCATTCTCCATTCAGCATTCAAACAACGCGTCGCGTTCGGTTACAGTCAATGATGAAACTATCTTCAAGATTATTCAATGTTAATACTATTATACTTGATTTGTAAGATAAAGGTCTATGTTTTCGCATAGAACAACTTTATCTTGCTGGACGTATTGCTGCCTGTAACTCAATCGTGTTACTCTCTACCGGGTGTCGGACGCTGTCGGTTTGATCACAACACTAGAGTCAGAGAGCACTATAATTGTTCTTCACGCGCACAGTAACTGAAATTTAAAACTGTTAAAAGAAAAGGCTCAATAAACGATTGCATAGATAGATACTGTATAATACACTGTCCATCAATATGTATCTCCGTTGTGCTTTGAACTTTTCAAAGCGGACTCGACGCGCTGCGTGCTGTAACTCCACGTGGCTTCAAGCGCATCATTCTCCGCTCGGGATGCGCATAAGCGCTTTGTGCACTGTATTGGAGCCTTTCATATCATAATGCAGTGTCGCAATTAAAGCTTATTAACATTATTAATTATTAATGTTGCTGCCTCATTAAATAGCTGTGCAATACACTTAAAACATGTCTCAATTTTATAGCAGATTTAGCTATATCTAAAATAATTAGGTGGCTAATTGAGAAAATTGTTATATTTTTTATTAGTTTAAGAATAAAATAAAAATATCGGATTAATATCGGTATCGGCAAAAGCCAAAGCTGCGGCATCGGTATCGGTATCGGAAGTGAAAAAGTGGTATCGGGACATCCCTAGTATTTTTAATCAGTTTGAATATTTTGGAAGTGAAATATGAAAGGTGAAAATGGATTATTGAAATTTTACTAATGAAAATGTGTTTGAAATGTTTTGAATTGAAATATTCACAGCTTAAATATTCAACCATGCTAAATTTCAGCCCATAAAAATACAAGCCCTAAAAATACAATGCATTAAAATACAAGCAGGGTTAATGTAATGCATATTTATTTCAAGTAGTACAATTCAACAGGCTTTTTGTTTCAAAAACATTTGTCATTATTTTACTTCCATATTCAAATGAGCCAGATATGAGCAGATTCTGCAATACACTGTATTTAATATATCATGATGACTCACGAGTATTTACGCTAAATCTGCACAGATTAGATTTACACGATCTTCTCCAGCAAAGGGAGTAAATATAATAAGTAACGCCAAACTGGCTCGTGATTTGACAGCGTTTCCCGCCACTGTTGATTTCAAACCCTGATTATGAGATAAAGTTACAACTCTGAGATACTCAGTCAATTATGAAATAAGTGTCAAAATTACCATACTAATAATTGAGATATAGTAAAAATGATAATATTTTAAGTCATTATTAAAGATAGAAAGTAAATTATGAAATGTCAATTATTAGATAAAAAGACAAAATTCTGAGATATTCAATCAATTATGAAATAAGTGTCATAATTGACACTAATAATTATCAGAAAAAAGACAATTATGAAATAAAAAGTCAAAATTCTGAGATGCTACTGCATTATGAGATAACGTCAAAATTATGACAGTGTCTTGTGACTTTATCTCATAATTGTTTTTTTTAAAGTCATAATTATAAAATAAGTTTCAAAATTAGGACATTCTTAGTCAGCTAAATAAGATACTAAGCCCTAATTATGAAATAAGCGTCGAAATTGACATGCTAATCAACTATGAGATAAAAAGTATTATGACAAACTTTTGTCATAATACTCAACTGTCTCTCATAATGACTTTTTATATTATAATTATGATTTACGGCTTCCACACGTCTGTATTCCCGGAGCAGGATACACACACTCATGAGATAGTGTTGGTCATCCGGGTCACACCCGGGGTTAGGCCTTTTCTCACGGTAACATTTGTGATGTAGTGCTAGAAGACCCCCTCAAACGACCACCACACACACACACACACACACACACACACACACACACACACACACACACACACACACACACACACACACACACACACACACACACACACACACACACACACACACACACACACACACACACACACCACCTGATTACAGCAGGCCGGACACGGCACATTTTTAATAAATATTTCAGATCTCTTTAATGTCCTGCTGTCATCTGCAGTTGACCGTATGATAATTAGATTAATTATCCTGCAGTGTGTGTGTGTGTGTGTGTGTGTGTGTGTGTGTGTGTGTGTGTGTGTGTGTGTGTGTGTGTGTGTGTGTGTGTGTGTGTGTGTGTCAGCGTGGATCTGTCAGCGTGATGGAGAGTGCTCTCGACTGAGCTTCTCTCAGGGTTTCCCTGCGCTGCGGGCGAGCGAGCTTGCCTTCTCAGGCCATGTGTTTCTATCCCCTCAAACCCCCGATCCTAACACACACACACACACACACACACACACACACACCCACACACACACACACACACACACACACACACACAGCCAGAAGCTGAGACTGAGGACACGGCGTGACCCAAAACACACCAACTCCTCCACAAGAACACATCTCACAGTCCAGCATTATCATAACATGCATATTATAAACACTCGCTGTCTTCTGATTGGTCTGCAGCCACTCTACATAAATACTCAATACACATTTGCAATGAATATAGTTTTACATTTCAGTCCGTTGCTATCATAAAACTTTCATAAATCACATGACACACTTCGAATGTAATGCACAAGAAAAATAAAACCAAAAACAATTCAGACACCAGATATGATTTTGTATATGTTTTACTAGTGTGTGCAGGACACTATAGTTTATGTGAGTGAGGAGAGCAAAATAAAGTAAACTGTGAAATATTATACACAAATATTCCTCATACAGCGACTCTACCAGTGATATTTGGGAGCAAAACTGATTGGGTCACTTTGAGCTGATGATGATTTTTCTTTAATAACTAATGCTCTTTTTACACACAGACTGAACAACATGAAGCATTGCTGGGTCACTGGTTGAGCTAAACTGGTATTATCTAATTGTGTAGTTAAATTTAACAGCTGACAGATATTCAACATAATTCATGTGTGAGAGTCTAACAGAAGGACGGACAAAACCTGTCAAATATACACTGAGTTCTGTCATATTTATTAACATGTTATAAACTATAGCGAATAAACTGTGATAATGTGAGAAATGTTGAAGGAGTCTGAATAATTCAGTAAAGAAAAAACTAAAAACATGGAATGAGTAAATATTGGCATAACTGCTTTAAACGGTCAATAAAATAGTTCATTAGCATCTTATCAGCCTTCTGTAAAAACATGATCTTCACCTGACATGATCTTATATATGTATTCATAGTTTTAGAGATATCATCCTCAGCTTTGAAATGTATATTTATATTATATCTATAAAACAGACACATCATATTTGTATTAGTCCTGGGCAATGAATAATCACATCCAAAATAAAAGTTTGTTTACACATAATATATGTCTTTGTGTACTGTGCATAATTTGTTGGTATATATATATACACACATGCATGGATATATTTAAGATTTTTTTTAAATAAAAAATATATATATATATCTATATATAATATAGATTATGTATAAATATATATACAGTATATACATGCAGAGATATATATATATACACATGCATGTGTGTGTATTTATACAGTATATACACAAAAACTATACACAGTACACACACACAAACACATATTATGTAATCACAAACTTTTATTTTGGATGTGATTAATTGTTGCCCAGCACAAATTTTTATACATTTAAAAATGATATTCTTAATATTTTTATTTTTTGAGCTTATATATCTCCATATTAATAACAGTCTGAGTAATTCTGAGTCTTGAACTGTAAACTCAAGTGTTGGCTTTCTAAATAAGTTGGTTATGTGTCTATTCAGAATGATTTATGAGCAGCAACCGTTTTATTTTGGGTATGTCATGTATAACCCACTTGCCAAAATGGGTGGGGTGGGGGGGGGGGGTTAAAGGTCAGTGTGACCTTAATTGATGCCGTTCACATGCCGCATTATAACATGAGAGCATGAGAGGAGTATGAACACACACACTGGCATGAGCACACACACTCCTTCAGGACATCATCATCACAACAACAGTGAGAGGAAACGCTCAACACAAAGTCACATGAATAACCTTCCCAGCGTACCTGAGCACTCAGAGCATAATGAGACTGGACGTGTGTGTGTGAAAGCAGGGTGATATTGCAGACGTCACACACACACACACACACACACACACACACACACACACACACAAGAGAGCGCGTTCGTGATGCTAAAGCACCACACACACACACACACACACACACACACACACACACACACACACACACACAAGAGAGCGTGTTCGTGATGCTAAAGCACACACACACACACACACACACACACACACACACACACAGAAGAGAGCGTGTTCGTGATGCTAAAGCACACACACACAACACACACACACACACACACACACACACACACACACACACACACACAGACACACACACACACACACACACACACACACACACACCAGTGAACCTGCTGATGAACACATGATGGCACGAACACTGCACTCCTGAACATCACGGGTTTGAGAGTTCATGAGAAACAATGATTGATTCAATTTTAATGTGACATTAAATGAAACACACTACCTCAAATAGCGATATATATCTTATGTAAATTCATAAGTCGACAGCATTGCTGAGTATTTTCTGCTTAAAACTGCAGTGAACCAAAGACAGTCTCAAAAACACTGAAATCGCTGGTGTTTCTGACGTCACAAACTACCTTGTAACCAATCAGATCAACGTGTGATCGTCAACCAGTGGATCTCTGAGTCAGTGAGTGAGTGGAGGCGGGGCTCATTTGCATATTCATAGAACCTTGTATACTAAACGAGGCAAGGGTGTCGAGTTACATTCAAGATATTTTAAGGGTTTTTTTTTTCAAGGAAAACAGGTTTAAATGTAATTTTGGTGATCAAAGTATTAAAGGTGTGGTATAATGCCCTTTCCACAACATGTAAAATAAGTCTCTGATGTCCCCAGAGTGTGTATGTGAAATTTTAGCTCAAAATATCCCCCAGATATTATTTATAGCATGTTAAAATTCTCACTTTTTGATGGTGAGCAAAAACACACACTATTTTTGTGTCTGTCCCTTTAAATGCAAATGAGCTGCTGCTCCCGGTGAAGGGGGCGGAGCTTCAAGAGCTTGAGTCCTTTTACCTCACACACACACACACACACACACACACACACACACACACACACACACACTTCGAAAACTTTTAGCCTTTTATGTTCAAACTGGAGTCGGACAAAGATGGAGAGAATCAAGAAGAAGTGACAACATGTAGAAGCAACAGCACATTTCTGAATGGTAAGTTGATGTGGAGTTAACTATCTTCAAGTCATTGATTAGCATATTCTGTCATGATAATATATAAATGCGTTCCCGGGGGCGGGTTTATGTAAATTTGAGGGTTTATGATGTCACTAACCCATGAAGAAGCTCAACACAAGCAATTTCTGTAAAATAAATATCTTCTAGGGATGCACGATATATCGACCACTTATCGTTATTAGGGTTGTGCGATGTCTACCAATTTGGCATCAGACGATGTGTACAGTGAAACATCGCGATGGACGATGATATCGGGAGGAGGGGCGGGGCTAACATTCAAAATGTTCACTTAAGCAATAAGACCCGCAAAGACGTGTTTTACAGTGGATTTACAACAGCTAAGGGGTGTAGGCACAACGCGGAGATATTTTCCTCTACATCTCATCAGTAATTTTGATTTCGGCAGCTCTGAGTCTGTATCAGCTGATCACTCAGGAGCGAATGTACAGTGACGTGACAGAGCAGCCAGATTCAGACTGTGTTTCGCACTGTGGCTGGCGCTGAGCCAGAGATGGACGCACTCAGCGATTGTCATATTATATCACAACTATTCAGTGTTTTAACCACATAATGTTTATTTTAGGTTTCAGACATTTAAATACATATAATTTATAGCAAAACAATACATTTATAGTTTGTAAAATACACAATGGTGTCTGTGGAAGCAGCAATAACAACCCATTCAAATATATTTGCCGACGGATTTTATTCATATCAGACACACTATGGCAAGCCGTTTTAACTTTTATTCATTTCCAGGATATGTATTGTTGATAACAATTTCATTTTTTGATATCAACAATTGAATTCTTGATATCACCAATTGCATTCTTGATATCAACAATTGCATTCTTGATATCAACAATTGCATTCTTGATATCTGTAATTGTATTTTCACTAGTGAAATGTCATAGGCTGCCATTCAAAATCAATTGTTGATATCAAGAATTACATTGTTGATATCAAGAATGCAATTGTTACTAGTAAAAATGCGAATTCCTGATATCAATAATTCAATTGTTACTAGTTGAAATGTCTATTCTTGATATCAACAATTGAATTGCTACTAGTAACAATGTTCATTTTTGATATCAATAATTACATTTTCACTAGTGACAATGTTCATTTCTGATATCATGAATGTGATTGTTACTAGTAAGAAAGCCATTTTAGATATCTGAAATAATATTGATATCAATAATACATTTTCAGATATCAAGAATAAACATTTTTACTAGTAGCAATTCAATTGTTGATATCAGGAATTCGCATTTTTACTAGTAACAATCTAATTCTTGATATCAGGAATATAATTCTTGATATCAACAATGTAATTCTTGATATCAAAAATTTTATTGTTGATATCAACAATGTAATTCTTGATATCAACAATTGATTTTGAATGGCAGCCTATGGTGACATTTCACTAGTGAAAATACAATTACAGATATCAAGAATGTAATTGTTGATATCAAGAATTATAATTTTAACTAGTGAAAATTGAATTGTTGATATCAAGGATTCATATCCTGGAAATGAATAAAAGCTAAAACGGCTTGCCATAGACACACAGTGTAACCCGCAAAGACGTGTTTTACAGTGGATTTACAACAGCTAAGGGGTGTAGGCACAACGCGGAGATATTTTCCTCTACATCTCATCAGTAATTTTGATTTCGGCAGCTCTGAGTCTGTATCAGCTGACCACTCAGGAGCGAATGTACAGTGACGTGACAGAGCAGCCAGATTCAGACTGTGTTTCGCGCTGTGGCTGACGCTGAGCCAGAGACGGACGCGCTCAGCGATTGTCATATTATATCACAACTATTCAGTGTTTTAACACCATAATGTTTATTTTAGGTTTCAGACATTTAAATACATATAATTTATAGCAAAACAATACATTTATAGTTTGTAAAATACACAATGGTGTCTATGGAAGCAGCAATAACAACCCATTCAAATATATTTGCCGACGGATTTTATTCATATCAGACACACAGTTTAAGTAACTATAAAGTTAACTCTATTCTTCTCCCAGTTCACCGGCCATGTATTTCGGGAGAAACCGCTGAATTCACGTGCTATAATAAACCCAACAGACAGGAATCTCTGAACTGCGGCCCAAACAAACATGGCGGCGCCCATCTCACGTTACAGATCAAAATCATTTATAAAGGTTTTTTAAACGACAAAACAAACTCACTTACACGTGTTTGAGAATCGGAATAGAAGATAGTTGATGACATGGTAACCAGGTTTGTTAATATTTATAAATAAAAGCGCTGTCATACATCTGTCATACAGCGCTATTTTGGCTGTGGTGAATTAGGTGCCAAGCATGACGCGTCACCATGGAAACATGGGGGGGGGGGGGATCGCGATGCTGGCTAAACATGTCATGATGATATCGTCTATCGGCACAACCCTAATCGTTATTGGACGATAAATGGTCTTTTTTGATGTTATCGTTATCGATCCGATAAGAAAATTGGGCCGATATATCAAAGCCGATAAATAATAGATTATTTACTTCAGTTGAGATTGGATTCACTTTGAAAAGGAAGATACAGTTCAGTGCAACATGTGCAGCACAAATCTGTCACATAGGCTTCATAACATTATAAGAGCACGCCTGTAAAAGCATGTAGTGAACTCGTGTTCGCCAGAGTTTCAGCGCGAGGAGCGCGTTGTGGAGGAAAGAGCGCGTCTATGGAGTTAAGCCTTCATGACGAGCACAGTCAAGTTCTCTTGAGCATTCGCAGCATTCTGTGCCATTGTAAGTCGTAATATGTTTATTTTGTGTATATAGGCCTATATATCTGATTAATCTAATATAGCGTTTGGTTGAGTTAATGACGCGCGCAGGCGCAGCGCTTCATTGTTCTGGTGATCATCTTTATAGCGTGCGCAGCTCAAACAGAAATGCACTTTTATAACTATAATTGGGACTATCATATACATGGCATTATAATGAGAACACTATTGTAATAAAACGTTGTGAATTCTCTGGGTTTAGTTGCCGTCAGCGCGTTGTTGTGGGAATAACGCGTCCAGAACAGGGATAAGCTACACATTATGACCAGCACATGTTCGATTGTGCATTCACGTCCTTTTGTGCAGATAAGTCGTAATATAAAGCTGATGTAATATAAATATCTGATTAATCTCACATATCATGCGTTTCGTGGATTTAAACAACCTAGAAAAGTTCTTCAGTTTCCCGGTGCGTTCTCTTCAGCTTCAGCGCGCGCAGATTAAACAACAATGCAAAACATTAAAAGCTATGATTTGCACTGTCATATTATTATATTCACCATTGTAATAAACTGGTGAATTCTTTGGGTTTGCATTCTTCAGCAACCGTCGAGTTGATTAACCTTCTAGCGATTCAGTTTAACGCTCGTTCTTCAGCTTCAGCGCGCAGCTCACACAGCAATGTCGCTTAAACAGTAATGCTATTAAAGATGTTTACTATTAGGCTACTGTAATATTAAAATAGTTAATTAAAAAAAAAACCATTGCGTTATAATTAATAACTAACATTATGTTGTTCTCGTATTATTTTCATCAACGATATGGTTTGATTAAAATAATTTCCTTATTGACCGTGCGGAGGCGATTCCATTTTATTGATCCATGCCACAAGCATTTTGTTTCTTTATATGAAGCCCAACGTTAGCCTATCTAATGACTTGTTTGCAATATTTAGGTATTTTATTTGTGTTAGGCAATAGATTTTTTGATAACACTTTACAATAAGGTCTCATTTGTTAATGCATTAAGTGACAGAGAGCAATAGCCTTAATTGTTAGTTAATCAAATATGTGTGTTCATGTTAGTTCACAGTGCATTGACTAATGATAGATAAAACTTTCTTAAAATGTCTTATAAAATTGTTGGTTCATGCTAACTAATGCTAACAAAATTAAACCTTATTATAGTGTTACCATTTTTAATAAAGAAAGTTGCCCAGTGTAAAAATAATTTTAAAAGTTAAGGAATCTTACACTGGTTCAAACTAGGCTATACAGTAGTATATGTTTGATTTATGTTAAAAGTGTTTGAGACAAGGCTTTTAATTGTGAGCCTTCTGTTTATGTATACAGGCTATCAAAGTATATAAAAAAAAATATTTAGATTTATCGGCCAATATATCGGTTATCGGCTTTCAAATGTAAAGAATTATCAGTTATCGGTATCGGCCAAAATGTTCATATCGGTGCATCCCTAATATCTTCCTTTGCTTTGAACTGTGAGCGTTGTAACTTTGCAGATGTTGTTTATGCTCAAACAGCAACATTACACACTAACTACAGTTAGAAAAGTGAAATCATAATCAACAAACACTTTAATGGATAAAATGATTGAATACAGTATATAGTCTGTTGCGCTGTGTGTTTCAGAAGGAAGAGTGTTTTCATTTACACACGAGCAGCTTATAGTGTGCTTCTGGAGAAAAAACATGAGATTATATTATATAATAATAATTATTATAGTTTAATGCTTCTGGAAATTGTGTTTCCTGGATACATTGCGTTCCCCCAAAAACCTTTGTGTTCATTCACAAAAGCACTGAAATATTTAGCTTCCCATCTCATACTATTTCCATCACAAAAGATTTGTAAGCAAAAGCAAAGTTTCTCAGGGAAGCGGACAGCTTTGCGAGAGAACACAAAACCAGCGAAAGATCGTTTCATACACGCATATATACAGTATCATAAAAATAATAATAAAAGCAATACAAATTAAACACAATTTTTTTGTCTGTTTACTTCCATGTCATGTGACCATTAGCCAACATCAGAGAACTGCGAACATGCAAATTCACTGTTACATAATTGAAATATGAACTATAGAAGTATTACTAATATATATTACTAATATTTTACGTCCAGGAGGTTCAGCTGACGAAAGTTTGGGAAGGGTTCGATCCCCAGAGAAGGCTTGAAATCATAATAACATCTGATACATGCATACATATAATGGACTAAAAACATTTGCGTGCACAAAATAAATCTTTCATTTGTTGAAAATGATCCATTTTGTGAATAACACCAATGAGAAAAAACTCAAGCTCACTAAATTTCAAATAAAAGTTTCACTTTGTGTGTGACATACGTAACATCCAGAGCTGAAGAAGAGTGTTTCCTGAAACTACACAGCTCTGACATCACTCACGTGCGCTCTGACATCACACACGTGCGCTCTGACATCACACACGTGCGCTCTGACATCACTCACGTGCGCTCTGACATCACTCACGTGCGCTCTGACATCACACACGTGCGCTCTGACATCACACACGTGCGCTCTGACATCACACACGTGCGCTCTGACATCACACACGTGCGCTCTGACATCACACACGTGCGCTCTGACATCACTCACGTGCGCTCTGACATCACTCACGTGCGCTCTGACATCACACACGTGCGCTCTGACATCACTCACGTGCGCTCTGACATCACTCACGTGCGCTCTGACATCACACACGTGCGCTCTGACATCACTCACGTGCGCTCTGACATCACTGACGTATACATGACTATCTTCATAAGTGGACACTAGCTGTAGAACAGGACGGGGTTACGCTGGGCCGTACTTCTGTTTTGTCCTCGGTGTGCATGTGTGTGAAGCGCAGGTATCCGACAGGAGCGAAGGCATCGTCCGAGTGGATCACGGTCTCCGCAGAGTCACTGGAACACAAAACACACAGTGTCACACACACACACACACACACACACACACACACACACACACACACACACACACACACACACACACACACACTGGCGTTGTGCTCGAGTCTTACATGACGATCTTCTTCTTGAAGAGCGGGCAGTCGACAGTGAAGGTCTCGTACTCGCCTCCTTCCCCACAGATGTGAACTCCATACTTCTCTGAAAGCTGGAATAGCAAACATGCTTACAATCACACCAGCACTGCATATTCATATTACAGTAACATCACATTTATTATTAATTACATCACATACTTATTTTACTGGCTATTAATAGCAAATGTTTATATACACTACTGGTCAAAAGTTTTTTTTTATATATATATTTTGAAAATCTCTTTTGCTCACAAAGGCTGCATTAATTTGATTAAAAAAATACAGTAAAAACATTGAAATATTATTAGAATGTAAATCAGCTGTTTACTATGTGAATATACACTGCTGGTCACAAGTTTTGGATCGGTAAATGTTTTAAATGAAGACTCTTCTGCTCACTAAGGCTGCGTTTGTTTGATTAAAATTGATTCTATTGATTCTATCCTGAAAAATGAAATGTATGATGGTTTCCTCAAAAATATAAAATGTTTTCAACACTGATAATAATCATAAATGTTTCTTGAGCATCAAATCCTCATATTATAGTGATTTCTGAAGGATCATGTGACACTGAAGACTGGAGTAATGATGATAAATTCAGCTTTGATCACAGGAATAAATTACACTTTACTATATATTCACATAGAAAACAGCTGATTTACATTGGAAAAATATTTTGCAATATTACCGTTTTTCCTGTTTATTTTTTGATCGGCACTGTATTTAACAACCATGAGTTCATGTGAATTTACAGTGAATAAATTATTTTACAAACGAAAGGTGCTCCATCTCACTTGATTATGTCATGTGATATTGTACTAAAGGCTACAGAACATGATGATGGTGATTTGTAAGAAACGACTGAATCAGTGTTTCATCAGTCAAGCGTGCAACACTTGATCTGAATCAATATATCAATCAATCAAATCACAATAATCTGCTGTAAAGCCAAACAATCTATGTTACAATCTATATTTGTTTAAAGCGCTGTATAAATGAAGGTGAAGATGTGAAAGCTGAAGCAGAAACAGCTGAAGGAGGTTTATTATTATTATTATTATTATTATTTTCCTCTGACCTCGTGCAGATACGGCTCCATCTCCGCCAGGGATTTTCCTAGATGTTTCTCTGGATCCAGACCTGCCACACACACACACACACACACACACACACACACACACACACACACACACACACACACACACACACACACACGAGTGCAAGTGTTAGTGTTTATCACGTCCGCTGTGTAAATGTGTGTACACACACAGATCTGCTTTAACCGCGTGACTCTGAGAGCCGCAGGTCAGCATACACACATCAGTCTGAAAATATCTTAGCATGTCAATACAGACGCATCAGGAATGTAATAAACTAGAGATGTCAATCATGAGGTTCACGAGACCATCATGCACTGCCAGCTGGATGTGATCTGCCTCTCTGTAAACAAGCCTTCCAGAAACAAACACACACGTTATTCATATCTCATGATCTATAGCTCACACAACATGACCACTGCGGGAATCAAATCATGCTCGCATCAACAACGCACAGACATAATAAACAAATATAATCAATACGGGACGGGACGCAGCCTCACACAACTCAAACACGCAACTTTCCATGATTCGGGATATATACTATATAAAGGAGCGGCTGAAAATTATCAACCAAACTTATTTTAAGTGATGTCTAGTTTGTCTATATTTGGAAAATTACTAAATATAGTTTAAAAACCCAGATTTGTGTGATTTTGTAAGCAAAAAACAAATGTTTGAAGTTACTTTTAAATAGGGCTGGGTAAAAATATCGATTCATCAATGCATTGCAATTATTTGTTTCTCAATTCAATATCGATTCATCAAATCCTATGAATCGATTCAGCCCAACGGCCAGTGGCGGCGCTGTGGGCAACACTAGTGAGAGCGTTCAGCGTTGTATAAGACGCTGTTTTCATCAGAGAATGTTTAAATATCAAAGCCTTGTTTAAACTCGACGCGTCCGTTTCTTTTAGTGTCTATAATCCGCACGTGCGCGAAGGTGCGCGCGGCAAAAATGACGCGTTGGTTGCGCAAGACCTCATTTCGCTTGGCTGTGTGCAAGGCTTTTTTTTTGTAACAGCGCGCGCGGCACCGCATCCGAGGATGAACGACTTCAAGCCCAATATCTGCCCGCGCATGTAACTTACAATTGCAGTTCATTGACATTTTTTTTTTGTTAATGTTTTGTTTACTGTGTGTGATTCATTTAATGGAAAGCGCATTCACTTCTAGTTGTCTTGGTGTTAATTTTAAATAAACATAGAGCAATAGCTAATCAGTGTCTGCTCGTTTATTCAAACTAAGTTGTCCTATAACAGACGAACGTCGCAACGTTCAAAAAACCTGCATGTGCACTAGTTTGATAACAAATGCTTTATTTATATTTAGTTAACATGTTATATATTGTACTAAAATGTTACGAGTTATATGATGGAAATGCCTGTATCCTACATATAGGCACAGTAAATAAGCCTAAGGTTCTCTGATCAGCTGTTCAGTGTTATTTATTGTGTTGACAAAATAGCACTTTGTAATGTTATAATATCTATGGTTGCACTTTGTTTTATGAGTATGCACATTTTGTGCTTCTGTTTACATTTATTTTATAACTTGAATGTATAGGAAGAAAGAAATATACTTTCTACTACTAACAGTTACATGCACTTTAGATTAGAGATGTTAATAAAGCACCTGTTTATTACAGTTGTGGTTTGTATTCAACACATGTACAATATTGTACAGTTTGTTCTACTAAATAAACCATGACAGGAAATATGCTGGGGTCAATAATTTGTACTTAAACATTGGTAATACTGCACACATTATTTAAAAATATACCCAGGCACTTAATTACTTGTGTATTTACTTATTATTGAATCGATATCGAAGCTAATAAATCAATATCGAATCGAATCGAAATCGAATCGAATCGAAGCCTCAAGAATCGAAATCGAATCGAATTGTGAAATTCCTAACAATACCCAGCCCTACTTTTAAATGTATATTATTTCCCACAAATGTAATAAAAACACAGTACACCCATGTAAAGCAATACTATAGGCCTATATTAAATCTAAATGTGTGATTGTTTATTAGGGCCCAAGCCCTAAGGGCGAAGGCCCTATTGTTTTCCTAAGGATTATTTCTTCTTCTTCTTCTTCTTCTTCTTCTTCTTCTTCTTCTTCTTCTAATTATTTTTTTACTACCTTTTGGACACTTTTGGAGGCCTTAACATGCTCAAAAACTCCTGAAACTTTGCACACATGTCAGAACCCGCGGCCATCAGGGCCGGGCTGAAGATGGTACCCGGGCGTGGCAGGGGGGCTCGACAGCGCCCCCTGGAACGGGGTCCGAAAACATGGTCCATAAATCAAACACGCTTGCATGTAATAATATGAAACTCGGTACACATGTAGATCTCATCGTTTCATATATACTTCGCACTCTAACTTTTTACCCCAGCCCAACAGGAAGTCTGCTATTTAGGCTTGTTTGGAAAACGCATGCAAAGGAATGTGAAACACTCCTCCTAGAGAATTCAAACACACGGCACGAAACTCGGTCAGCGTGAAGTCAAGACATTGAGGATGAAAGTTTGCGAGGGGATTTTTGATATCTCGAACGGTTTGGCCGTGGCGAGGAAACGAAATTATGGCGAGAAACGTGAAACAGGAAGTGTGTCATAACTACGGCATACATTAACTAATCTTGATGAAACTTCAGCAGTGTGTTCGTTGTAAGAGCCCGATCACATGGATGTGACTATTGTGAGTCAAAGTTATAGCGCCACCAACTGGCAGCAGGAAGTGTGTCACTTTCAAAATGCTTTGAAATCACCCTCTTATTTTTACCCGATTTGCTTCAAACTTCATCTGTATAATGTAAATACACGGCAGATGAAGACCTGTGAATGGATTCTTGATATCTTTGAAACTGTTGCTGTGGCAATCCATCAAACTTTAATATTCTTTTTGGATGCTTTTGAGACTCTTAGCATGCCTGAAATTGCTTAAAATTGCATGAAACTCGACAGACAGATCATATTTATTAGCCAGGTGACATGTGCATAGTTTCAGAAATGGGCGTGGTGCAGGGACTCAGTAGCGCCACCTTTTGACAAAAGTGGGCGGGTTAGTTTCATCTAGAGTTACAAAAATCTGTATTTATATAGTTCTCCTCCAGCCAGACAACTTTCTAATTTACAGTCATTAGCAATAACCAAGAGGAAGTCAGATATTTTGGTTTGAATATGGTCATTTCTCTCTGAGCCTACGTCTCTGTGACTGCTCTCTGTGTGTGTGTGTCTGTGAGTGTGGGAAGGGGGAGGGGGAGTGGGGCTATGCGCCTGCTCTCTGTGTGTGTGTCAGTGAGTGTGGGGAGGGGGAGGGGGAGGGGGAGTGGGGCTAGATTAACCATTTCACTGCTGTGTGGTTTGGCCTTCATTAAAAAAGGAAATAAATGTCTTAAGCCTTGTATTTTTTAAATACGTTTTTTTAATAAAGTAAAGGCATATAACTACGGAGCCCCTAAAGGGACCTTGGCAAAAATAAAAAAATAAAGACTATCGCGTGCGCACGCGAAATGTATCGCGTGCGCACGCGATAGTATCTCGTGCGCACGCAATAGTTTCTCGTGCGCACGCGATAGTTTCTCGTGCGCACGCGATACGTTTCTCGTGCGCACGCAATAGTTTCTCGTGCGCACGCGATACATTTCTCGTGCGCACGCGATACGTTTCTCGTGCGCACACGTTACAATTTCCGGTTTGCGTTTGCGTCACTGTCATTACTATGAGGAAAACAAGAGCATGGATGTCCAAGTTTAAAATTATCCTCTAGATTAAAAAAGTTGGTTACAATGCGAACAATAAATCCTTATTTTTAAGGAATTGGTTTAACAGGGATATTAATCATCTTATGAATATGTTTGATAATTATGGAAATATTTTAACATACAAACAATTTATGCGAATCCATAGTTTTCCTGTGCATTTTAAAGAATTTAATTCTGTCATTAAAGCTATTTCCCATACTCTGATTCATCTTATCAAAGTCATATTCAATTTAACGCCACATTAAAAATTAATCCAAAATTAATTTTAAATGGCATTGAATTGATTGATTAAAAAATGCAATATTTGTACAATATTTCAAATACAAAATAAAATAGCGCCTAGAGGAAATTTCTCTATTATTGATAATATTAATTGGAAGACTGCTTGGTTAATCCCCTTTAAATATTGCATTAATAATAAAACCAAAGAAATACATTTTAAAATTTTGCATACCATCAGGGGCAGATAATGTTTAACGCAGGTGCTGAGGGGGTGCTAGATCATTGACAGGGGGAGCAGCGCAATTAGTCTATATTGTATATAAATAGCTACTATTATTAAATGAGAAAAACTTCAATATTTAATATTCAATTATTTTAATTATCACAAATAAAGTTTCAATTTTACTACATTGAATAAGCTCAACATTCAGCATTCAATCAAATATATTTAAAGATTTATTATTTATAATGTTAATGTAATATAGGGATGGCGCTGCCAATAAAGCACCTAAAAGCTGTCACAAAGAACCGGTAAAAGTATTGATTATGAATATGTAAAATATAGCAAGGAGATATTTTAATTGTTTATTAATAAACAAGTGTTTTCTGTCTGTGTCACTGTCGCCTGCAAAGATGAAGTTGACGATGCTGACTCGCGATCTTTGCAGCTAGTGAACGCGCCAGAGAGAAATGCGCATTTCATACGGATTACATAAGCAGAACGCAGTCTGTTTTGTTTCGTTTTGAATTGTTCTGTTTAAATGTAGACATGTCTGTGACTGTGAGGAAAGAATAATCTTACGCTAAGTTTCGGTTCATAAGAGACAAGCTCCAGTTCACACGCTGGCGCCTTGATGTCGTGAAATATTTAGCCTACTTCTTATTTATTAAATCAATTGGTTGATGAAACATTTATTAAAATTAAGATACAATTAATACAAAACGAAATTACCTTTAAAGAAAGGCTTTGTGCTTTCTGTTTGAGGTCTCTGCGTGAAAGTTTTAAAGCAGTCTTTTAGTGCCGCTTTCAGAGTGGTCACGTTCGTAACATTGTTTTTTCCTCATAAATGCGAACGCGAAAAAATTAATAAAATGTAGCTATATTTTATGTTCTGTGGAGAGCCAACCCTTCTTCATCCGGTGGGTAGTATTACTTTTGGTTTGAGCAGAGTGTAATTCACAGAAGTAGTTAAAGTCACGTTTTTGTGTCACGCATGTTTATTTCCCATATTAAATAGAAAACGCATCTGTAGACAGATATTTTTCTAATGTCTGGACTCCTTTATTACGGGAGTATATGGAAATATAAACAGACGTTTTTTAAATATATTCGTATTAAATGCATTTTCTGAGAATTTCTATTTCAAGTTTTGAGTGCAAATGTCGCGTCCATAACGCTGGATTTGCTCAATTTTAAATTATTTATTTTTTGGTGAAGGTCTACATATTTTATAATGTTAACCTCAAATAATTCTTATAGTAATTTAAAGATGTGGTTGCATTGGATCTGGACGGGAAGGATAACTTACTTTAAGATGCTTCTTCAGGTTGGAGGTGGAGTCTTTGGACGCTGAAAGGAGCTGGTTGGCGTTGCACATTTAGGCTATATTTCGTTCTCCCTTCTCTTTCTTTAATGTGAAATGCTGTTTGAATTTCCAAGATAGAAACGCATTCTTGCCCTGGATGGCTCTGGCTCTAGCTCCCGCTGCTCCTCTTCCGACTCCATTGTGACTGATCACGCAAACCGCGCATTTTTTTCGTTTTCACATTGGGGCTTCTGGGAAATGCTGAGTTGCCTTAATTTATTTAGCTAGAGAGTAAATAAACTCGTGAAACAGAAAAGTATCGTAATGTAATCCTTTGATTTCAACAATGTAACTGTATTCTAAATACCAACTATTTAAATTGTAACTGTAACGGAATACAGATACTCATACCTTGTATTCTGAATACATAACGCCGGTACATGTACGTATTCCGTTACTCCCCAACACTGTGTATGACCCACTTCATGTCTCCCGATATCCTATCTTACTCATGCTGTTCACTTTTCATAATCAACATGGGGAAAAAACATTATATTTAAACAAATATGAAACTTATTTAATGGCTACAACACGTACAGTAGTAGGCCTACAGACTCTCTATTGTATTGCTGCACATTCATTTAATTCTGAATTTTGCACGTTGAAAGGAATTTTTTTGTGCATTGTAAAACATATCTGCAACATTTATCAAGTTCACGGATAATTGTGCATGCATTTATTCATCATTATGATACCAAAATCATTATAAAGTAGGTTATACTACAAAAAATCAGATGAGCCCAGAATATAAACGCAACGTGTTTAATTAGCTTACACATTAAGCATTTTTCTCCCATAGAAAACCATAAGAACACTTGGCTTAATGCAGATTAGAATGTCCCAGCATATGTTGAAATAACGAGATGTTGCTTTCAGAAATTATTATTGGGGTGCTATGGGGGTGCTTTGGTCGTTCTTGGGGGTGCTGAAGCACTGCTAGCCCCTCCAGCGCCGCACATGTATACATTCCTGTTAAATCATTAATTACAAGATACTCCGATATTGACGATTTATGTTCCTTTTGTAAAAGTGGGAAAGAGGTGTTGACTCATTTTTTTGAATGCAAAATTATCCAACATTTCGGGCAGGAATTGACAGAATTTATCTTTAATTTAGTAAAAATTAAATACTATTTTACTTTAAATGATATTATTGTATATTATGAAAACCATGTTTTCAAAGGTCTTGAATATATTGTTAATTTATTTATACTGTTGCCAAAATTTTATATCCATAAGCAAAAATATTTAAATTCATCCCCAACTTAAAAGGTGAAACTAATATATAGACTCATTAAATGCAAAGTGAGATATTTCAAGCCTTTATTTGTTATAATTTTTATGATTATGGCTTACAGCTATGAAAACCTTTTCACAATATTCTAAATTTGAATTTGGGGTTTTCATAAGCTGTATTTTACAAAAGGAACATAAATCGTCAATATCAGAGTATCTTGCAATTAATGATTTAACAGGATAAATGGTATGTAAAATTTTAAAATGTATTTCTTTGGTTTTATTATTAATGCAATATTTAAAGGGGATTAACCAAGCAGTCTTCCAATTAATATTATCAATAATAGACTTCTAAAAAAATCCTCCAGGTGCTATTTTATTTTGTATTTGAAATATTGTACAAATATGTATATTATTGCATTTTTATCAATCAATTCAATGCTATTTAAAATTAATTTTGGATTTATCATTAATGTGGAGTTAAACTGAATATGACTTTTGATAAGATGAATCAGAGTATGGGAAATAGCTTTAATGACAGAATTAAATTCTTTAAAATGCACAGGAAAACTATGGATTCGCATAAATTGTTCGTATGTTAAAATATTTCCATAATTATCAAACATATTCATAAGATGATTAATATCCAATTCTCTGTTAAACCAATTCCTTAAAAATAAGGATTTATTGTTCGCATTGTAACCAACTATTTTAATCTAGAGGATAAGTTTAAACTTGGACATCCATGCTGTTGTTTTCCTCATAGTAATTACAGTGACGCAAACGCAAACCGGAAATTGTAACGTGTGCGCACGAGAAACGTATCGCGTGCGCACGAGAAGTGTATCGCGTGCGCACGAGAAACTATCGCGTGCGCACGAGAAACGTATCGCGTGCGCACGAGAAACTATCGCGTGCGCACGAGAAACTATGGCGTGCGCACGAGATACTATCTCGTGCGCACGCGATAGTCTTTATTTTTTTTATTTTTGCCAAGGTCCCTTTAGGGGCTCCGTATATAACAGACATGCTGCATTTAAATTTTTTTAATAAAACATTGTTTTTTATGTTTTTCAAGCCATTTGATTTATGAGGACTTTTGAAATGTCCTCATAAACCACCCATAAGTTGTAATACCAGTGTAATACACGTCATTATACAAATTTGTGTCCTCATAAATCACATAAACCAACCCACACACACACACACACACACACACACACACACACACACACACACACACACACACACACACACACACACACACACACACACACACACACACACACACACACACACACACACACACACACACACACACACACACACACACACACCAAATTGACGGTGGGTGGCAATGGTATATTTAAAAGTGCATAAATGTAATATCTGCAAGGCACCCCTAGTCCAGTCTTATTAAATGTATGCTTCATCTTTCATTTTAATTTGTAAATTTGATCAATAAATTCAATTATTTAGAATAATAAGATACTATATGGCTGTTACCCTAGGTAGGGCTGATCAAATTACATCATTTACATTGAAAAATAACAATGCATTAAAAGATGTTATGAGATTGTTTTAAATATGAGTCAATTAAAAATCGTTGGAAAGAATGATACTTTTAAACATAACACTGAACCGTCACTAGGTGTCGCCAGGCTACCGTCTTAATGAGCGAGTCATTGATTCATTCGTTCAAACGATTCGAGTCATTCATGAATGAGACAGGTATGGATTGGTCATTGAATCTAGGGTTTGCGATGTCTACCAATTTGGCATCAGACGATGTGTACAGTGAAACATCGCGATGGACGATGATATCGGGAGGAGGGGCGGGGCTAACGTTTTAATTTTTCACTTAAGCAATAAGCCCCGCAAAGCCTTGTTTTACAGTGGATTTAGAACAGCTAAGGGGCGTAGGCACAACGCGGAGATATTTTCCTCTACATCTCATCAGCCATTTTGATTTCGGCACGCTCTGAGTCTGCAGCAGCTGACCACTAGGAGCGAATGTACATGATGTACAATGTACACGTGACAGAGCAGCCAGATCCAGACTGTGCTTTCGCGCTGTGGCTGGCGCTGAGCCAGAGACAGACGCGTTCAGTGCTTGTCATATTATATCACAACTATTCAGTGTTTTTAACCACATAATGTTTATTTTAGGTTTCAGACATTTAAATGCATATAATTTATAGCAAAACAATACATTTATAGTTTGTAAAATACACAATGGTGTCTATGGAAGCAGCAATAACAACCCATTCAAATATATTTGCCGACGGATTTTATTCATATCAGACACACAGTGTAAGGAACTATAAAGTTAACTCTATTCTTCTCCCAGTTCACCGGCCATGTATTTCGGGAGAAACTGTTTTTTAAACGACAAAACAAACTCACTTACACACATTTGAGAATCAGAATAGAAGATAGTTGATGACATGGTAACCAGGTTTGTTAATATTTATAAATAAAAGCGCTAACGTTACATGTCATACAGCGCTATTTTGGCTGTGGTGAATCACGTGCCAAGCATGACGCGTCACCATGGAAACATGGGGGGGGGGGGGGGGGGTCGCGATGCTGGCTTAACTATGATATCGTCTATCGGCACAACCCTAATTGAATCTTTGAGTAAACCAATTTGTCCAAAATGCTGAATCATTCAGTAATGAGAAAACATGTTGCTGTGAGATGCGCAATGGTTCTGCTGTGATCTTTGTTTAACTATTTTCGCTGCTGAAACAGAAAAACCGTCAATATTGCATCTAAAATGTAAGTGACTTGACGTGTGTGTGTGTGTGTGTGTGTGTGTGTGTGTGTGTGTGTGTGTGTGTGTGTGTGTGTGTGTGTGAGAGAGAGTGTGTCTGTTACAGTGAAAAGAGTTTAACCCTTTAAGGCAGTGGATCTCAATCCTGGTCCTAGGGAGCCACTGCTCTGCATAGTTTGTATGTCTCCCTCATTTAACACACCTGATTCAGATCATCAGCTCGTTAGGAAAGAGCTTTATTAACTGAAGTGGGTGTGTCAGATAAAGGAGACATATAAAATGTGCAGAGCAGTGGCACCCATAGGACCAAGATTGAGAACCACTGCTTTAAGGCCTTGTCTTTTTTGGATATATCTTCTTTTTTTTTTATGTGCATACAACCCATATATTTTAAATGTATTGTTTGCTTTAAATTAAATTAAGATTGTATGTTTGGTAATTGAACCTAAATAAATTTAAAATTAATGTGCTATATTTCAGATCAATATAATTGTTTTCTTTCATTTTAATCAACACTAACTTTATTCTCTATCTGTATTATAAATAACTTATTTCTGCATAAATTAAAAAATCCCCAATAATCCAGACCAACCAGAGCACACTAATTCTACAACATCATCAGTGCTGAAGCGGAACTACCAGAGCGGTTCGGCAGATAGCGAGCAGATATTTTGTGTCACGTCGTGCACAATAACGCTAAAGGCACCAGGCTGGCGGTGCCACTGGCTTTATATATATAAATATAGCTGCGAGCAGCGATGAAGGGCCAAAGCCGACGGTACCGCCACCCTGGTGCACCAGGGTTGCGGTGCCACCGGCTTGGGCCCGTAATCGCTGCTCGCAGCTATATTATTAATATTAAAATCCCCCTGTAGTCAATAATTTTATCCTTTAAAACTCATCTTTGATCACCAAAATGACCCATTTAAATGTTATTCCTTGAAAAAAATGTCTTCATGCCTTAAAATATCTTGTATGTAACTCGACACCCTTGCCTCATTTAGTATTCGCGGTTCTATGAATATGCAAATGAGCCCCGCCTCCACTCACTCACTCAGAGATCAGCTTATTTAGTTTAATTTAGAGATTTAGTTTATTTAACTAAATGAACAGCTCTACTCTGCTAAACGTAACTAAGATATTACAATATTAAAAACATTAATATCTTCTTTTTCTGTAACGCTGCTTTTTTAAAACAGCGGTAACACTTTACTATAAGGTTCATTAGTTAACATTAGTTAATGTGTTAACTAACAATTAGCAATACATTTATTACAGTATTGATTAATCTTTGTTAATGTTAATTAATAAAAATACAGATGTTCATTGTTTGTTCATGTTAGTTCACACTTCACAGTGTATTAACTAATGTTAACAAATACAACATTTGATTTTAATAACATATTACTAAATGTTTAAATTAATTTGAACTAAGATTAATAAATGCTGAAGAAGTATTGTTCATTCATACAGTAGTTCATGTTAACTAATAACCCTTATTGTAAAATGTTACCAAAATAGCTTTTGTAATAGAGTTCAATGGCTGAGCTTGATGCATTCACTCTACAATTAGAGTAAAACTGGAAAAGCTAGCATGACCTACCCCCCCATGTGAAGCTTTCATTGCTTGTCATATGTCAGTATTTAATGGAAAGTGCAATAAAGTGGCCAGAACTACTACTACAAAACCTTACACAAACTCAAACCCATCAAGAGGTTAAACTCTCACCACTTTCAACAACAAACCCTGACAACCCATCATAACACAAGCCCATATTCTCTCAGAAAAGCGCCTTTCTTCCCGCCTGACCTCAGATCAGGGTCCAAACCACGAGCCCTGAGGGAGCCTGAACCGTAGCCGGCGTTTCAGAGGATCATGCTAGCGCTGGGATCTGCAGAACGAGAGCGGCCCCATTACCCGGCCCTGGGGAACACCGCTCATAATTAGTGTGAGGATATCTAATCTCCTCTCATGTTAACCCCACACAAAGGTAACAGGGAGAACGCCATTAAAATTCAATCCTATTTAAATATCCTTTTTAATTAGTCATGCCTTTAAAACAAATTTTAATGATTGATTTCAAACTGCTAAGCGGGAGTCTGTTTTATAATATCTTCATTAACGTCTTGATTTTAAATGAAGGATCAAGCACACTGCAAATCTGATATTTAAAGCTAGAATGCCGAGGGAAAATAAGGTGAAAGATGAATTGCATCATGTAACTGGGTCTCGTTCCACTCCTTATGTATCAGTGTATACAGTGAAACTGAATCTGGGAAGAAGCATGATTATAATATTGGTGTTTTTTCTCTATTTCTGTCACCTTGATCTTGTTCCTTGCCACAGCTTGCTTACTTAGGGTTAATATTCAGTAATATTATTGATTTAACTGCACTGACATTGTTGGATGAGAACAAATATTGAACTGAATTAATCTGAATAATGACAGTATTGTCTTCTGTAGAGAATTGAACTTGTTGCATAATTTACCCAATGAACTGAATCAACACTGAACTGAATTGAGCTGAATTTGCATCATATTTGATGAAGTTTGCATTATTAAGAGCCAAGCGTATGCTCCTACTGTATCAGTTGGTGTTCCTAATAGAACCATATGGTAAAAAGTTATGAAATTTGGCACACTGATAGAAGCAAATACAAACATTCACCATAGCAAATTTGGAGTCTCTATCTCAATCCCTCTAGCGCCACCAACTGTCCAAAGTTTGACTTACGTTTGTGTTAATAACTTTAGAATCGTAAGGGCTAGAAACAAAAATCAATTTGAACAAAATTTTTCTAACTCCGATTTTTCACAAAATATGAAAATATTTTTTAATAAAAGTGTTCTCGGAGCGGCATGCGGAGTCGAATGATATCCAATTTTTCCGTATTGGTTATTTTGGTCGTCGGCCATTTTGAATTTTGAAGTAAAATGCTGTATTGAAATAAATAAAGTATTAAAAAATGCTGTATTTTATGAAAGCATTAGCGTATCATTACAAAACTCGGTATGGGTCATCAGCACGACGCCCTGAAGGAGCCTGAGAAGTTGAGACAGCGCCATCTAGTGGTAAAATCAAATATTCAAATGCTTATGGGTGTGGTCGACTTATTTTCACAGGAGTCATCTCATTAGACTCTTGAATCCTTGCCGAGTCCAACGATACCAAACAAGTTTCACCTTATGGTTTGTGCAACGTCATGATTTAGCACTTAAAAAACTTCCGCTAATATCTTCAAAACCGTTAGTCTGATCGAGACGAAACCACGAAATTCGGAAACATAGGTCTTTGCTAATGCCCAAATATAAAAATTTTGATAGTAAGTGTCAATAAATCCAATCAATGTCGCCCATGAATCATTTATAATGTGCTCATACATATAAACGTCTATAACTGCAAAACAAAGTGATATATTTTCACCAAATTTGACACTTAATACTTGACACATGTACTTTTGATGGCGGCATAATAGAACAAAACTCAAAATTGCCATTAATTACAATACAGTATTATGCCATTAATGTTTTTTGTAATATGCATCGTGTAACTTTCTGCCTGTCAACATAACGAACATCTGTCGAATATATAGCAGATCTGGACCAACTACATCCATACTGGCCTAAAATATTCATCCAGTCAAGATCATCTCTCATTTACATGAGCTCCACGGCCTTCATTCATCTGCACCTGTTTTACTACCTGACCTAAAGCTAATTACCTCACCCCCTTATGGCACATTAAACACAAATAAGCTCAGTCCCAGCACCATTCATCTGTCTGCACGTCCGTTCCCGCTGCCCTTTAGACAAGCACAGCCCAGGCACAGCCCAGGCACAGCCCAGGCAGAGACATGCAGGCCTTAACTCATTATTATCCTATAAAACTCACATTTAATCCAGTCAACTTCCGAGCCAGTGAACTGCGCACAAATGGATTCTCAAGTTTTGCATTAGATTTCATGAGCTTCAAATTAGAGCAAATTCTTTTTAGGTCACAAGTTCTTATAATACGGCTTTCTTTCCTTTCGTGCTTCTGGACTTCAAGACACCATTGCTTTTTCATGCTTTGGTCAAGTTTAGAGATTTTGGTCTATTTTGCTTCCATAACTTGTCCTGTTTCAGATTAGAGGAAATAAAACATCCAACATGTACATTTTAAAGTCCCCCTGTGTTGAAAATCCAGCTTTTAATGTTGTTTATGTGTCTATGTGGTGTTTTTAATATGCTTTAATAACTCAAATCATGTGTAAATTCATAAGTCGACAGCATTGCTGAGTATTTTCTGCTTAAAACTGCAGTGAACCAAAGACAGTCTCAAAGACACTGAAATCGCTGGTGTTTCTGACGTCACAAACTACCTTGACCAATCAGATCAACGTGTGATCGTCAACCAGTGGATCTCTGAGTGAGTGAGTGAGTGAGTGAGTGAGTGAGTGAGTGGAGGCGGGGTTCATTTGCATATTCATAGAACCGCGCATACTAAATGAGGGAAGGGTGTCGAGTTACATTGAAGATATTTTAAAGCATGAAGAATTTTTATTGAAAAATAATGAATTAAATTTAATGAAAAAACATTTAAATATGTCATTTTGGAGATCAAAGATGAGTTTTAAGGGATACAATTATTGACTACAGGGGGACTTTAATGTTTTCATTTTCATTTTTTATAATGCTATACCTTGTGATATATTATCTTGGCAGAAATTGACAAAAAAATATTTGACACAATATTTTGTTTCTAATACAACAGCTGATGGAGTGGCGGAAAAATTGACATCTTTCTCTATATATTTTCTTCTTTTGGAAAGTCATAGAAACGCTATCACAGACTTTTTCTTTGCAAATGCAAATACAAAAATTAATTTTGTGGTCATAGAAGTTTATGACTTTTGCTTCTGATACTTTTCATAAATGAGAAAAGGGTCCATTCCCACATATATAGGAAAATATATTTTTTTCTAAATGAGAAATCAACACTTTAGTAGATCTAAACCAAACTTTACAGGTTTATTCCTGTCCACTGTATATTCTGGTAACACTCTAACATTCACCTGACTCATATAACATTTGATTCCTCCTAAAAACATAAATATAATAATATAAAAATAATTTCAAAATTCATTCATCATTTGAAAAAACAGTATTTTCTGATTTGTGATAAAAAGAGAAATCCCAAATCTCCTCCGCAGAAACCTTTAATATGTCAAAATTAATTAACAAGAATAATGAACTTGGCTTTATCCAATGTTCCGATAGATTTATGTTATGGAAATGCATGCAAATTAGTGCATGCATATTTAATTAGATAATGCCTCATTTTAATATTTAGACATTTCAGAAGACTTGCAATACAAATCAATTGTCGTAATGAACTGTGAAGAACAGATTGAGATAATTCACCACAAAACAACTATTCTAGCATTGTTTACTTGCTCTCGTGTCAATGCAAACCTGTACATCTCTCTGGCTCCTGGTGAGCTTCACAGAAGAAGAAAAGGTCATTTACTTTGGGAAATGTTTATGTTATTAGATCCTAGATTATTATTACAATAAAATAACTAGTGATGCACGATATATCAGCCACCATATCGGTATCGGCCGATATACACTACCGTTCATAAGTTTGGGGTCGGTAAGATTTATAATGCTTTTAAAAGAAATCTCTTCTGTTCATTTATTTGATTAAAAATACAAAACAAACCCAGTAATATTGTGAAATATTATTGTAATGTAAATCAGCTGTTTTCTATGTGAATATATAGTAAAGTGTAATTTATTCCTGTGATTTTCAGCATCATTACTCCAGTCTTCAGAGTCACATGATCCTTCAGAAATCACTATAATATGAGGATCTGATGATCAAGAAACATTTATGATTATTATCAGTGTTGAAAACAGTTTTGCTGCTTCATATTTTTGTGCAAACCGTGATTCATTCTTTTCAGGATTCTTTGAAAGTTCAAGAGAAAAGCATTAAATTAAAAAATAAATATTTTGCACTATTATAAATGTCTTTACTGTCACTTTTGATCAATTTAATGCGTCCTTTCTGAAGAAAAGTATTAATTTCTTAAAAAACTTTTGAACGGTAGTGTATATTCATAAGAATATTTGTCCGATCATTAAAGCCGATAAATAATGTATTATTTCCTTCAGCTGAGACTCACTTAAAAAGATACAGTAAAGTGCAACATGTGCAGCGCAAGTCTGTCATATAGACTACATCAAACTATAATGAGAACATTATAAATGTGTGTTTGGGACGTGGATTTTAATAGTGAGACTTTTGTTTTTGTAATCAGGCTCACAAAAATTATATAAAACTTGTATTTAGATGTATATATTGGGTGTAACGGTTTACAAAATTCACAGTTGGGTTTGATACGGTACAGTGGTGTCACGGTTGGGTTTGATACGATACAGTGGTGTCACGGCTCGGTTTGATACGATACAGTGGTGTCACGGCTCGGTACGTTTCCAATACAGCAAAAAGAAATTCAAGAGAAATTTCCTATTTATTAAAAGAAACATTATTTTTAAATGAGTGTGAGTTTTCCACTGCCGGGCCAGGGCTAACAGCGGGCCGAGCCGAGCCAGTGTCCTTGTGCCAAGCACCGGGCTTGTGTTTCCACCGCCGGGCCAGTATCCCCGCAGCGCTGCCCTAAACCCCGCCCAACACGCCTTTCTGGATCAAACGTCATACAACCCAACCCATTTCAGCGGGTATTATGAATTTATTTATTTTTTAAGTTAGGAAGATAGCATGTATATAAACTCACCGGCCGTGGCTGCAATAGTGTCCCGATTGTCTCGTGAGTGACCACTAACAGAGGGACGGTGACCCAGCACACCGATGGTGACCCAGCACACCGATGGTGACCCAGCACACCGTCCATCAAGTCGAACCATGGAAAGTTCCTCTTCTCTGAGCTCCGCTTTGTCCAGTGTGCGTTTTAATCGCCGTGTACAATACTGCGCCCACAACTTTTTTTTGTTTTTTCCTGAACTTGAAGCGTTGCTCGCTGAATGCTTAGCTTAGAAAGTTCAGTATCGATGTATTTTATAACGTCCTCGTTTCTTCACATGCCGTCAGATAGACGTTGTACCCTTTGTTCTGCCCAAAAGCTCAGAAGAGCTTTGGTATCTTCGACAGACCAGTACAGGCGATTCTCCGTTTCCAGCAGCGATTATTTTTCGCGATATAAAACAGTGAAATGTGCATCTTGCTTCAGACCATAACTTTCCCTAACACCGATAAACTCTGCCTTTTACCTCGACCACGCCTCTAGCCCGAGCTGGCCCGCTTTGGCCCAAGGTATTCGACGGGCCAGAAATCCTGCCGTTGGCCCCGAGTAAGCCCCGATCAAGCCCCGGAAGTGACAGTGGAAACACTGGCCCTGGCACGCACTAGCACGGCTCGGCCCTGGCCCCCGACAGTGGAAACGCGGCTATTGTTTCTCCTGGTTTTCACGTCAGCGCTGTTTGATCCATTAATAATGGAGAAATTAGGGTTGTCACGGTACCAAAATTTCAGTATTCGGTACCAATACCAGTAAAAATCCACGGTTCTCGGTACCAATTTCGGTACCAAAGCTTAATTTAGATTAAATTTACATATATTAAAGTGTATATCACGGTTACAAAGATGGAAACTGTATTAAAAACACTTTACAATAAGATTCTATTTGTTAAATAACATTAGATAAAATGACCTAACAATAAACCATAGTTATATACTGTAGCAATTATTCTCATTGGGGTTAATTTAAAAATGTACTAATACATTTTTTAAATCAAAAGTTTTATCTGTTAACATGATTTAATGCACAATGAATGAAGTGAACAAACATGAACAATCAAGTGTTTGTATTAAATAACATCCACAAACATGAATTAATGTTGTAAAAAATATATTGTTCACTCAGTGTTGATGTTAGACAACGCATTAAGTAATGTTAATGAATTGTATATTTTTGTAGTGTTACTAAACTATACAGGAGATAAAACATGTTTTATTTGACTTAACTGTACTTTTATTTAATCCAAAACTGCCAAAAATGTCACTCTTGCCTGATGTCTTCAAAGCTTGAGAACCCTGTAGCTGATTTCTAATGCAAGGGTTAGAAATCAATTAATTCTTTGCTGATACTTCCTCGTCATCACGGAGAGCGCAGTTTGCACTGCTTTCTCCTTCTTTCCACAAGCGCTTGCTCTCCCGTGTCTCCGCTATGCAACCATGAACACAGCGGCGCGTCTGGAAAAACAAGCTCGCACGTCGCTTCTATTATAAGCGCGATTCCCGCGCGCCTACATTTGAAATTTGCACGCGCAAAAATACGTGCTATGTGAACGGCCCTTTATTAGCAACGTGACATTAGCCTAATTCAAAATATTTCCATATGTGGCTCTTCTTTCCTCCTTTCTTGTCAACAAGTGGATTCAGAGCCACCGCACACAGCGCCGGTCGCCATGTCTCAGTGTTTTTATGAAGAGGACGCAGTCACGCAACTGTGCACCTTTCAGACAGTGCGTCAAGGACCGGACGCACCCGGTATTCGGTACCTAGAAAAGCTGGTACCGTAACCGTTAATTTTTTTAGTACCGACTTGGTACCGAAGTACCGAGTTTTTTGACAACACTAGGAGAAATATTAATGCTTTTCACTAGATCTCGCAGCGATATTTCTTTAGTGGAGAATTGAGATGCTTTCTTCTCAGCGCTGTAGTAACAGTTTCACTTGATCATGCCAAAGTACGTATACTGACAAGAAGTGAAAGCCAATAGATCGTTCCACTGCAACACCAGCGCCAGCAGCAGCGCTACGCTTCCGCCATTTTGGGGTGAAAGTGACTCGGCAGTCATATATTATACATATATTTAGTCCAGTGCAGAGGTCATTTTTAGGTTGAAATAATTAGGTGATTATTTTAACACACAACAGTTAACGTTATAGCAGTTAAAAAGAAGTTGCTAACCAGACTTTCCCCCACATAACTCGAGACAGTGAAGTTCAAGGATTTAATTGATTATATTACTCTCTATATTAAGTGTGACAGGTAAGAATAAAGTGATATGAGTTCATAACGTTATAATAACATTAGACCGTTTCCCAGGAGGTACACATAACGTTACATACAAAAATAAGTTATCAATGAAATAAATGAATTCAGCAAATAAATGTAATTATACTAAAATGTAAATGTTGGACAATAAATATATAACTAGGGATGAGTATTGTTAGGAATTTCACAATTCGATTCCGATTTCGATTCTTGAGGCTTCGATTCGATTTTGATTCGATTCGATATTGATTTATTAGCTTCGACATCGATTCAATAATAAGTAAATGCACAAATTAAGTACCTGGGTATATTTTTAAATAATGTGTGATTCGTGTGATGTAAGCTTGAAAGCAAGACTATGTAAACAAAAACACAGCCACTGTCCAAAAGTGGCAATTATAGGATAACGGACACAGCTATGCATCATGGTCTATAAGATCATCATGTTTGTAGCATGATCCTGGGGATTAAAACGTACAAAATATATTTCAGGCCTGTGGAGTTGGTAACTAATAATAGTAGTAAATGTGTAAAGTTGCATAAAATGGAAATACTCAATAATGCAAGAAAAAAATAACTCAAAAAACTGTTATCTGCTGTTGTCCAGTAACTCCCGCTGGAATCTTCATCCCAAAATGGCGGCCGCGCTCCCGAAGCGCCACCTAGTGTCTGTTACCAAAACAGCATCAGAGTTTCGCCTCTTGTTCTTCTATAGTCTTTGACCATGCCTCGCGCTGCGCTGATGTTGATGGACCAAACTGATAAACGTGATAAAAATGTTGTGGTGATCACGTCAGGGCGGATTTTGGTCGGCACGAAAAATGGTCCAACGAATCGTTCGGATTGTAGTGCGTACCGAAACGAAAGCCTCATACCGAACGGTTCAATACGAATACGTGTACCGTTGCTCTCCTAATATCGGTTATCGGCTTTCAAATATAAAGAATTATCGGTATCAGGCAAAATTTTCATATCAGTGCATCCATAAAAATAACTGACTCTCTCAGAAAAATGGTACAAAAGCTTTGAAAAGCTACACGTTTGTACCTAAAAGTGAATATATTAGTTCCTAAATGGTATTATCAGGTTTTTAAAGGGGATTGTTCCAGTGACAGCTTTTGTATCTTTTCCTCTGAGAGAGCAGGGTCTCGTGGTGTTGAGCGAAGTAAAGTTTAAGAGTCTCATATCGAGCAATCGTCGTCGTTCAGCCCTTATCACTGCGACTCCAGCATCATTACCCAGTCAGAGAGCCTATATGCTTAATGTGAAGCAAATCTGCTCCTGAATTACAGATTCCCCTGACAGATCGCCTTTAATCCAACAGCAGAATTGGATTCATGTTGGGGAACATTTTAGCTTTAAACCGGATGAAATGAGCATCTCGCGCTGGAGCTAGTTCATCTTCTGAACAATGCTCTCGCAGACACAGCCGAAACAATAGAGCGAGATCTCGGCGATCTGAGAGCGCACCAACACACACGAGATGCGGAGATTACCACACATCGGAGAGTGTGTTCCAGCGCTTATCTGAAACTCAACAGCTGTGTGAGGAATAATAGCGCACGACCAGCACAATTCAGCACACACATCGCAGATTTAATCTCTTTATCCAATAAATGGAATAAAGCTGCAATTATAACCTCGTCTGATGTGTATCAGCCAGTTAACACTGACAGAAACCTGCATATGAAAGCATTAAAGCACTAATAAAACATTAACAACACTAATGCAACAATCAGTGCATGACGGATATGTGATGTTTATTAAGGCTTTCATAAAGACACTGACTGAGATCTTGATGCTCATAATCAAACACACAGGATAGTTTACACACACTTTCCTCATTGCACAAATCTTAAAGTCTTATTAGTGCCATAAACCTCAACAGAAAATTAGTTATTGAGCTCTCAAAGAGTGAGATTTTACATATTACCACTACATAAATGCATACACTACCGTTCATAAGTTTGGGGTCGGTAAGATTTATAATGTTTTAAAAGAAATCTCTTCTGCTCATTTATTTGATTAAAAATACAAAACAAACCCAGTAATATTGTGAAATATTATAATAATGTAAATCATCTGTTTTCTATGTGAATATATAGTAAAGTGTAATTTATTCCTGTGATCAAAGCTGAATTTATCATCATTACTCCAGTCTTCAGTGTCACATGATCCTTCAGAAATCACTATAATATGATGATCTGATGATCAAGAAACATTTATGATTATTATCAGTGTTGAAAACAGTTTTGCTGCTTCATATTTTTGTGCAAACCGTGATTCATTTTTTTCAGGATTCTTTGAAAGATCAACAGGGAAGGCATTTAATAAAAAAATATAAATAATTTTGCATTATTATAAATGTCTTTACTGTCACTTTTGATGAATTTAATGCATCCTTTCTGAAGAAAAGTATTAATTTTTTTTTAGCGTTTCTCTTCATTCAAGCACTTTATAAGGGATAGTTCAACCAAAAATTATCATTCTGTCATTGTTAACTTTACCTTATGTATGACTTTCTGTCTTCATGTGTGAGAAAAAAATAAATAAAAAGAAGTTTTGAAGATTTTGGTAACCAAAACTTTTGGTGAAAAAATCCACAGAGACATTTCTCAAAATATCTGATTTTTTGTCCCTGCCAAGAAAGTGTAGGCTTCTCTGAATATTAACGTTGATTAATCTGTTCATTATTATGATTATTATTCGACTGGAGAGTTATGCTATATATGAGTGTCAAACAAATGCAATGTTAGATATTTGACACGTTTATCACAAACTCCAGTTAATCAGCAAACGAGAAGAATTCATATAAATTATTCCAAAAGAAAAAAGCAGAAGGAATAGAGTAAATGTGTGTTTGGGTTAGCGATCAGTCTGGATTAGATGATACATCGCTTTAATGGAAACTGATAAAAAATATTAAAATATTACTTCCATCCAGCAATGTTCCCCGAATGATCAAGATTTGCACATATTCCTAAATAAAGTATATAAAACACACGTCGAGGAAAGGGTCGTGTGCATTTCAATTATACGAATATAATGCCGACCATCCGAGTGGAGAAGTTCATGCCGAAAGTGTCCGGATAATTGCGAAAATAAATTGTAAATCACACAATAATGAAAGTAAAGCAGTAACACTGCACACAGACCTTTAGACTTCACACTGGATCTGTCATCCAATTAAACAGCCCTGGACATCCTCACACACACATCAGCCAATTAACTAATTACACGGAGATCCGTATTTACCAGCCAATTACTGCCGCTCGGCTTCACAGCGACGGGGAACTTCTGACAGGATTACAGGAACTTGTTGGCACAAACATGAGATTGTCTTCGGCTTGGACAGTGATCAGTGTGTGGGCAGCCGATTACCCACAATCCTCCTCCGAGCGTCATTACGGGATTATAGTTTATATCTGCCGCTCATCACCGCTGACGAGTGTGTGCACACTATATTATTCACCAGCATTTACAGGGAGGTTCAGCTCAACAACAGTGCGTTAGCATTAGCTCAGGCGTTTAGAATCAAATTATGATTATAGCATTTCTAGACATTTCCGGTTGTGAAAATCTTTTATCATGAACAAACACGAGCCAACAATGACTAGAAGATTTATAAATTAGCATGGTAACACTTTACAATAAGGATCAATAGTTAACATGAACAATACTTCCTCAGCATTTATTAATCTTAGTTCAAATTAATTTCAACATTTACTAATATGTTATTAAAATCAAAGGTTGTATTAGTTAACATTAGTTAATGCACTGTGAACTAACATGAACAAACAATGAACAGCTGTATTTTTATTAACTAACATTAAGAAAGATTAATAAATACTGTAACTAATGTATTGCTCATGTTAGTTCATGTTAATTAATACTAATGTTAACTAATGAACCTTAATACATGTGTTACAATTAACATTTACTTAGATTATTATGCTGTAAAAGTAATTTGTTGTTATTTTTAAATGTTAGCAAACCTTATTGTTACATTATTGTTCGCTCACTATGACATTGTGAATAATTGCAATGATTTGATTGCTCTTTTTATTTGGCCATAAGTACAAGTGTGTTTAATTAGACTCGTTCATGACTCTTTTTGTCATTTAGTCGAGTTAATGCATTTGATTTGTTTCTGTGAATCAGTTCAAAACTCATGTACTAATTTATTTGTGTCATTATTCAAACATTGTCACAAATACTTTGTATTTTCATACAATCAAACCAAAAAATTATTTGGTATTTGATATTATTTTTGATATTTACTAGTGTGTGCAGGACACTATAGTTCATTTATGAAAGTGAGGAGAGCAAAATAAAGTAAACTGTGAAATGTTATACCCAAATATTCTTCATCTACCAGTAATATTGGGTCACTTTGAGCTGATGATGTTTTTTCTGTAATAACTAATGCTCTTTTTACACAAAGATGAACAACATGAAGCATTGCTGGGTCACTGGTTGAGCTAAACTGGTATTATCTAATTGTGTAGTTAAATTTAACAGATATTCAACATAATTCATGTGTGAGAGTCTAACAGAAGGACAAAACCTGTCAAATATACACTGAGTTCTGCTCATATTTATTAACATTTTATAAACTATAGCGCATAAACTGTGATAATGTGAGAAATGTTGAAGGAGTCTGAATAAATTTTGGTTTGACTGTATATTAAAATGTTTTAGTACACATATAATGTAGATAAATATTATATTGTTATACATGCCTTGATTTTAGTTCAATTCTTGCATTAAACATTTGAAATCTACTGTATACGGCTATAAGGCTGTTTGCAATTGATATTTTTATCCCACAGTCGTAGCAGGGACACATTTAAAGACATTTGTCACGTCACAAGTGTTTATTTCCACCTGTGGTGTGTGTGAACGTACAACACACCTCTGTCACCCAATACACACACGCAGCCGTGACCCATGAAACCCATGAAAGCCTCAATTACCGGACGCCCGAGGCAGCGCAAGTCCATCCAAACCCTCTAATTTATAATTACTGACGCCCGAGGCCATGTGACACGCCAGCCGCGATAACATCTTCCCGTCTACCTGTAGCCAAGCAGAAAACACACACCTCGCGTAATTACACTCTTGCAGATATGTGGGGAATTTGCTTTTAGAGGATGATTTGTCAAGAGCCGGCGGTGCTGTAGGGGTTTGGGGTAAGCTGTGCCGGCAGAACGCTCAGGGCTCATTTGGACAAGCGTTCTGCTGATATTTAACATTCCTTCAACACACAACACACACACACACACACACACACACACACACACACACACACACACACACACACACACACACACACACACACACACACACACACACACACACACACACACACACACACACACACACACACACACACACACACACACACACACACACTCTGAGTATCAGTCTAAACAAGCGACAGAAAAAACAGAAGAAACACAAAGATGCTCTGGAGTGTCTCCTGAAGGGTTTAAAACACAGACGTGTGATCGCTCATATTCACACGCTGAATTATCAGCTTAAAAACACATTTAGAAGAGCGCAGATAAGACACGCCACGGGATTTGTTGGGGGAAAGGGGATTTTGATAGAAAAAAAAAACAAGTGGTAATCCCAATTCATCTGAAACCCTTCAAATAATAGAAAAGGACGGAAGATTTACAACTCCACATTTACATTCTAATCATTCAAGCTTTAAAGCTCAATATAAACATTATATGCAAAAGAGCTACAGAGATATAACCTTCTCCAGTCCATTAGTGTTAACCACACACACTCTCATTTCAATATGAACATCGTACATAGTGCATAAAAGTGTAACTGTAGGGGTCTTTGTAGATGATTAACCCCTAAACGGTCCATATTTGTACCTTAAGGGCACGTATTACTCTACGGCACCTTTAGGAACAGATCAGGTACAGATGTGTCATTTACTGTGACAAGCTTTTATACCTCTAAAGCTAACATTTTTGCAAAAAAATAAAATTCTGACAGTGAACTAAGTTTTATCAAACTATAATTATAAAACGGATATTTCCCAAATCTAAATTCTGATTGGCCGAGCCACGCTTGAAGCCGTTATAAAATTCACAGTCTAGAGAACACATGCTATAAAGCGCTCTTGCTGTTTGACAACCATAAATGAGCCAAACTCTTTTATTCTGATCTATTGCTATTAATACATTTAGCACACTGGTGTCTTTTATCGTGTTGCTGCTGTCGCTGAGTGTTACAGTAATGTTATGGTGATGTTATGAGATATTACAATAATGTTATGAGATATTACAGTAATGTTATGGTGATGTTATGAGATATTACAATAATGTTATGGTGATGTTATGAGATATTACAGTAATGTTATGGTGATGTTATGATATATTACAGTAATGTTATGGTGATGTTATGAGATATTACAGTAATGTTATGGTGATGTTATGAGATATTACAGTAATGTTATGGTGATGTTATGATATATTACAGTAATGTTATGGTGATGTTATGAGATATTACAGTAATGTTATGGTGATGTTATGATATATTACAGTAATGTTATGGTGATGTTATGATATATTACAGTAATGTTATGGTGATGTTATGATATATTACAGTAATGTTATGGTGATGTTATGATATATTACAGTAATGTTATGGTGATGTTATGAGATATTACAGTAATGTTATGGTGATGTTATGATATATTACAGTAATGTTATGGTGATGTTATGATATATTACAGTAATGTTATGGTGATGTTATGATATATTACAGTAATGTTATGGTGATGTTATGATATATTACAGTAATGTTATGGTGATGTTATGAGATATTACAGTAATGTTATGGCGATGTTATGATATATTACAGTAATGTTATGGCAATGTTATGAGATATTACAGTAATGTTATGGTGGTGATGTGACAAAGATGTTACGAGATATTACAGCAATGTTTTGGTGATGTTACAGTGATGTTACGCTGATGTTGTGGTGAGGTTTATGGTGATGTTACAGTGATGTTGCAGAGCTGCTAGAGAGATATTATGGTGATGTTATGGTGTGGTTACAATAATGATGTAGTGATGTTGCAGAGATGCTACAGTGATGTTACAATAATGGTATTGTGATGTAAAGGAAATGTTGTGGTCATGTTCTGGGTAAGGGCTGTTCTCAGGCATCTCAGCAGAGCCTTTTGCTTTATGTATGCACTGTTCACCAGTATGCAGTTTTGGTTAGTAATCAGTTTAAAACTCACATATTACATGTTGATATCATTATTTCTATAAATCCACACATGTCCAGTGTGTAAACACATGTACATCAGGCCACCACAAGAACTTTTCCCCTCAGTTCAACTTTAAATGTGGAACCTGATCAGTGTTTCTCTTGCAGCGGTGCGTGAGACAGGAGTGAGAGAGCAGGTGACGCCGCAGACATTTCAGGGATTAAAACACACCCTGGGTGTGTTCCAATACACACTTCCCCTGAAGAACCACCCATGTGTGAGTTACTGATGTCATCTGATCTGGGCTGCAAACTTCAGGCATCAATGCCATTACAAAACCATTCTCAGTGTACCTCAGTTTTTCTAAAACATCAGAGTAAATGTAATTTTGGTGGTACATGACACTACAGATGCTGTATTTGTAGTGCTGTACATTGTCTATATTAGTAATGTTTTATAAGGTGTGGGCTTTTTAAATCAACAGAACTACTCTACAATTATACATTTTCATGGATCAAGGCAGATTTCTTTGTGATTTTCCCCCAGCCCTACATCTATCAAATCACTTAACCATGTTCTCTTGTTAGTTTGAAAAGGCCTTAATGTTTCCATCACTGTGTTTGTGTGCAGGTCAAACTGAAGACATTGGTCGTTTCATGCTGGTTTCAGCCCTGCATCACCTGAACATAGGGCTGCACAATTAAATGAAGAGAAAAAAACGATAATGCATTTATCAAACCTCAAAAGCTAAGATTTAATTAAATAATTCTGCCTTTATTTTGAAAGGACAGCTCTCAATGACAAATGACAAAGCACCTTTTAGTCACGTGTTTCACTCGTCAGTTCAGGGCTTCACCCTCAGCCAATGACAAAGCAGCTTTTAGTCACGTGTTTCACTCGTCAGTTCTGGGCTTCACCCTCAGCCAATGACAAAGCACCTTTTAGTCACGTGTTTCTCTCGTCAGTTCTGGGCTTCACCCTCAGCCAATGACAAAGCACCTTTTAGTCACGTGTTTCACTCGTCAGTTCTGGGCTTCACCCTCAGCCAATGACAAAGCACCTTTTAGTCACGTGTTTCACTCGTCAGTTCTGGGCTTCACCCTCAGCCAATGACAAAGCACCTTTTAGTCACATGTTTCACTCGTCAGTTCAGGGCTTCACCCTCAGCCAATGACAAAGCAGCTTTTAGTCACGTGTTTCACTCGTCAGTTCAGGGCTTCACCCTCAGCCAATGACAAAGCACCTTTTAGTCACGTGTTTCACTCGTCAGTTCAGGGCTTCACCCTCAGCCAATGACAAAGCACCTTTTAGTCACGTGTTTCACTCGTCGAGTGAGCGCGGTAGTTCGGATAAACATTACACTTCATGAGAAAAAAATCGTTGCAGTGAATCGTGATGTCAATTCTAAGCTAAAAAATCGATACTGCCTGATGTACAGGCGTAACCCACCGATCGCTGCCACTTTGATGAGGAGGGCGTCGAGGCCGCTGGATATGATCTCTCTGAGCAGCTCGGCCTGATCCCGGCGCCACAGGTACGCCAGCGGCTGGAGCCCAAGCCTCGCACACCTGCGGAGAACACACACACACACACGCACACACACACACACACGTGGAGAACTGAGGAACTGAGTGTGTAAGAGGACATGATGGATGTGAAGAGAAAAGAGGGCGGCACTCTGACAACACTTCAAACACAGTTTGTTAAAGGGGTCATCGGATGCCCATTTTTCACATGTTGGTGTGATTCTTTAGGGTCTTCGTGTGAAGTTTGTAACATACTTTGATTAAAATTCATCACTGGTTGTGTAAAACACTCTTTTACCTCCTCAAAAACAGCTCTGTTCCCAGCGACCCGTATCGGTGCATGTCTCTTTAAATGATCATAACAATAAACAGTTCATCAGTGGTCGAGGGCGTAAATATGCTAATACGGGAAAAATGCTAATACGGGAAATATGCTAATACGGGAAATATGCTAATACGGGACAGTCCGTCAGTGGTTGTGGGTGGAGTATCAGCAATATTAGGCCTGTGCAATTAATTGAATTTCAATTTCGATTTTGGCTCCCAACGATCACCAAAATAGTTCAATCGAGTAATGTTCTGTTTTGCAAGAAAACTCTTATTTTGACTTGTGTTCAGAATGACACGCGCACATCTGAAATTGCGTCTTGGAGAAAGTTTTAAAATTATTGATTTGATTTTATAATCTGTGTGAATTAATTTAGGCTACTCATACAATCTACATGCTAAAGTGAATCAATGTTTGGGGGAATTTCCCACATTATAATTGGCGGACCTGTGGGAATTATTAAATACTTATTGAAGTATATTATCTTTTATATTATTTATTTTAATAGTTAAAGTACAATAAATGTTCAAATTTCGATTTTTTTTAAGAATTGTTGAAATAAATCTTTTTAATAAATGCAACACATTCCCAAAATGTGAAATAATCGTGTTACAAAATCGGGATTACAATACTGACCAAAAATAATTGGGATTATGATTTTTTTCCATAATCGGGCAGCCCTAAGCAATATAACATCATATTGCTCATAAAATCCATAAGCTTGATTACTGAGTGTGTTTAGACTTTTTGAGGATTAAAAAAAAGGAGATAATAGATTTTTTTCATTGTATGGTGTTGTGTCCACACACTGCACACACACATTTATATGCAGACACTGTATAAAAGTGAATTTTGCATCCGATGACCCCTTTAAATAGTTAAAGTCAATACAATAGAGATAAACAAAGACAATAGAGATGATAGAGAAACTAGCATATGGTAACTGATGAAATGTATTGTATTGTGTTTTGTTTTTATGGTTTTTCTTAATTGTATGTATTGTAAAGCACACTCTCAGAAAAAAAGGTACAAAAGCTGTCACTGTGACAAAAACCCTTCAAAGGGGTTCTAATATGTACCATTTAGGTACTAATATGTACACTTTTGGTACCAATATGTACCTCTGAGGGACTAATATGCACACTTTAGGGAATATACACTCTTTCGGTACAAAGGTGTAGCTTTTGAAAAGGTACCGCCACAGTGACAGCTTTTGTACCTTTTTTTCTGAGAGTGTGGTCAACTGGTGTTGTGTTTAGTTGTGCTATAGAAATAAAATTGACATTGACAATTAGCTCTCGCTCTCCAGCTTGGCTGAACGCCAGCGCTACGCTCGTGAGACATGGATGTCAGCTCAATGCTAGCGCCACGGGTCAAAGTGAGAGTGCAAGTGATTAGCGATTAGCACAATAGGCTGTGCCCCTCGGCATCATGGGATGTCAGGTATACGGGTAGGGTTACAGCACTTATCCTGCGGAGGACAATAGCGGACTGACAGCGGTGTGTGCGGACACAGTCCGTTTAAAGTTTAAAGAGTCACTGTAAATCAGTCACTGATAGCTAAAGTCCCCCTGTAGTCTAACATTTTATCCATTAAAACTCATCTTTAATCACCAAAATTACATATTTAAAGTTTTTTCCTTGAAAAAATGTCTTCATGCCTTAAAATATCTTGAATTTAACTCGACACCATTGCCTCATTTAGTATGCGTGGTTCTATGAATATGCAAATGAGCCCCGCCTCCACTCACTCACTCACTCAGAGATCCACTGGTTGACGATCACACGTTGATCTGATTGGTTACAAGGTAGTTTGTGATGTCAGAAACACCAGCGATTTCAGTGTTTTTGAGACTGTCTTTGGTTCACTGCAGTTTTAAGCAGAAAATACTCAGCAATGCTGTCGACTTATGAATTTACACATGCTTTGAGTTATTAAAGCTTATTAAAAACACCACATAGACGCATATAAACAACATTAAAAGCTGGGTTTTCAAAAGGCGAGTATTAAGGGATAAAATGATTGAATACAGGGAGACTTTTAAACACTTTAAATAAATGTTTTATTCTTTACTTCCTCTTGTGATTATTATTCTTTTAATCCTGTTTTATGCAAAGCCCTTTGAATTACCATTGTGTATAAAATGTGCTATATAAATAAACCTGCATATAAATGTGGCGATTCATGTTTTAGATGAGCACTAAACTCCTCAGTCGTTGAGCTCAGCTTGAGGAATATACAGGGAAATGAGCCTGAGCATCAGCAAAAGTCTTCGGTATATTGGTTTATTGTTTAGTAAGTTACTCATTGGCATAATGCAGTGTGTAGTGTGTGTGAGGAAGCGACAGGAGAACTTACACGTTTTCCACACGTATTCTCTGGTAGTCGGACAGAATGGCCCCGACAGACACGGCCTCCACACACACCTCCTCCTGAACACAGAAGACATCAGAGATGTTCAGATCACACACGCAAACAAAAATGCGATTATTCAATGCATAATCAGCCAAAGTCTGCATATTTATGCGGGGGCATTTTTTCAAATATCAGATTTCTGCGCAAAATATGCGGGTCTTGCATGATTTCATAATCCCCGCATTTTCGTAGCAAAAAAGTCACATATATTTCTCAGCAGAAAGTTGAGAAATGTTGCGTTTGCATCACACAAGAGCTGCCGTTTCCCTGTTGCCATGGGAACGTTATGAAGTGACGTAATTACGCGACATCATCGAAAAGCTGTGAAACAGGAAGCACACGTTTTATTTTTTTATATTTTATTTATTAATTTTTCCAGAAGTTGTAGCATATTCCTTTTGTAAAGCTCCAGAACTTGTTTGACTCATCAATGTTTTGTAAGTTTGATGTGTTTATTAATATCTGAAATAAAACAAGATGAACTGAAATTGTCACGCTTTGATGTGTTTGAGTTCTGTTTTGTATCTTGGTTTCCCCTGTCTTTGTGGTTTTTGGTTTAGTCCTGTTAAGTTTTCCCGCTCATCGTTTGTGTTCAGTTTCATCACCTGTGTTCTGTTAATTATCCAATCATTTCATGTGTATTTAAGCCCTGTGTTTTCTCCCAGTGTTTGTCGATCGTCGTCCTCGTATGGTTGTGTGTCTTCTGATTTCCTGGAGTTTTGTTTCTGTTTAAGTTTGGAAAGTTTTCATTTTGGTATTAAATCATTTATATTGAAGCTTTCGTGTCCTCGTCTTCAGCACCTGCACAAACCCTGACAGAACGATCGACCATAACAAAAAAAAAAATGGAGAGCTGGAAGCAGGCCTTCATAGGAACCCGGATGGCCATATTTCGTGGGACCCGTGGAGGTCGTAATAGGGGATGTGACCGAGTTCTGGTGGTCCCGAGCTCAGTATGGCCTGAGCCCATTGCATGCACGCCAGAGCCTGACCCATTTGCCGACCTCCCAGAGCTTCTTCCCCCAGAGCCTTCACCGCTGGTCCCGTCCAGCCCAGTCAAGCCTTCGCCGCTGGTCCCGTCCAGCCCAGTTGAGCCTTTGACCGTCACCTGCCCGCCAGAGCCTGAGCCCGTCGCCTGCCCGCCAGAGCCTGAGCCTGTCGCCTGCCCGCCAGAACCTGAGTCCAGCCCCAAGCTCCCCGAAATGCTGGTTCCGTCCAGTTCCGAGTCCCCTGATGTGCTGGTCCCGTCCAGTTCCGAGTCCCCCGATGTGCTGGCCCCGTCCAGTTCCGAGTCCCATGAAGCGGCAGAGCCAGAGCCAGAGCCCGTTGACCCAGAGCCAGAGCCAGAGCCCGTTGACCCAGAAGCCAGAGCCCGTTGACCCAGAGCCAGAGCCCGTTGACCCAGAGCCAGAGCCCGTTGACCCAGAGCCAGAGCCCGTTGACCCAGAGCCAGAGCCCGTTGACCCAGAGCCAGAGCCCGTTGACCCAGCGCCAGAGCCCGTTGACCCAGACCCAGAGCCCGTTGACCCAGAGCCAGAGCCAGAACCCGTTGACCCAGAGCCAGAGCCAGAGCCCGTTGAGCCAGAGCCAGAGCCCGTTGATCCAGAGCCAGAGCCCGTTGACCCAGCGCTAGAGCCAGAGCCCGCTGATCCAGACCCAGACCCAGACCCAGAGCCCGTTGACCCAGACCCAGAGCCCGTTGATGTCAAGTCAGTTCCCGATCATGAGCCTGTCCTCCCCAAGAAAATTTTGGGGGGGCGCCATACGCCTTCGCCGTGGCCGGCCAAAGATCCACGGAGGCCCGAAAAGATAACACCGCCATGGCCACCTGAAGGGTCTGCACCGCCATGGCCACCCGAAGGATCTGCACCGCCATGGCCACCTGAAGGGTCTGCACCGCCATGGCCACCTGAAGGGTCTGCACCGCCATGGCCACTTGAAGGGTCTGCACCGCCATGGCCACCTGAAGGGTCTGCACCGCCATGGCCACCTGAAGGGTCTGCACCGCCATGGCCACCTGAAGGGTCTTCACCACCACGGCCACCTGAAGGGTCTTCACCGCCGTGGCCACCTGAAGAGCCTTGGACGCCCGAGGGTCCCACAGCTCCGCCCTGGACGCTCGAGGGTCCCACAGCTCCGCCCTGGACGCCCGAGGGTCCCACAGCTCCGCCCTGGACGCCCGAGGGTCCCACAGCTCCGCCCTGGACGCCCGAGGGTCCCACAGCTCCGCCCTGGACGCCCGAGGGTCCCACAGCTCCGCCCTGGACGCCCGAGGGTCTCACAGCTCCGCCCTGGACGCCCGAGAGTCTCACAGCACCGTCATGGCCACGCCCACAGCCTGCACCGTCGTGGCCACGCCCACAGCCTGCACCGTCGTGGCCACGCCCACAGCCTGCACCGTCGTGGCCACGCCCACAGCCTGCACCGCCGTGGCCACGCCCACAGCCTGCTCCGCCCTGGAGGCTTCCTGGACCTGCACCATGCCCTCGTCAGCCTCCAGGGCGCCCACCCTCCCACCCCTTTGGATGTTATACGGCGCGAGGACGCGCCTTCGGGGAGGGGGGAGGTACTGTCACGCTTTGATGTGTTTGAGTTCTGTTTTGTATCTTGGTTTCCCCTGTCTTTGTGGTTTTTGGTTTAGTCCTGTTAAGTTTTCCCGCTCATCGTTTGTGTTCAGTTTCATCACCTGTGTTCTGTTAATTATCCAATCATTTCATGTGTATTTAAGCCCTGTGTTTTCTCCCAGTGTTTGTCGATCGTCGTCCTCGTATGGTTGTGTGTCTTCTGATTTCCTGGAGTTTTGTTTCTGTTTAAGTTTGGAAAGTTTTCATTTTGGTATTAAATCATTTATATTGAAGCTTTCGTGTCCTCGTCTTCAGCACCTGCACAAACCCTGACAGAAATATTCCAGCACTTTCTGTGATGTAGTGTGCTTGCTTATCATAGGAAGTAATAAGAAATGACTCTTTACAGTAAGGTAGTAGCCTAGTGAGAACAGGGAACAGGGGAATCACTTTCTCTCTTTCATCAAACTGCAGTTTTTGCAAGTTCCCGCAATTTCATCGCATAAATATCCGCATATTCCATCACATTTTTTAAGAAAACTTGCCACATAATCAAGGATTTTTGGCCGCAACAATCACAAAAAACTCTGTGTTTTTCTGGAAGGACTGATAACATCAGTAAACATCATGCAGGGGTCCCACACCTCGGTAAACTTCAAACTCAAGGACTCAATGTGGGACACGTTTTGAGTGAGAGCAAGGTTACATCATGTTAGCTTGTAAGACATTGTTACAGTTTTGTGCGCGTTCGTCTTGGCAACATACAACACAAAGTACCTCACGCGGGAAACACTTAACGTAACATGTAAATGTGCGTAACTAACGTAGGCTAAATCAAGTAAGCTAGTGTGCATATAGGCTAGGGAAATCACACATTAGCGGACCGGAGGGAATAATACGGATTTTATCCAGAAAACTTCTTGCACAAAATAAATTCAAGCACTTTCAAGGACACCGTAACTATGTGTGTTTATTTTCAACAACTTTCCAGGGCCTTACATGTTTTTTTCAGATTCACAAACTTTTCAGTATTTCCAGGAGCCGTGAGACCCTGATCACATAAACACGTGTGTAACACACTCAAAAACAGACTTTTTCACAAAATATGGGAGCCATTATTAAATTATCTGGACCCTAGAGTTGCAAACATTTAATTTAGATATTTGGATATTACGATGAGCACTTTGTTTATCCATAATGTGAGCTAATAGTTTGCAATGAAAGTTTGTACTCTCGGAACTGCAGTTTTTCAGTTCTGTATATATTGTTAATCTATTCTGTCAATCAATGGAAGTTGTTTTTGAGGTCTAAAAATGCAACAAAAAAGCCATCATGTAAACATCACAGACAGGAGATCCAGCAGAGTCAGTCAACATGGTGATACATAAACAATCAAATTAACATATTAATACATAATACATATACATATTAACACACATTAACCCAACCAGACACAACACTAGTGTTTCAGCGCCATGAAATCGCAAGCATTTGTGCTGAATCTGACTGACAGTGAAACACACACACACACACACACACACACACACACACACACACACACACACACACACACACACACACACACACCCCACACGTCACTGCTGGAACGCGTCAGATACTCATGCCTTCAGCAAACCGAGATAAGCCTATCGCTCTCCATCACTAAACAAGATTGAGCAAACTACATTAGGCAGAAAACACAAACAAATTACAAGAGCTTTAGGCTAGACTCTTTATCTAGCGCAGTGTGTGTGTGTGTGTGTGTGTGTGTGTGTGTGTGTGTGTGTGTGTGTGTGTGTGTGTGTGTGTGTGTGTGTGTGTGTGTGTGTGTGTGTGTGTGTGTGTGTGTGTGTGTGTGTGTGACCACGCCGATTCAACAACCACTGATTAAATTTTAAAAATAATTAGCAAATTCAGATCGATTCAATTAGTTTCAGCATAATTAGATTAGAAAAATAACTGATAGCATTCTGATAAATATATACATAGACTATATTATATATTTGTAGATATTTATAATATTTTTACTTAACCTGTAAATAATGTTATTTATTTAATGCATGTTTCAATAAATCTTTAATTAAAACAAGTTATTATAGTTTATTGTCATTCCATTTTTTTATATTTAACTAACAAACTACAGTAGAAACAAGTATTGTTATTAAAAAGTTTATATACAACTTTCTTATGTGTAATTTAAATGTTTAGCTATTTGAGTGTTTTCTTGATTATTGATTATTCATTTATTATTTAGTTTCGACCCCCCCCCCCCCCCCCATTATTACTGTATATAGAGGTACAGTTATAATTTTAATGAATGGGTTATTCCAGTGAGATAAAACAACATGTTTGATTATATTATTATTTTTTTTTATATTATTTTTTTTCATCTGCTAAAGATCGACAGCAGTCGTGGGATAGGAAGCGTTTGCATCCGCTAAAGATCGACGCAGTCGCGGGATAGGAAGCGCTTGCATCCGCTAAAGATCGACAGCAGTCGCGGGATAGGAAGCGTTTGCATCTGCTAAGATCGACAGCAGTCACGGGATAGAAAGCGTTTGCATCGCTAAAGATCGGCAGCAGTCGCGGGATAGAAAGCGTTTGCATCCGCTAAAGATCGACAGCAGTCGCGGGATAGAAGCGTTTGCATCCGCTAAAGATCGACAGCAGTCGCGGGATAGGAAGCGTTTGCATCCGCTAAAGCTCGACAGCAGTCGCGGGATAGGAAGCGTTTTGCATCCGCTAAAGATCGACAGCAGTCGCGGGATAGGAAGCGTTTTGCATCCGCTAAAGATCGACAGCAGTCGCGGGATAGGAAGCGTTTGCATCCGCTAAAGCTCGACAGCAGTCGCGGGATAGGAAGCGTTTGCATCCGCTAAAGATCGACAGCAGTCGCGGGATAGGAAGCGTTTGCATCCGCTAAAGATCGACAGCAGTCGCGGGATAGGAAGCGTTTGCATCCGCTAAAGCTCGACAGCAGTCGCGGGTTTAGGAAGCGTTTGCATCCGCTAAAGATCGACAGCAGTCGCGGGATAGAAAGCGTTTGCATCCGCTAAATCTCAGACAGCAGTCGCGGGATAGGAAGCGTTTGCATCCGCTAAATCTCAGACAGCAGTCGCGGGATAGGAAGCGTTTGCATCCGCTCAAGATCGACAGCAGTCGCGGGATAGGAAGCGTTTGCATCCGCTAAAGATCGACAGGAGTCGCTGGATAGGAAGCGTTCGCATCCGCTAAAGATCGACAGGAGTCGCTGGATAGGAAGCGTTCGCATCCGCTAAAGATCGACAGGAGTCGCTGGATAGGAAGCGTTTGCATCTGCTAAAGATCGACAGCAGTCGCGGGATAGGAATCGTTTGTATCCGGTAAAGATCGACAGCAGTCGCGGGATAGGAAGCGTTCGCATCCGCTAAAGATCGACAGCAGTCGCGGGGATAGGAAGCGTTTGCATCCGCTAAAGATCGACAGCAGTCGCGGGATAGGAAGCGTTTGCATCCGCTAAAGATCGACAGCAGTCGCGGGATAGGAAGCGTTTGCATCCGCTAAAGATCGACAGCAGTCGCGGGATAGGAAGCGTTTGCATCCGCTAAATCTCAGACAGCAGTCGCGGGATAGGAAGCGTTTGCATCCGCTAAAGATCGACAGCAGTCGCGGGATAGGAAGCGTTTGCATCCGCTAAAGATCGACAGCAGTCGCGGGATAGGAAGCGTTTGCATCCGCTAAAGATCGACAGCAGTCGCGGGATAGGAAGCGTTCGCATCGCTAAAGATCGACAGCAGTCACGGGATAGGAAGCGTTCGCATCCGCTAAAGATCGACAGCAGTCACGGGATAGGAAGCGTTCGCATCCGCTAAAGATCGACAGCAGTCGCGGGATAGGAAGCGTTTGCATCCGCTAAAGAATGAACAGCAGTCGCGGGATAGAAGCGTTTGCATCCGTCTAAAGATCGACAGCAGTCGCGGGTTATGGGAAGCGTTTGAATCCGCTAAAGATCGACAGCAGTCGCGGGATTAGGAGCGTTTGCATCGCTAAAGATCGACAGCAGTCGGGGGATAGGAAGCGTTCGCATCCGCTAAAGATCGACAGCAGTCACTGGATAGGAAACGTTTGCATCCGCTAAAGATCGACAGCAGTCCGGATAGATAGGAAGCGTTCGCATCGCTAAAGATCGACAGTCGATAAGTTCGCATGTGGATTGGAAGACGTTCGCATCCGCTATAAGACGACAGCAATGCGGGATATGAAAGCGTTTGCATCCGCTAAAGATCGACAGCAGTCGCGGGATATGAAGCGTTTTGAATCCGTAAAGATCGACAAGCAGTCAGGGGATAGGAAGCGTTTGCATCCGCTTAAGATCGACAAAGCAGTTCGCGGGATTAGGATGCTGTTTTGCATCCGCTAAAGATCGACAGCATGTCGAGATAGGAGCGTTTGCATCCGCTAAAGATCGACAGGATTTCGCGGGGGATAGGAAGCGTTTTTTGCATCCGCTAAAGATCGACAGCAGTCGCGGGATAGGAAGCGTTTGCATCCGCTAAAGATCGCAGCAGTCGCGGGATAGGAAGCGTTTGCATCCGCTAAAGATCGACAGCAGTCGCGGGATAGGAAGCGTTCGCATCCGCTAAAGATCGACAGCAGTCCGGGATAGGAAAGCGTTTGCATCCGCTAAAGATCGACAGCAGTCGCGGGATAGGAAGCGTTTGCATCCGCTAAAGTCGACAGCAGTCGCGGGATAGAAAGCGTTTGAATCCGCTAAAGATCGACAGCAGTCGCGGGATAGGAAGCATTTGCATCCGCTAAAGATCGACAGCAGTCGCGGGATAGGAAGCGTTTGCATCCGCTAAAGATCGGCAGCAGTCGCGGGATAGGAAGCGTTTGTATCCGCTAAAGATCGACAGCAGTCGCGGGATAGGAAGCGTTTGCATCCGCTAAAGATCGACAGCAGTCGCGGGATAGGAAGCGTTTGATCCGCTAAAGATCGACAGCAGTCACGGGATAGGAAGCGTTTGCATCCGCTAAAGATCGACAGCAGTCGCGGGATAGGAAGCGTTTGCATCTGCTAAAGATCGGCAGCAGTCGCGGGATAGGAAGCGTTTGCATCTGCTAAAGTCGACAGCAGTCGCGGGATAGGAAGCGTTTGCATTGCTAAAGTCTCGACAGCAGTCGCGGGATAGAAGCGTTTGAATCCGCTAAAGATCGACAGCAGTCGCGGATAGATGAAGGTTTGCATCCGCTAAAGATCGACAGCAGTCGCGGGATAGGTTAAGCGTTTGATCGATACTGATCTAAAGATCGACAGCAGTCGCTGGGATAGGAAGCGTTTGCATCGCTAAAGTCGACAGCAGTCGCGGGATAGGAAGCGTTTGCATCCGCTAAAGATCGGCAGCAGTCGCGGGATAGGAAGCGTTCGCATCTGCTAAAGATCGACAGCAGTCGCGGGATAGGAAGCGTTTGCATCCGCTAAAGATCGACAGCAATCGCGGGATAGGAAGCGTTTGCATCCGCTAAAGATCGACAGCAGTCGGGATAGGAAGCGTTTGCATCCGCTAAAGATCGACAGCAGTCGCGGGATAGGAAGCGTTTGCATCCGCTAAATCTCAGACAGCAGTCGCGGGATAGGAAGCGTTTGCATCCGCTAAAGATCGACAGCAGTCCGCGGGATAGGAAGCGTTTGCATCCGCTAAAGATCGACAGCAGTCGCGGGATAGGAAGCGTTTGCATCCGCTAAAGATCGACAGCAGTCGCGGGATAGGAAGCGTTCGCATCCGCTAAAGATCGACAGCAGTCACGGGATAGGAAGCGTTCGCATCCGCTAAAGATCGACAGCAGTCACGGGATAGGAAGCGTTTCGCTCCGCTAAAGATCGACAGCAGTCGCGGGATAGGAAGCGTTTGCATCCGCTAAAGATCGACAGCAGTCGCGGGATAGGAAGCGTTTGCATCCGCTAAAGATCGACAGCAGTCGCGGGATAGAAGCGTTTGAATCCGCTAAAGATCGACAGCAGTCGCGGGATAGGAAGCGTTTGCATCCGCTAAAGATCGACAGCAGTCGCGGGATAGGAAGCGTTCGCATCCGCTAAAGATCGACAGCAGTCACGGGATAGGAAGCGTTGCATCCGCTAAAGATCGACAGCAGTCGCGGGATAGGAAGCGTTCGCATCCGCTAAAGATCGACAGCAGTCGCGGGATAGGAAGCGTTCGCATCCGCTAAGATCGACAGCAGTCGCGGGATAGGAAGCGTTTGCATCCGCTAAAGATCGACAGCAGTCGCGGGATAGGAAGCGTTTGCATCCGCTAAGATCGACAGCAGTCGCGGGATAGGAAGCGTTTGCATCCGCTAAAGATCGACAGCAGTCGCGGGATAGGAAGCGTTCGCATCCGCTAAAGATCGACAGCGAGTCGCGGGATAGGAAGCGTTTGCATCCGCTAAAGATCGACAGGAGTCGCGGGATAGGAAGCGTTTGCATCCGCTAAAGATCGACAGCAGTCGCGGGATAGGAAGCGTTTGCATCCGCTAAAGATCGGCAGCAGTCGCGGGATAGGAAGCGTTTGCATCCGCTAAAGCTCGACAGCAGTCGCGGGATAGGAAGCGTTCGCATCCGCTAAAGATCGACAGCAGTCGCGGGATAGGAAGCGTTTGCATCCGCTAAAGATCGACAGCAGTCGCGGGATAGGAAGCGTTTGCATCCGCTAAAGCTCGACAGCAGTCGCGGGATAGAAAGCGTTTGAATCCGCTAAAGATCGACAGCAGTCGCGGGATAGGAAGCATTTGCATCCGCTAAAGATCGACAGCAGTCGCGGGATAGGAAGCGTTTGCATCCGCTAAAGATCGGCAGCAGTCGCGGGATAGGAAGCGTTTGTATCCGCTAAAGATCGACAGCAGTCGCGGGATAGGAAGCGTTTGCATCCGCTAAAGATCGACAGCAGTCGCGGGATAGGAAGCGTTTGTATCCGCTAAAGATCGACAGCAGTCACGGGATAGGAAGCGTTCGCATCCGCTAAAGATCGACAGCAGTCGCGGGATAGGAAGCGTTTGCATCTGCTAAAGATCGGCAGCAGTCGCGGGATAGGAAGCGTTTGCATCTGCTAAAGCTCGACAGCAGTCGCGGGATAGGAAGCGTTTGCATCTGCTAAAGCTCGACAGCAGTCGCGGGATAGAAAGCGTTTGAATCCGCTAAAGATCGACAGCAGTCGCGGGATAGGAAGCGTTTGCATCCGCTAAAGATCGACAGCAGTCGCGGGATAGGAAGCGTTTGCATCCGCTAAAGATCGACAGCAGTCGCGGGATAGGAAGCGTTTGCATCCGCTAAAGCTCGACAGCAGTCGCGGGATAGGAAGCGTTTGCATCCGCTAAAGATCGGCAGCAGTCGCGGGATAGGAAGCGTTCGCATCTGCTAAAGATCGACAGCAGTCGCGGGATAGGAAGCGTTTGCATCCGCTAAATCTCAGACAGCAGTCGCGGGATAGCAAGCGTTTGTGACTGTGAGACTGCTGCATGTAATGTCGTGTGGACACTGGACAGTAATGAAATCAGCTGGTGTGTGAGGAGTCTGTGTGTTCACAGGTGAAGCGCTCCTCTGTTAGCTCATCGATCGCGCCGGGACGACCCCACAGGTCATCATTTATGTATTAAGCAGGTTTAAAGGTATCCATTTCTTTTTATGTTCTTTTCAGCAGTAATGTGGAAGTAATCAGAGACGGGTTTGATTTTTTTGTGCTTATGACACCTCGAGCGATCGATGTCCCACAGAAACCCACCTGGACACAGAAGCGCTGGATAAAAGCGTGTGTTGTGTGTGTGTGTGTGTGTGTGTGTGTGTGTGTGTGTGTGTGTGTGTGTGTTTGAGGCCCGATGGAGCCGGTTCTCAAGGGCCCGTCTGCTGATGTCGATATCAGATCGAGGGCCCGTGAGGCTCTTAAAGAGCATCTTTAGCTCCGCCTCTGATGAGTGTGTGTGTGTGTGTATGTGTGTGTGTGTGTGTGTGTGTGTGTGTGTGTTTTGAACATCTGACACGAGCTTCTGAAAAGAATCATCCGGCACACACTCATCGACAGTACAGTATCAGCTTTACTGTATCAACAGCCGTGATAATCAGTGTGTGTGCACTATAGGGCTGGGCATTGACTAGGGGTGTCACAATATATCGCAATACAAAAATTCAACTATATGTATTGTGTATAATTCACCCAAAATAAAAATTACTGTGTGAGGAAAAATTCAAGTTGTCAGAGTTTTAGTGTGAGAACTGCATTAAACTGCTGTATATAATGTTGAATATAATGTATAATAATGCAGTGAGGGAATATGTGTGTGTCCTGATAATGCCAAATGTCTGATATTACCAGTAAAAGTGTCCTACATTATTATAAATATATCTAGTCAGTGACAGAGATCAAGCATATTCATCTACAATAATTCAGTATTTTCAGCTTCAGAATCATGAATATTGTTATTCTGGTGTCTCTATTGTCCTGCATTGGGTTTCAGCACCAAGTCCAAGTTCATTTACACACACTATGTAGAAGCACATTTAGCATTTTAATCATGTTTTGATCATCATTAATCATGTTTTGGAGTATCGCAGTAATATTGTACAGTGAGTTCAGTATCGGGATATGAGGGTGTTGTTACACTACTAGCATTGACACAAATTTTATGATTCGATAGTTGCACTTTAGATTTAGGTTTATTAACTAAGACTAATAAACACTGTAACAGTTTTCAGTGTGATCAGAACTGCTATGATTAATGTGCACTTATATTATTATATTGTACAGTGCACATGAGTGATGTTTTATTGTTGACGGATCTCGCGCCGTCATTATATTTCACACAATCTCAGAGCCGTGGATATTAGTCTCCAGTTTTCTGCTGTAAATCTCAGGCTTTTCTTCACAGATCTTGAAAGAACCGCTGGCACACAAGCTGTGTTTTTGATGTGAGAAGATTTCATCTATTCTATTGTGCTCAAAACACATTGTGATTATATTTGGGGATTGTTGTAAAACAAACAAACACTAAAAATCACTTTAATAAAAAAAATAATGAATATGCAAAAACTGTTCTGGAATATTCATACATGCAGGACATTTCTAGACAAAAAAATTACATGATTTGAGTTATTAATAATCAGACAGGTTTGGTGGTGTGGGGGTCAACGGTGTAATTATAGATGTCATTACAGAAATTAATTATTGCGTGCAGGTATTTTTAAATACAAGTACAATGAAAAACATGTATGTACAGAACAAGTGCACTGAATCAAATTATTAATTTAATTGTTAGTGCATAGCAGATATTTTAAGTGTAAATCCAGTGTTTAATGTTGTTTATGTGTCTATGTGGTGTTTTTAATATGCTTTAATAACTCAAAGCATGTGTAAATTCATAAGTCGACAGCATTGCTGAGTATTTTCTGCTTAAAACTGCAGTGAACCAAAGACAGTCTCAAAAACACTGAAATCGCTGGTGTTTCTGACATCACAAACCACAGTAACCAATCAGATCAACATGTGATCGTCAACAAGTGGATCTCTGAGTGAGTGAGTGAGTGGAGGCGGGGCTCATTTGCATATTCATAGAACCACGCATACTAAATGAGGCAAGGGTGTCGAGTTACATTCAAGATATTTTAAGGCATGAAGAATTTTTATCAAGAAAAAAACTTTTAAATGTCATTTTGGTGATCAAAGATGAGTTTAGGGATAAAATGATTGACTAAAGCGGGACTTTAATATAAAGCAGGATGATTCTTGCCAAACAGAGTAGAAGTGAAACACACTGAAATACTATTAAAGACTATAAGAGAAACTTACAAAAATACTTCAAAAAGAAAAAGCGAATACACACTTTTCACTCACATAAAGCTATTTAAATACAATGTATGTCAAATCTAAACTGCTTGCTCGATTACTCGAATCTTTGCTAAATGTAACTATATTATCGTACAGCTTTAATCCGCTAAATGTGACAAAGCATGAAGATATTATAAACATTATCATTATGATTTTGTGACGCTGCTTTGAAACCATGTGCTGAGAACACACACGCGTGTAATATGAAGCAGCCACACACACTGATGTAGAGTATGACATGATGAACATCTCAAATCAGTCTCATCACACACACGAAAGACAATTACATATCATATCGGTGTGAAGATATATATATATATATATATATATATATATATATATATATATATATATATATATATATATATATATATATATATATATATATATATATATAAACGCCTTTCTATTGATAATAATGCAGAAAAAACATGTTCTTCTGCTTTCTGAAGGGCCTCGTTCAGGAGAAATTACACGTGTTCAACTATAGATGGCACTATTGCACCATCACACACACACACACACACACACACACTGAACGGCACACCTAAAACACAGCCATTCCTTTATGTTCAAGTGTCATTTGCTCAAAAGATAACATCTAATTAAGTCAGAGTGCTGGCAGAATCTCTAAAACAGAAGCACTTCTGATGGAGAACGCTCTCGCTGTGCCACAGGTTTAACATCACACACACACAATTACAAGCTTTTCAGATCTTCAAATCATTTGGACGTACAAAGAAACTTTTTTTATTTGGCTAATTTTGTCATTATCGAAATGAATGTATCATTTGTGTGTCGTTCTCGATGTTCTGATGATGAAATAATGCTGGAGACTTGCAGGAGAATATTTGTATCGACAGCATTTATGGTTTAATGTTGATCATGTGACCATAAAAAAAACATATATAAATAGTGTAATGGAGGATGTAAAACTGAAATGTGAACATTAATACTGTTTCACAATTATAAATGTCCAAAGATGCTGTTTCAGCACAATTCTGTGTTTCATAAGATTGTTTCTAAAAGAGTCTCTGCATTAATTTGATACAAAATACAGTAAAAACAGTGAAATATTATTATAATGTAAATCAGCTGTTTTCTATGTGAATATATAGTAAAGTGTAATTTATTCCTGTGATCAAAGCTGAATTTATCATCATTACTCCAGTCTTCAGTGTCACATGATCCTTCAGAAATCACTATAATATGATGATCTGATGCTCAAGAACATTTATGATTATTATCAATGTTGAAAACAGTTCATATTTTTGAGGAAACCGTCATACATTTTATTTTTCAGGATTATTTGAGTTAAAAAGTTCAAAAGAACAGCATTTATTTGAAATAGAATATTTTGAAACATTATAAATGTCTTTACTGTCACTTTTGATCAATTTAATGCATCCTTGATGAATAAAAGTATTATTATTATTATTATTTTTTTATCTTACAGACAACACACGTTTGAACGGTACTGTATATAAAGAGTATTTTTGTCAATAAACATTAAAGTCAACATGAATGTGAAGTTGAGCTGGTCTTTTCTTTATTGTGTCGTATATCGAGTGAAATGCTTCTGGAACAAGAACACATGTGGGCGGGGCTTGATTGTGTTTGTGGGCGGGGCATGATTGTGTTTGTGGGCGGGGCTTGATTGTGTTTGTGGGGGGGCATGATTGTGTTTGTGGGCGGGGCTTGATTGCATCTGTGGGTGGGGTTTGATTGTGTCTGTGGGCGGGGTTTGATTGTGTCTGTGGGCGGGGCTTGATTGCATCTGTGGGTGGGGTTTGATTGTGTCTGTGGGCGGGGCTTCATTGTGTTTGTTGGCGGGGCTTGATTGTATCTGTGGGGTTGTTGTGTCTGTGGCGGGGTTTGATTGTGTCTGTGGGTGGGGTCTTGATTGTTCTGTGGGTGGGGCTTGATTGTGTCTGTGGGCGGGGCTTGATTGTGTCTGTGGGCGGGGCTTTGATTGTGTCTGTGGGCGGGGCTTGATTGTGTCTGTGGGGAGGTAATTGAAATGATGGCTGGTTGTGGTTTGCTATTGGCTGATGTCATGTGAGTGACAGGTTATAGCTCCGCCCTCGTCATCAGAGAAGAGAAGAGAAGCTGCAAGAGGAACTTATTCTGATTCAAGATTACCAGAAACATGAATTTAACACAATAATGATGTGCACTGATAAATCCCTTAGAATAAATCCTATAATATTCCATAAAATCATAAAACAAATGGCCAATTTCATTTCATGGTCACTTTAAACTATTTACTGCATGATGTAGTCTATTAAAAAGCCTTTATAATGCTCTCAATATTCAAGACAAGGTGCAAAAATAGCTGTCTTTTATTTTTATCTTATTTAATATAATCAACATCATGTGAAGAGTGGCATTTTTTGTCCAAATATCAGCACGTTTTTTGCAACAGTTCAATAAACAAGACGTTAATATTAATTGACTCATATTTTAGATACAGTATTGCCTGTTTTTGCTCTATTTCACCAACGAAAATAGTGTGTTACGTCTCTGAGCGACACACGGCGGGCAATCAACGAATCAGTTGAATGAATGATTCAATGACTCACTCGTTTAAACAGTCACATGCTTCGTTCCTGAATGAATCAGTCATTTGAATGAATCGGTTGAATGAATGATTCAATGACTCGCTCGTTTAGACAGACACATGATTCGTTCCTGAATGAATCAGTCATTTGAATGAATAGGTTGAATGAATGATTCAATGACTCGCTCATTTAGACGGTCGCATGCTTCGTTCCTGAATGAATCAGTCATTTGAATGAATCGGTTGAATGAAAGATTCAATAACTCGCTCATTAAGACAGTTATGGAAGCAAATTAGAGACATGACTATTTGAAATTTAACAGCCACTGAATACTTAGTTTTGAAATATTTTATTTTGAAAAACATTTATCTGAATTTATTTGCTCTGAATTAATCCCTTTGAAATTATTTTACTTTGGAAACCATGTATCTGAATTTATATGTTTTGAATTTACCTCTTTGAAATTTAAATATCAAAATTCTTGATTTCCATTTTAAAAACCTGAATTTTGATGAATATTTTTCAATGCTCACAAATTCAGATAAAAAAAAATAACTTACAGAATTTATTTGTATATACAGGTGAATTCAGAGAAAATAAATTCAGATAAATGTTTTTCAAAATCAATTTTTTCAAAACTAAGTATTCGGTGGCTATTAACTTTCAAATAGTAATGTCTCTAATTTGCTTTCATAGTCAGTCACATGCTTCGTTCTGAATGAATCAGCCGTCTGAATGAATCAGCCGTTTGAACGAATCAGCCATTTGAATGAATCAGTTGAAAAACAATGACTCACTCATTAACAGTGACTCACTGCCACCTACTGGAGGTTTCAATTAAAGTATCTTTTAATTTTTTTTTTTATTATTTCATGTTTAAAACATCCAAACATTATTTCTGCATGTTATACACAGCAGGTTACACACATCCATGTCCCTCTGCATTAAACAGTGTGTGTAAAAGCACTTCAGATCTGCACTGCAAACATCAATTATGTTGAGACTGATTGGTAACAGCCCTATTGTGTCTTATTATTATAACTGAATTTATTGATTAAATGTAAGAATTTGACACAAAAAAGGATAAATAGATTTAATTAAGTTTTAAAAATGGTAATTGGAAAAGATGATTTCTGTCAGTGCTGTGAACTGACCACTACAGAAGAATATTAAGAATATCACAAACTTCATGAGTCTCTGACACGGCAGCCCAAAACCAAATATATTAATTATCGTTATAGAGAAAGTCCCAGAAAATATCAAGATATTGTATTTTGTCAATATCACACACCCCTAGATGTAATACCCATGTCATTATACACGTGTGTGTCCTCATAAACCAAACACACACACACGCCATCAGGAGTCAACAATGTACGGACGTCTATCTGCTGCCCTATAGGCGATGACCTCTGACCCCTGACCCCTGCTGTTTAACCCTCAGTTTAGAGTACAGCAGATATTCACACACATCTGAGATCGAGCTGATCAGGAACACTGAGTTCCTCACACTCATGTTTCAGAAGCGGAAAATACAGCAGAATCACAAACATGCAATTTACTGTATTACGTCATGGAATTTGGTCAATTTTGTATTAACACACTTAATCTAATGGCGATATGGACTAGTGTGTGTGTGTGCTGTGAATATTAAAGACTGCTGTGTAGGGCGGGGCCATGTGGCCTAAAATATTATCACCATATTTTATTCCATATTATACGATATTGATATTTATCACAATATTTATTTACAATTAATGGGGAAGGAAATACTTTCTACATAAAGATGAAACTCAAAAGGTGAACCTAATTAGCCTGACTTCGTCATACTCATATTCTAGTCAGATACTGCTCCATAGGGCTTTGATTATGAGGCGTGTCTTAACCCAACCAGGGGGAAACAACAACTCTGCACTCAATTGGATAGACCTACAACCAATCAGAGCAACGCAGTAAGTGACGTATGTTGAGCGACACATAGTTGTCAACAGAACTCAACTGCACGAACTCTGGAAAAAGTATTAAAATAATGAGTGTTAACCATCTTTGCCGGTGTTGCAAAATAATTTAAGGATTCGCGGAGTACTAGCAAACACGAAAAGCATTTTTGAAAGAAATACGTTTGATGACGTGACGATTACGTAACTGCAGATCATCTGTCCATCATCGTATAAAACCCGCCCTGGCAATTTGATTGACGATTTCTGAACCGATCATAATTACTCAATGGATCGAGTCCAGACCAGACCGAACTTCCCGACCAAAACATGCTGTGGGCGGGGTTCGGGCTGGCATCCAGGCTAGAAACTAATATATTTAAAATCCTTTTTTTTTGATTTCATGTAATATTCTAATTTTCTGAGATTTTGAATTTGGGGTTTTCATAAGCTGTAAGCCATAATCATCAAAACTTTTGCACGATATTCACATTTTTGGAGTTTCACCTGTATTTGTTAGAATGTAAACTTGTATGTTTACTAGCTAACTCTTAATGTCGGTGAGCGTGTGTGAGTGCCGTTCATCCACACATGCAGAAATCACTTCAGCATTTAGCAGTGTCATCGTTAATCTGTTACATTAATCCAAATCCATTATAAATTATTAAATCAGACATTCAGAAAAAAAACACAGAATTTCTGAAAAAGCAATAGGGCCCTATTTATTATTGTGTAAAAAAAACTTGTTGAAGTTTTACGTTTTACATTATTACATTTAAATTATTATTAAAGGGGTGATGAACTGAGAAATCAAATTTTACTTGAGCTTTTGACATCTAAGAGGTCATCATATTACAATGATGACCTCTTAGATGAAAAACGAGTCGTTTGCTGAGCCTGGTGTCAATAAAAGCTTTTATTGAACTGAAAACATCCTTGTTAGTCCAATAAATGCTTTTATTGACACCAGGCTGTCAAACAAGTGCGGAACTATGACGTCAAAGAGGATAAACACCACCCCCTGCAGAAGAAGATCAACGACTACATCAACACGGCCGGTTTAGCCCCGTCCACCGATTCGCACATAGCTAAATAACATAGATGCCTACCTCGTGATGACAAACCGGATCAAGCTACCGAGCAATAAACATGACGTTTACAAAATATTGTGCAGTGCCTGGTTGTGGAAGAAGACAGTCGCTGCATAAGCTTCCTCTGGATTCCTTAAACTTTATTTTAAATGACGTTCCAGCTGATGTGGGTAAAACATTGTCCGTTTGTTCGCTTCATTTCACTGAGGATTGTTTTGTTAACAGGACACAGGTCGA
>CM070832.1:38521011-38573511 GCA_036326025.1 Chrosomus eos
AATGCAGACCTTTTTTGCATTTTTAAATATATACATGCATATGTGTGTAATTATATGTACAAAATAATTATACACAGTACACACACATATTATGTAAACACAAACTTTTAATTTGGATGCGATTAATCGTTGCCCAGCATGTATATATATATATATATATATATATATATATATATATATATATATATATATATATATATATATATATAATATATATATATATATATATATATATATTCTATTATTATCCAAAGGGGCATGATGAATTATGCATGTGATAACCTATAATGTACAATATCAGCTGATTATTTTCCAAAGAAAGATGACTTGAGCTTGTGTCCATCAATATCCCTTTACACCAAAGCACACACTTTATTTTCAACATGACATTTTAATAACACAGGTGTGTTGTCAGTGTCATTTTATTATGTATTTGAGATTGAATGTGTCAGTTTGTCAGGCTGGTGTCGCTGGGATTGCATGAGCAGATTTAGAAGACCTTGTGTAAAGCGTGTGTTTAATTCAAGTGTTTATGTCATGTCTTTTATCATGTGTGATAGCAATTCGTCTAAATGTTCATCTTTGTTGCTTCGTCCTCTTTGTGTGAGCGTGATCTCGAATAACATACCGTAGTCCAAAAACTTCTTTTAAGGAAAGTTTAATAACAAAATTAACTGGAAAAATGTTAAAAACTGTATCGCTCCAATATTGCATCACAAAAAAAATAACCGCCATTGCTGGAAATTACATCATCGTCAATACCAAATATTATATTACACATATAAAATTATTTACTCCGATTGCTTAATGCACACAATTATTTATTCCACATCTATACAAAGAATCATATCTTATGGCTCTACAATATATCATGACTTCTCCACATTTGTGAAAAAATCTTCAAGACAGAATCAGTTGCTCTGCTGTAAATCAAAATAAAACTACTCTCATGATTAACTTTTATTTTTGATGTTTACAGTAAATGTGGGAATTACTACATGCCACTAAATGGTTATTTTAGCCACTAAATAAATGGTTTTCTTTTTGTTTTTGTGTGGTAAGCTTGTGGAATAGGAGTAAAACCTACATTTCTCCACCTCATGTTTATAAAGATGAAGATTAATTCATGCATGTCAAAAACATAAACATTTATCATTGTGTGTTTTCAGTACGTATATTAAGTACATAAATGTGTAAATGTATTTTTAGTATACTTATTTATGTAGCCTACTTTTTAAACCTTTAATGCTGTTCTTGCATTAGCTTTGATGCTTAATCACGTTGAAAGGCGGAAGAACCCATCCAGTGTTTACAGAGACTGAGTCAAACGGCATTTACAAAAAAAGAAAAAAGAAAAGGTAAAGCACCGAAGTCAGATGATTTTGAAGTTAGAGGGAAAAATGAGTTTTTCACCCTATCCTACATTTCTGACACGCGTGACCTTTGACCCTGATGACGTAATGTGTGTCGCATCACAGCTCGTGCAAGACCAGCATTAGTGGTTAAAGTATATAAATGTGTATTTTGTTATAAATGTCGCTGGTTTGTCTAGATCAGACTCTTATTCCTCGGCTGGGTCGTGTCGAGACTTTGAAGCTGCACTGAAACTCACATTTGGACCTTCGACCCGTTGGACTCCATTGAAGAGTCACTATATGGAGAAAATCCTGGAGTGTTTTCCTCAAAAACCTTCATTTCTTTTCCACTGAAGAAAGAAAGACATGAACATCTTGGATGACGTGGGGGAGAGTAAATGATCAGGAAACTTTAATACTGAAGTGAACTCCTTCAATCTCATGATTGGGTAAAGCAACAGATGTGTGTGTTGGAGTGTGAGCCGGTGTAACACACGACGGAAGTCCGTTAAAACGGCTGTTATTAAGAGCTTATGAGCGTCTGTCAATTATCTGTGCCATTAACTCAATAATACAGCACAGAAGTTTAACAATGAAGGCAGCAGCTCATTTCACCTCACGCTAAAAAACACTTAAACCACATTTAATTTCCTCTCCATGTAATGAAGTGGTTCTGGTCATTTGCTCCGCTGCTTCTGCACAAAGATGATTCATTCGTTAATAAGGTACATTAAATGTATAAATGTATAATCCCCGTGGAAACCCAGCATGTGAAGAAGCTCTTCATGATAATTGTGATATTAATGACGTGGTTTGATGGAAGTGACGGGTCTACGAGTGCTTTGGGGATCCTGGTTTATGTGGTTAGTTTAATAAAGACTCACGCCAGATTCATCATGCGTTTAATCAGGGAAACTTCATAAGATCAATCCAAAAACAGATCCAAAATCACTCGTGTGTTTTCTGCTGAGTTTACAGACGTCGCTGACAATGCAAAGCGTAATCAAAATATGGGTTAAACATGTGAAAAATCAATACAGAAAATCCTCCATATGATCAGTTTATACATAAACCACCCGAAATACTGAACATCTTATAATACTAAACATTATGGCTAACAGAAATTGTGATTAAATTAAATTGCCAATACAATTAATTAAAATGAAAAGCTTCAAAAACATTTGTTCAAATCTACCTTTGTAATACAGTGACTCTTAAAGCATGTCAGTGTGTTTTTAGCAGATATTACAAAAATATGACGATAGTTTTATTTAATGTTATCATGTTAATTGGGAAGATTCACAAGAGTTTGATCATTGAAACAAAAAAACAAACAAACAAACAAACACCTACTTGTGCAAAATATCAAAACGAGGAGATTTTCCAAATAAATGCTTCATCATAAAGCAGTGGTGAAGTGTGTGTGCCGTCCTGATGCTGTTATACAACTTAAACTGTTTATTTTACAACTGTTAGACTGGTAATACCTAACTCTGTTACTTCGCTTTGCTTCGTAGACAGAGTCTGGAATGGCATAATTGAAAAGTGTTTTCTTTCTCGCTCGTCTGAAGTATAAAATCATTGGTTACCCGTAAGCCAATCACATAACGTTTGGTTATGCGCCAGCTCTTCAGACTCGCAGATTTACAGCAGCGCACGAGAACAATCGCAGATTTACAGCAGCGCATGAGAACAATCGCAGATTTACAGCAGCGCACGAGAACAATCGCAGATTTACAGCAGCGCACGAGAACAATCGCATGTTTACAGCAGCGCATGAGAACAATCGCAGATTTACAGCAGCGCACGAGAACAATCGCAGATTTACAGCAGCGCACGAGAACAATCGCAGATTTACAGCAGCGCACGAGAACAATCGCAGATTTACAGCAGCGCACGAGAACAATCGCAGATTTACAGCAGCGCACGAGAACAATCGCAGATTTACAGCAGCGCACGAGAACAATCGCAGATTTACAGCAGCGCACGAGAACAATCGCAGATTTACAGCAGCGCACGAGAACAATCGCAGATTTACAGCAGCGCACGAGAACAATCGCAGATTTACAGCAGCGCACGAGAACAATCGCAGATTTACAGCAGCGCACGAGAACAATCGCAGATTTACAGCAGCGCACGAGAACAATCGCAGATTTACAGCAGCGCACGAGAACAATCGCAGATTTACAGCAGCGCACGAGAACAATCGCAGATTTACAGCAGCGCACGAGAACAATCGCAGATTTACAGCAGCGCACGAGAACAATTCGCAGATTTACAGCAGCGCACGAGAACAATCACAGATTTACAGCAGCGCACGAGAACAATCGCAGATTTACAGCAGCGCACGAGAACAATCGCAGATTTACAGCAGCGCACGAGAACAATCGCAGATTTACAGCAGCGCACGAGAACAATCGCAGATTTACAGCAGCGCACGAGAACAATCGCAGATTTACAGCAGCGCACGAGAACAATCACAGATTTACAGCAGCGCACGAGAACAATCGCAGATTTACAGCAGCGCACGAGAACAATCGCAGATTTACAGCATGCGACAGAGAACAATCGCAGATTTACAGCAGCGCACGAGAACAATCCAGATTTACAGCAGCGCACGAGAACAATCACAGATTTACAGCAGCGCACGAGAACAATCGCAGATTTACAGCAGCGCACAGTAGAGAACAATCGCAGATTTACAGCAGCGCACGAGAACAATCGCAGATTTACAGCAGCGCACGAGAACAATCGCAGATTTACAGCAGCGCACGAGAACAATCGCAGATTTACAGCAGCGCACGAGAACAATTCGCAGATTTACAGCAGCGCACGAGAACAATCACAGATTTACAGCAGCGCACGAGAACAATCACAGATTTACAGCAGCGCACAAGAACAATCGCAGATTTACAGCAGCGACAAAACAATCGCAGATTTACAGCAGCGCACGAGAACAATCGCAGATTTACAGCAGCGCACGAGAACAATCGCAGATTTACAGCAGCGCACGAGAACAATCACAGATTTACAGCAGCGCACGAGAACAATCACAGATTTACAGCAGCGCACGAGAACAATCACAGATTTACAGCAGCGCACAAGAACAATCGCAGATTTACAGCAGCGCACGAGAACAATCGCAGATTTACAGCAGCGCACGAGAACAATCGCAGATTTACAGCAGCGCACGAGAACAATCGCAGATTTACAGCAGCGCACGAGAACAATCGCAGATTTACAGCAGCGCACGAGAACAATCGCAGATTTACAGCAGCGCACGAGAAACAATCGCAGATTTACAGCAGCGCACGAGAACAATCGCAGATTTACAGCAGCGCACGAGAACAATCGCAGATTTACAGCAGCGCACGAGAACAATCGCAGATTTACAGCAGCGCACGAGAACAATCGCAGATTTACAGCAGCGCACGAGAACAATCGCAGATTTACAGCAGCGCACGAGAACAATCGCAGATTTACAGCAGCGCACGAGAACAATCGCAGATTTACAGCAGCGCACGAGAACAATCGCAGATTTACAGCAGCGCACGAGAACAATCGCAGATTTACAGCAGCGCACGAGAACAATCGCAGATTTACAGCAGCGCACGAGAACAATCGCAGATTTACAGCAGCGCACGAGAACAATCGCAGATTTACAGCAGCGCACGAGAACAATTCGCAGATTTACAGCAGCGCACGAGAACAATCACAGATTTACAGCAGCCACGAGAAACAATCACAGATTTACAGCAGCGCACGGAAACAATCACAGATTTACAGCAGCGCACGAGAACAATCACAGATTTACAGCAGCGCACAGAACAATCGCAGATTTACAGCAGCGCACGAGAACAATCGCAGATTTACAGCAGCGCACGAGAACAATCGCAGATTTACAGCAGCGCACGAGAACAATCGCAGATTTACAGCAGCGCACGAGAACAATCGCAGATTTACAGCAGCGCACGAGAACAATCGCAGATTTACAGCAGCGCACGAGAACAATCGCAGATTTACAGCAGCGCACGAGAACAATCGCAGATTTACAGCAGCGCACGAGAACAATCGCAGATTTACAGCAGCAGGAAATCGAGAAACATCGCAGGATTGTTTACAGCAGCGCACGAGAACAATCGCAGATTTACAGCAGCGCACGAGAAACAATCGCAGATTTACAGCAGCGCACGAGAACAATCGCAGATTTACAGCAGCGCACGAGAACAATCGCAGATTTACAGCAGCGCACGAGAACAATCGCAGATTTACAGCAGGCACTGCAGAACAATCGCAGATTTACAGCAGCGCACGAGAACAATCGCAGATTTACAGCAGCGCACGAGAACAATCGCAGATTTACAGCAGCGCACGAGAACAATCGCAGATTTACAGCAGCGCACGAGAACAATCGCAGATTTACAGCAGCGCACGAGAACAATCGCAGATTTACAGCAGCGCACGAGAACAATCGCAGATTTACAGCAGCGCACGAGAACAATCGCAGATTTACAGCAGCGCACGAGAACAATCGCAGATTTACAGCAGCGCACGAGAACAATCGCAGATTTACAGCAGCGCACGAGAACAATCGCAGATTTACAGCAGCGCACGAGAACAATCGCAGATTTACAGCAGCGCACGAGAACAATCGCAGATTTACAGCAGCGCACGAGAACAATCGCAGATTTACAGCAGCGCACGAGAACAATCGCAGATTTACAGCAGCGCACGAGAACAATCGCAGATTTACAGCAGCGCACGAGAACAATCGCAGATTTACAGCAGCGCACCGAGAACAATTCGCAGATTTACAGCAGCGCACGAGAACAATCACAGATTTACAGCAGCGCACGAGAACAATCACAGATTTACAGCAGCGCACGAGAACAATCACAGATTTACAGCAGCGCACGAGAACAATCACAGATTTACAGCAGCGCACAAGAACAATCGCAGATTTACAGCAGCGCACGAGAACAATCGCAGATTTACAGCAGCGCACGAGAACAATCGCAGATTTACAGCAGCGCACGAGAACAATCGCAGATTTACAGCAGCGCACGAGAACAATCGCAGATTTACAGCAGCGCACGAGAACAATCGCAGATTTACAGCAGCGCACGAGAACAATCGCAGATTTACAGCAGCGCACGAGAACAATCGCAGATTTACAGCAGCGCACGAGAACAATCGCAGATTTACAGCAGCGCACGAGAACAATCGCAGATTTACAGCAGCGCACGAGAACAATCGCAGATTTACAGCAGCGCACGAGAACAATCGCAGATTTACAGCAGCGCACGAGAACAATCGCAGATTTACAGCAGCGCACGAGAACAATCGCAGATTTACAGCAGCGCACGAGAACAATCGCAGATTTACAGCAGCGCACGAGAACAATCGCAGATTTACAGCAGCGCACGAGAACAATCGCAGATTTACAGCAGCGCACGAGAACAATTCGCAGATTTACAGCAGCGCACGAGAACAATCACAGATTTACAGCAGCGCACGAGAACAATCGCAGATTTACAGCAGCGCACGAGAACAATCGCAGATTTACAGCAGCGCACGAGAACAATCGCAGATTTACAGCAGCGCACGAGAACAATCACAGATTTACAGCAGCGCACGAGAACAATCGCAGATTTACAGCAGCGCACGAGAACAATCGCAGATTTACAGCAGCGCACGAGAACAATCGCAGATTTACAGCAGCGCACGAGAACAATCGCAGATTTACAGCAGCGCACGAGAACAATCGCAGATTTACAGCAGCGCACGAGAACAATCGCAGATTTACAGCAGCGCACGAGAACAATCGCAGATTTACAGCAGCGCACGAGAACAATCGCAGATTTACAGCAGCGCACGAGAACAATCGCAGATTTACAGCAGCGCACGAGAACAATCGCAGATTTACAGCAGCGCACGAGAACAATCGCAGATTTACAGCAGCGCACGAGAACAATCGCAGATTTACAGCAGCGCACGAGAACAATCGCAGATTTACAGCAGCGCACGAGAACAATCGCAGATTTACAGCAGCGCACGAGAACAATCGCAGATTTACAGCAGCGCACGAGAACAATCGCAGATTTACAGCAGCGCACGAGAACAATCGCAGATTTACAGCAGCGCACCGAGAACAATTCGCAGATTTACAGCAGCGCACGAGAACAATCACAGATTTACAGCAGCGCACGAGAACAATCGCAGATTTACAGCAGCGCACGAGAACAATCGCAGATTTACAGCAACAATCACACACCGGAAGACAAAAGCCTGGACTGGAGAAGATTTATGAGGCTCTGTTTCACAGCGTCTGTTTCAGACCTGATCCAGGCTTGGTTTACACGTGACCGGCTATTTTCATAAACGGACATTTCACCCTCTTCTTTTTCAAAAATAACATCATGCACAGCTGTCAGCTTTCAGAAAAGTGTTTGTTTACATGAACTCGTGTATATATGCTGTTAAGAGCATGCCAGACCTGCAGGTGGCAGTGTGACGAGAAGCTCAAGCCCACGTTAGCCAATCAGAAAATATCAACAACATTTTCAATATTCACTCTTTTGAACAAAGAGGTCACTCCAGTACAGGAGGGGGCGCTATGACCCTTAAAACTACATGCGACCCGCCAATAAATCCACAGAAGAAAAAGAAGAAGCATTTTTGACGCAGTGCGAGTTCTGTCGCTCAAAACTCAGTTTTGCAAACAAAGTTTCCCAAAATCTCCACTTTTGCCGGAGTTTTTAAAAATAATCGTTTTCTGTGATAAAAACAGGGTTTTCGTGTAAATGAGAGGCCAAATATCTGCGTCTTCCCTTCGTGTAAACGGGGCATCCGACACAAGAGGAGTGTGAACACACACCGTTCGGTTATATGTGTCTAATCACACTTCATTTCTCTACAGCAAACCACAAATTAAAAAACGATTTCATTTAAATAGTATTGTAGATGTGCAGAACACGTACGGACTGTTTTAATCTGGTGTTTGTTCGAACTTAACAGAAAATATGATGCATATTTTAAAAAGACTTCAGAATAAATATTAAGGTTTATCGAAACACTTTTGTATTATCTTAAGTGAAAATGCTATGTTCATATCACAGCTAATTTAACATTTGTTTATGAAGGCGGGCTCATTTGCATATTCATAGAACCACGCATACTTAATGAGGCAAGGGTGTCGAGTTACATTCAAGATATTATAAGGCATGAAGACTTTTTTTTTCGAGGAAAAAAACTATTAAATATGTAATTTTGTTGATCAAAGATGACTATAAGTTCTCCTACAAGTTAGTTTGCTACAATGCTTATTTGTAAACATGTTAACAATAATATGTTATACAGTCGCACTTGCAGAAATATAAAGGTATTATTTGCTCTTAAATCAAGCTCATGCAACACTTGTCACCGTAACTATCCTAAAACCAACATTAACAGAAATTCTTCTAATTAGCATTACTAAACATTAATCATTACTAAATCTCCCACTTAACATTAATCTTGCACAAAAAACATTGTATTGCACTTAGTTCTAGCATTTACTCTCCCTTTCGAGTGCCTCCGGCAAAGCATGCTGGGAAATAGACATCCCAGCCGTTTCAGTTAAACTCAAGTTTGTCTAAATTAAAAGAAATAATTTCATAAAACTCAAAACAATGAAAGAGTTCAGTTTAATTAAAATATATCTATTCTGTGAACTTGAAAGAAAAAGAAATTGCTAAATACTCATAAAAGTTAATTTGACTGAACTAATTAGTTTAATTTAAGTTTGTCCTACACAATTGTATTCACTGCATTCTCGTTTTCTGCAGTGTTTTAGAGAAAGTATTTTAGCTGCACGCCGCTTTTCTTCTACTGTTATTAAAATAACCGTTAACAGCAATGATAAAAATTAGGTCTCACACAATATCTGTTGTATGTGTTACTTAGTAAAGCATATACTTTAAAAGTTTAGTTTTATTCAATGTTATATTATTTGAGTGAGATGTATTTCAAAGGAAACTTCAACTAAATAGATATTACTCAACCTTTCACTAGCCAAGTTAAAATTACTTATTTTCTTTGTTACTTTCACTTAAATTAATTAAGTAGAGTTTACTTAATTTTAAATGTGAAATTGACTTAAAAAATATGCATGCTAAAACATGGCAAATAAAAATTAAGCAAATTTGACATTGTTTTTTTCAGTGTGCAGCTCTTCTAACAAATCTTCTACACGAATATGGCGCTTTAACGTCTTTATCGGGAGAAAGCAGTGCATATGGAGCGGAGACGGCTTCAATGAAGCACTTTTGGCTCTATAGATAAAAATATTTGGTCCCACTTTATATTATGTGGCTTTAAGTAATATGTACTTACAGCGAAAAATAAGTACAAGGTTATTGTGTTGATGTTGTATTATAAAACACTTGTGCTGCTATTGAGATGTGATACGGGTAAGGTTAGGGTCAGGTGTGGTGGTATGGGTCGGTTTAAGGCTGGGTTAAGGTGTAAGGGAAGGGTAACAGTATAATTACATATGTAACTACATACATTAATTACAGCTGTAATTACATGCAAGTATTTTAAAATATAAGTACAATGTAAAAACATGTATGTACACAATAAGTCCATTGTATAAAATAATTAATTTCAATGTAAGTACATAGTATTTAAAGCCACTTAATATAAAGTGGGACCAAATAGGATAGATATAGCTCTGAAAGATCATCACCATAAACAACACCGAGTGCTTGGTCACCGTGATTTTGCCGAGTAAGATAGGTGAATAACACTGATGTTTAAGCACTTTACCTGGTTCTAACCCTAATGTTGACATAAACTGTAAACGTGTCCCTCAAATCTGATTGGTTGATAAGAAAGTTGTTCCAGGATCAATAAAGATGTTGATTTAGGAACATGTGGCATTTGGTGTAATCCCGTTCACCCCGAGGGCTTGTGTTATGATCCGCTCTGCGGTTTAATCTGCAGAAATAGCACACTTGTGTCGCGCGGTCCGAATTAAAGTCCTCCATTTGAGCGACACTAGCACACTCTCAGAAAAAAAGGTACAAAAGCTGTCACTGTGGCGGTACCTTTTCAAAAGGTACACCTTTGTACATAAAGAGTGTATATTAGACCCTCAAAGGTCCATATTGGTACCAAAAGTGTACATATTAGTACCTAAAGAGTGCATATTAGTCCCTCAAAGGTACATATTGGTACCAAAAGAGTGCATATTAGTCCCTAAAGAGTGCATATTAGTCCCTAAAGAGTGCATATTAGTACCTAAAGAGTGCATATTAGGCCCTCAAAGGTCCATATTGGTACCAAAAGTGTACATATTAGTACCTAAAGAGTGCATATTAGTCCCTCAAAGGTATATATTGGTACCAAAAGAGTGCATATTAGTACCTAAAGAGTGCATATTAGTACCTAAAGAGTGCATATTAGTACCTAAAGAGTGCATATTAGTACCTAAAGAGTGCATATTAGTCCATCAAAGGTACATATTGGTACCAAAAGTGTACATTAGAACCCAAAGAGTGCATATTGGTACCAAAAGTGTACATATTAGTCCCTAAAGAGTGCATATTAGTCCCTCAAAGGTATATATTGGTACCAAAAGTGTACATTAGAACCCAAAGAGTGCATATTGGTACCAAAAGTGTATATATTAGTACCTAAAGAGTGCATATTAGTCCCTAAAGAGTGCATATTAGTACCTAAAGAGTGCATAATAGTCCCTAAAGAGTGCATATTAGTACCTAAAGAGTGCATATTAGTACCTAAAGAGTGCATATTAGTCCCTCAAAGGTACATATTGGTACCAAAAGTGTACATTAGTACCCAAAGAGTGCATATTGGTACCAAAAGTGTACATTAGAACCCAAAGAGTGCATATTGGTACCAAAAGTGTATATATTAGTACCTAAAGAGTGCATATTAGTCCCTAAAGTGCATATTAGTACCTAAAGAGTGCATAATAGTCCCTAAAGATTGCATATTAGTACCTAAAGAGAGCATATTAGTACCTAAAGAGTGCATATTAGTACCTAAAGAGTGCATATTAGTCCATCAAAGGTACATATTGGTACCAAAAGTGTACATTAGAACCCAAAGAGTGCATATTGGTACCAAAAGTGTACATATTAGTCCCTAAAGAGTGCATATTAGTCCCTCAAAGGTATATATTGGTACCAAAAGTGTACATTAGTACCCAAAGAGTGCATATTGGTACCAAAAGTGTACATATTAGTCCCTAAATAGTGCATATTAGTCCCTCAAAGGTATATATTGGTACCAAAAGTGTATATATTAGTACCTAAAGAGTGCATATTAGTCCCTCAAAGGTACATATTGGTACCAAAAGTGTACATATTAGTACCTAAAGAGTGCATATTAGTACCTAAAGAGTGCATATTAGTACCTAAAGAGTGCATATTAGTACCTAAAGAGTGCATATTAGTCCATCAAAGGTACATATTGGTACCAAAAGTGTACATTAGAACCCAAAGAGTGCATATTGGTACCAAAAGTGTACATATTAGTCCCTAAAGAGTGCATATTAGTCCCTCAAAGGTATATATTGGTACCAAAAGTGTACATTAGAACCCAAAGAGTGCATATTGGTACCAAAAGTGTATATATTAGTACCTAAAGAGTGCATATTAGTCCCTAAAGAGTGCATATTAGTACCTAAAGAGTGCATAATAGTCCCTAAAGAGTGCATATTAGTACCTAAAGAGTGCATATTAGTACCTAAAGAGTGCATATTAGTCCCTCAAAGGTACATATTGGTACCAAAAGTGTACATTAGTACCCAAAGAGTGCATATTGGTACCAAAAGTGTACATTAGAACCCAAAGAGTGCATATTGGTACCAAAAGTGTATATATTAGTACCTAAAGAGTGCATATTAGTCCCTAAAGTGCATATTAGTACCTAAAGAGTGCATAATAGTCCCTAAAGATTGCATATTAGTACCTAAAGAGAGCATATTAGTACCTAAAGAGTGCATATTAGTACCTAAAGAGTGCATATTAGTCCATCAAAGGTACATATTGGTACCAAAAGTGTACATTAGAACCCAAAGAGTGCATATTGGTACCAAAAGTGTACATATTAGTCCCTAAAGAGTGCATATTAGTCCCTCAAAGGTATATATTGGTACCAAAAGTGTACATTAGTACCCAAAGAGTGCATATTGGTACCAAAAGTGTACATATTAGTCCCTAAATAGTGCATATTAGTCCCTCAAAGGTATATATTGGTACCAAAAGTGTATATATTAGTACCTAAAGAGTGCATATTAGTCCCTCAAAGGTACATATTGGTACCAAAAGTGTACATATTAGTACCTAAATGGTACATATTAGTACCCTTTTGAAAGGTACTGTCCCCGTGGCAGCTTTTGTACCTTTTTTCCTGCGAGTAAGCGATGGTCTGTGCTCTGATCATGGCTCTGATGTCTTCCGTCTGTGCAGGACTGTAGAGAGCAGCGGGAGCAATCACTCGGAGATCGCAGTCTTGTTTGCTGTTGTTCTCCTCTCATTAGCTGTGCGATTGGTGGACAGATGCCCGTCTGCACTGGCCCACAGAGCCCCGCATTAGCAGATGCTGGCCCGGCTCCGGCTGCACGACGCTGGGAAAACTGTGATTATGGAGCTTGATTGCCGTGTCTGTGATGACGATAAGAAGCGTGTGCCAAGCCATTTCAACGCATGAGGGAAAAGGAAAACTGCGAGGAGAAATTAATGGCGCTTCAAAAACTTGCTGCTTTTTTATATTGACCTCCATACGGAGCCGTTTGCTACGATCGGTGGCATATGGTCCTGAATTCAGACACATCTGAACCATTACCCAGCGGATCGAGCTCATTACGCACGCAAATTAATGAATAATGAAAGCGGACTATATCGTTATGCATTTTCAGATTCCTTGAGCATTCTGTGCTTTTTAGGGTCACATCTCGTGCTGTTTTTGGTTTGTTTAGATTTCTTTAGTCTGTGACGCATTTCAGTTCGTTTTGAAACCTGAGCATTAGCGGTGCAACGGTTCAAATTGCTCACGGTCCGGCTTGTATCACGGTTTTAGGGTCACGGTTTTAGGGTCACGGTTTTAGGGTCTTGCTTTTAGGGTCTCGGTTTTAGGGTCTCGGTTTTAGGGTCACGGTTTTAGGGTCTCGGTTTTAGGGTCACGGTTTTAGGGTCAGGGTTTTAGGGTCTTGGTTTTAGGGTCAGGGTTTTAGGGTCTCGGTTTTAGGGTCACGGTTTTAGGGTCACGGTTTTAGGGTCACGGTTTTAGGGACTCAGATTTAGGGTCTCGGTTTTATGGTCACGGTTTTTGGGTCACGGTTTTAGGGACTCAGTTTTAGGGTCACGGTTTTAGGATCTCGGTTTTAGGGTCACGGTTTTAGGGTCACGGTTTTAGGGTCTCGGTTTTAGGGTCAGGGTTTTAGGGTCACGGTTTTAGGGTCACGGTTTTAGGGTCACGGTTTTAGGGTCACGGTTTTAGGGACTCAGATTTAGGGTCTCGGTTTTATGGTCACGGTTTTTGGGTCACGGTTTTAGGGACTCAGTTTTAGGGTCACGGTTTTAGGATCTCGGTTTTAGGGTCACGGTTTTAGGGACTCGGTTTTAGGGTCACGGTTTTAGGATCTCGGTTTTACGGTCACGGTTTTAGGGACTCGGTTTTAGGGACTCGGTTTTAGGGTCACGGTTTTACGGTCACGGTTTTAGGGACTCGGTTTTAGGGACTCGGTTTTATGGTCACGGTTTTAGGGTCACGGTTTTATGGTCACGGTTTTAAGGTCACGGTTTTAGGTTCACGGTTTTAGGGACTCGGTTTTAGGGTCTCGGTTTTATGGTCACGGTTTTAGGGTCACGGTTTTAGGGTCACGGTTTTAGGATCTTGGTTTTAGGGTCACGGTTTTATGGTCACGGTTTAAGGGTCACGGTTTTATGGTCACGGTTTAAGGGTCACGGTTTTAGGATCTCAGTTTTAGGGTCTCGTTTTTAGGGTCATGGTTTTTGGGTCTCCGTTTTAGAGTCTCGGTTTTAGAGTCTCGGTTTTAGGATCTCGGTTTTAGGGTCACGGTTTTAGAGTCTCGGCTTTAGGATATCGGTTTTAGGATCTCGGTTTTAGGGTCACGGTTTTAGGATCTCGGTTTTAGGGTCACGGTTTTAGGGTCACGGTTTTAGGGTCACGGTTTTAGGATCTCGGTTTTAGGGTCACAGTTTTAGAGTCTCGGCTTTAGGATATCGGTCTTAGGATCTCGGTTTTAGGGTCACGGTTTTAGGATCTCGGTTTTAGGGTCACGGTTTTAGGGTCATGGTTTTAGGGTCACGGTTTTACGGTCTCGGTTTTAAGGTCACGGTTTTAGGGTCACGGTTTTAGGGTCACGGTTTTAGGGTCACGGTTTTAGGGTTTGGTCTTTGGTTCACTGCAGTTTTAAGGAGAAAATACTCAGCAATGCTGTCGACTTATGAATTTACACATGGTTTGTCTTAAAGCATATTAAAAACACCACATAGACACATAAACAACATTAAACGCTGGATTTTCACCACAGGGAGACTTTAATTGACTAACAAGTCTGAAACTTTTTTGAAACAAATGCAAATAAACAAACAAACCCCACAATAATGTCTCTAGTCAGTATGTGTTCACTGTCAAACCAGAACACTATTCAAAACCAACTTTTAGTTGCTTTTAGACAAAATGAACAAAAACAAAAAGGTTTAAAGCAGACACCACGATTATAAGTGCAGGTTAAATAATAAAGGAGCGCTTGTCTGTGTGTGTAGTGTGTGTGTGTGTGTGTGTGTGTGTGTGTGTGTGTGTGTTGTGTGTGTGTGTGTGTGGACTCTGAGACCCGCAGCGCTGCATCTGTGTGTGAGATCTGAGGTCAGTCTGCAGATCTGTGGCTCGTTTGTCTTCTGTGTGCGTGCATGCGCGCGTGTGTGTGTGTGTGTGTGTGTGTGTGTGTGTGTGTGTGTGTGTGTGTGTGTGTGTGTGTGTGTGAGATCTGAGGCTGACTGCAGGTAAAGCTGTGCCTGCGGTGGTCTCCTGATTTCTGCCTCACCCCTCGCTCAAGGCAAACCTGCGCTGGCTCCCAGAAGCCTCTCTTTCTTCTCTGCTCCTCGAGGCTCTCGGTTGAAGAGTGTTGCGCGATCAGAACGGAAAGCTGTTTGGCAGCCGCCCGTGGCCTGAGGACGGGTCAGGAGCCGATGGAGGGCTTCAGGAGTGGATCTGACAGGTGAAAGGCCACCGCTGGCTCCACGACGAGCGCTCAGATCTATAAATCATGAAGGAGGACGAGAGCGAAGGCGAGTGGAAAACTGACACGATTACCAGTTAAAGGGATAGTTCACCCAAAACAAGAGGATGCCACACTAAAGCAAAGGGTTTTATTGAAATCAAAAACATAATGGGTTTGCATTGACACGGGAACACACTGGAAGAGCTGCTGAGAGACTGGATTTAATAGAGGAAACTGAGAAAACGGCAGTAAAACAAATTATTATTTTTTTTTATAATATAATATAAGCAAATAATAATATAATTAAAATAACTCTATAAACTGACTGATGGAAGCCCGTTAATCTTACATTTAGAACTGTTTCTTCTGAATCTCCATGGACTTCTTTTTTAAAAACAACTTTTGATTTAAAAAATGTACTAGATTGATGGATTGACGGATTAATAACTATATATATATGTTACCTGTATTTCCTGTTTCTTGTGTCATGTTTGTAGTTTGTTGTAGTTTTTCATGTTGATTAGTTTGATGATTGTGTATATATGTATATATATCTTTCCTGTAGCTCAAATAGAGCATTGGTGCTTGCAACGCCAAGGTCATGAGTTCGATTCTCTGGAAAAGACAGAATTGGTAAGAATGTAAATGTGTACCTTGAAATGTAACGTAAGTCGCTTTGGATAAAAGCGTTTGCCAAATTTAAATGTTCCTTGTCAGGATGTTTGCTGTTATTGTAGATGGCCTGCGCTCTATTGTTCCTCATGTTCCCTCGCTCGTTGAACTCTGTAGTTCTTAGTAGGAGTGTAACGATTCCCTCATGTCACGATTCAACACACATCATGATACTGAACTCAACATACGATAGTATTATTACCAGTTAAAGGGATAGTTCACCCAAAAACAAGAGGATGCCACACTAAAACAAATGGTTTTATTGAAATCAAAAACACAATGGGTTTGCATTGACGCGGGAACACATTCGAAAAGAATGAATGACTGGATTTAATAGAGGAAAATAAGAAAACCCTTCACATTGCGCAAATTGAAATTGCGACTTGAAACTACGTCCAATGGAAACACGCCAATTTTGCAAAAACTCCCATTTATCGCAAAAAAGTTTTTATGCTCGCATGAGGAGGTTTTCCGGGCAATTCAAAAAATAAATATTTTGCAAAACTGCAATGGAAACAGTTTTTGCGCATTTACAGGTCAGCTGACGTAGATGATGCGTTGTGTATGGACAGATTAAAAGACAGAGTTCTTTAAAAAATAAATTCATAAAAGACAAAAGAATTGGAATACTGGACCTCAAAGAAATGCCACAATCAAGACCTCGAAGCTGAAATGAGGAGAAACACCCAGAAACTCTCATATGAGCCTCTCTCAAATAAGAGTATAATATAAGAGTCTTTCCATACCATTAATGCTGGATAACACACACACACACACACACACGTCTCCTTTGGTTATTAATAATGGCCAGTGCAGTGGCTGAGATATAGGCTACATAAACCTACCAAAGTCCGTTGCCATGATTTCTGGAATGACTTTTTGCGAGAGGAAAAAATTAAGTTTTAGTCGCATTACATCGGTTAATGGAAACACCGTCATTTTGCATTCGTTTTTTGTCGACATTTAGAAAAAATAGCAAAAGTTTTACGCAAATCTGTAATGGAAACGTGTCTTTGAAAAGAGTCTGTGAAGTCACTAGTGAAGCTGTGTGTGTGTGTGTGTGTGTGTGTGTGTGTGTGTGTGTGTGTGTGTGTGTGTGTGTGTGTGTGTGTGTGTGTGTGTGTGTGTGTGTGTGTGTGTGTGGTGTGTGTGTGAGAGTGTGACTGTGAGAGTGATGATGATGTCATCAGCCGGTCAGCATGATGTCATTCTCCTCCTCGGTCACATGACGTTTACGGCTCAGGTGATTGGCTGAAAACAAGTACAATGTAAGACGGCAGCAAACCGGTGTTGATGATCTCAGAGATGCTCGCGCCGAGTAAACCACGAGTAAATTGACTGAAATATTCCTTTAATCTCTGATCTGAGGATACCCAGTACATTATTTTCTTCACTAAACGGTTGATGGAGCAGGCGTGATGGAATCTGAGAAACGCATTGTTATCAGCACACGGTAATATGTCAGCGATGTCATTTTGATGTACGACATGAACAGAAACTGATTGTTTGCATGATTAACAACGGCCCCTTTTGTCCTTTGGCCGAAAATAGAAAACGACCCACACACACACACACACACACACACACACACACACACACACACACACACACACACACACACACACACACACACACACAGAGTAGTACATGTGTACATTACATACTCGGCTGGCCACGTCTGGCCGTCGGCGCTCGGCCCGGTCAGAAAGCCGTCCTCATTCTGTCCCCTGTGCAGGACCTGAACACACACACACACACCACACACACACACACACACACACACACACACCACACACACACACACACACACACACACACACACACACACAACACACACACACACACACACACACACACACACACACACACACACACACACACACACACACACACACACACACACACACAGTCACCCTGCATCTGCCTGCTGATTAATCACGACCCGCTCCTTCCTCTCCAGCCCTGTGTGTGTTTATCTACGGTAACCCGTCGCCGGTCACGCTTGACCCAAAACTATCAGCGGCGGCCAAGCATAAACACACGAGATGCGTAGTGAAGGAGTGGGGGATTGGGATCAGACTCCCAGCTCCTGTTTATTCTCTCCTCCGTCATGAGAAGGGAAACCGCTGACCTCGACTGTCCTCCACTAGAGATACACACACCAGCGCTGACAACAAACTGCAGGAAACCGTCTCGTCTGGTTTAACCTTTGATTTGAAGTCCCCCTGTGGTGGAAATCCAGCTTTTAATGTTGTTTATGTGTCTATGTGGGGGTTTTAATATGCTTTAAGACAAATCATGTGTAAATTCATAATGAGTATTTTCTCCTTTTTCTCCTTATTTTGAATTTTGTATCAAAATATCCCAATACCACTTGCACAGTGCTATATATTTCTTTCAATTTTGTCCTTCCATTTCCTAAATGTTTCCAAGAATTTGTAAATTCAGAGAAATTCACAATTTTAAAAAGTGCCCGTCCCTGTTCGCATGTCAGTGACATAATATCCGCATTATCGGCAGATAACAATATTTTAATGGCAGATAATAATATTGATGTTTTAAATACAGAAGGTCCATTATATAATGGCTTTTGTGATTTTCTGAAAATGCTTGGTCTAACCCAATTAATTAGTGTTCCAACCAGAATAACTGAGCATAGCCAAACTGCTATTGACCACATCATTGTATCTGACACAAGTAAAATTGTACAAAGTGGGGTCATTGTCTATGGAATTAGTGACCATTTTTTAACTTATTGTACCAGGAAAGTTAAGAGGGCTCAGATTAAATGTCACAAATCTGTTAAGAGCAGAAGTTTAAAAGGGTATACTGTTGATAACTTTCAGGACATACTTAATAGTATCAACTGGACAGAAATTACCAACATATGTGATGTTGACTTAGCATGGAATCGCTTTCAATCTATTTTCTTAGAAATACTTGATAAGATACCTCCATCAAAAGAGACCAGGATTAAACAAAGATCACAGCCTTGGATAAATAATGATATTTTGGACACCATTTACTTAAGGGATAAAATCTTAGGTGAGTTTAAAAGATCCAAACTGCCTGCTCTTTTTAGAGATATAAGGTTCTTAGAAATAAGGTTCAGCGAATGGTGGATGAGGCGAAAAAGGATTTTTTTATGTCTAAAATTGAGGAGCATAAAAAGGATCCCAAGAAATTGTGGGCCACTCTTAGGCCTTTGGGGACAAAAGAGAACCCTAAGCAAAAACAAGGTAAAATAGGCCTAGATATTAATGGATCCATATTGTATGACAAAAAAGTGATGGCAGATACTTTTAATAGTTTCTTCACAGCAATTACAAGTAGGGCTGCCCCCAAATAGTCGACTAAATGTTAGTCGATATGAGGAGGGCTTGGTCGAATACATTTTCATTAGTCGGTTAGTCGCAAAAAAAAAAAATTCACGTGAAAAAAATTACGCAATCAGGGGCTGCGCAGTCAGTGTATGACATGACATCAAAGTAGAGCCCTGCACGGGCCTCAAAATGATACACAGCCTGCTCTATGTTGCAGTCAGTAAAACAGATAAGTTTTCTTCTCAATGGCAAAGTATTTACCGGTAAGTTTATTTTCATTTCTTTATAAAGTAAATTAAGAAAAATGTTTTTTTTTTTTTTTTATGACGACCAAGAAGACGACAGCGAGTTAAACATGTTTGATCCATTTATAGCCTCTCAAATCTACACTTTACTTGGCTACTATAAAATCAATAGATATAATACAACTTAAGCATATCACACAGACAATTAACGTTTAATATTTGTCATTTTTGAAAAGCTGAGGCAAACTGCTCTGCTGCTCAACAGCGCACGCAACGTTAAATGAGTTTACACAATACAATGCAGATAATGCAATAAACAAATCAAATAAATTACATTAAAAACAAAAACATGCAGGTTATCTTACCTCAAAAATCAAGTCTTCACTACAGAACATGGCCATTTCTCCCAATAGTTTCCAACAGACTCATGAAAATAAAGTTCAATCAAACAAAAAACAACCTCCTAACATGGCTAAGAACAGTCTCAGAGCATCGTGAAGAAAAAGCACAGCATCCACAGTGCAAGGTTTTAATCCAGTCGTACTTTTTCCAGCTGCACTGAAGTCACGCGCGCTACCGGGACACTAAACACAGAACAAGCCGGTCACGCGAATCTCAGATCGCGCAGCCGGGAAACCTGTGTGCAGGGCCGTGCACAGACCTTTTGAGGGGCATGTGCTGAAACTGAAAAAGGGCACCCCCTCCCTTTTTTTCCCACCAAGTTATATACATATATATATATGTATATAATTTTTCTCTGCTCTGCAGAACAAAGTTCAATAAAATATTTTTTTTAGCTATTCTGTTTGGTTTAATAAGCTAATTTGTATTATTTGGTTAAAATTGCTCTACCTTCCCCTCTTCTAAATGTCACACATAAACATGAGTCAAGTATTTTTGACCAACTATTTTGAAATATAATTTAAATAATTGTCCAACTCAATTCCAGATTATAAGAAACTATAGCCATGCCATTACTATAGCATATCCAACATCTGCCTACCTGGCAAAAACTTGATACTGTGGAGGACCAGGAATGTTAGTCTCTTGATGGTCCCTTGTTCATACACTTTCCCTAAAATAAGCCAGCAATGAAAATAAATAAATAAAACAATGTGAAAAATACAGTTGCAGTGAAAAGGAGTACTGAACTGGAGTAATGATGCTGAAAATTCAGCTTTGATCACAGATATAAATTACTTTTTAAAAATTAGATTGTAAAAATAGTTCACAATATTAGTGTTTTTGCTGTATTTTGGATCAAATAAATTAAGCATTGGAATGAATTAAATAATGGATTACATTCTGCATGATAAAATATAAAGATTTCACAGTGGTCTTCTATGTTTTTTTTTTTTTTTTTACTACTACAACATTACTGGAGTAAAACCATGTTTTACTACAATTATACATGTGAGGACGAGCGGAGAGTATATAATAAAAAAACTACATTGCACGTGCATATCAACAGCCTTGAATTAACCATAATTTAATATTACCATAACAAGATGAAATGTTAATAAATGTTAAGTGTATCAGCAATCATAAATCAAAGAAGAAAATTTCTTAGAAAAATATGTTACCTAGGTGACGAGGATCACTCGTCGCTTTGTGTAGTTTCAGTATAAAACAGCGCGGGGGCGCACCTGTGCTTATGATTTTCCGATGGTAAAAACAAAGTACCGGTATATGTTGTTGTATTATGAATAATTATGAATATATTGTTAACATTTTACAAAAGTCAAACTCAAATACAGTTACGGGGTTTTTGACCAGCGAATGTGTGCAAATGTGCATTTTGTCCGTCATTAAAACGGCACCGGCGGCATCAAATTACATTTTCATCAACGGATTACTAGTTTGTTAGGCGCTCAGTTTTTCCTGTTGTAAAATACATTTGGCCAAAATCGCATTGTATAAAAGCTGAAATGCTTAAGTGTAGGCTAGTTAAGTGTAGGCTATGTATTGATAACTAACGTTGCTAGCCTAGACCTCCCTCTCAGGTCCCACATGTTTCAGTCAGACATGAAATAAATAAAATATGAGCGTTTATAGACAGTGTTTAGTACTTATTCAAACAACAATATCTTTATTTTTTTACCCTTGCAAAACTTCGTTCAGCTGCTGTCTGCTGTGCGGCTGCGGCGGAGCTTCAGTTCATTCAGTCCTGATTCAGTCACGTCGACAGATGATTGATGGGGCGGAGTTTGTTATCAGGTTTACTAACCGTTTGAGGATGAACAAGATTTACACAAGCTCTTTTTAAGAACTTTCATTGGCTAAATATTTTTAAAACAGACAGGCGTAAAGGGTGACCAATAGCATTGATTTATTGAAAGAAAAAAAACACCACCAAAAAAAAAAGGGCACTTTGAGTGTAAGAGCAAAAAGGGCATGTGCTCTGCATAGGTTGATCCCTACCTGTGCACGTGCCTGCCTGTGTGTGTGCGTGAGCAGACTGTCATGTGTCAGTCATGTCAGTCTGATAGGTTATAAAACGTCTTTCAATCGTCATCTTCTCATATTTAATTTTAATTAATGTCTAAAATAGAGATAGAGATCAACGAGATCTCGTGCCTCGCGGTAGCCTATACCAAAGCGCACTTGTGGGAGAGGTGTCTGGCTGATGCTAATAATTATGTCAGGAAAAAAGAACGATTATTCGACTAATCGCTAAAATGCAGGACTGTTAGTCGACTAGGAATATCTTTAGTCGGGGGCAGCCCTAATTACAAGTAATCTGGTACAGAAGCTTCCATCTGCGTCAGGTGTTTTTAGTGACCCACAGAGGGTACATAAGTTTTATGAAGAAAATGGAGTCCAGTCAAATACTTTTAATTTAAAAAAAGTAACAGAGGAGCTGGTCCTCAAAAAACTCAAAGGCCTAAATCCTTCCAAGGCTACCGGTTTTGATAACATCCCTGCCAGATTTCTTAAGGATGCTGCTGAAATAATTACTCCTGTCATAACTTATCTTATTAACTTATCCATTGAAAATAATCATTTCCCTAGTAAATTTAAGGTGGCAAGAGTGATACCTTTATTTAAAAAGGGGCCCAAATCTGATCCTGGAAATTTCCGCCCGGTATCTATCTTGTGTTCAATATCAAAAATTGTGGAAAGGATAATTTATGAGCAAATAGACAGTTATTTAACAGAACATAACCTTTTATTTGACTTCCAATCAGGCTTTAGAAAAGCCCATTCCACTGATACCTGTTTGCTTTATCTTACAGACTTGATTAGGAAAGAGGTAGAAAAGGGAAATTATTGTGGAATGGTGTTAATAGACCTTCAAAAGGCCTTTGATACGGTTCAGCATGATGTCCTTTTGTATAAACTAAAAGCCCTAGGATTTTCTCCTGCATCTCTTCAGTGGGTGAGGTCTTACCTGGTGGACAGAGAACAGGTGGTAGATGTGGAAGGGACCATTTCCTCACCACTTAAATTAACTTGTGGAGTTCCCCAGGGCAGTATTTTGCGTCCTCTCTTTTTTTTATTATATGTCAATGATATGTCGTCAGCTATAGACTGTAACTTGTTTTTATTTGAAGATGACTCAGCTATTCTAGTCTCTCATAAAGACAAATCAGAGGTGGAAAGGCTGCTTAGTTCAGAACTCCTTAACCTCAGTGTTTGGCTAACAGACAACAAGTTGTCTCTCCACCTTGAAAAAACAGAGTCAATTCTTTTCGGGACCAGAGATAAACTTAAAAAGGCTATGGGGTTTAGGGTGGTCATAGGTAATGTCGAAATTACAGCCAAGGAAGCAGTTACTTACTTGGGCTGTATACTAGATAACAAACTATCAGGGGAGTTCATGGCCTGAAAAATTATTTCAAAAGTAAGCCAAAGGACTAAATTTCTGGCAAGAATATCTAGCCTCTTAGATAGTAAAACCTTAAAAATCCTGGCCGATGCGCTTGTTCAATGTCATTTTGACTATGCCTGTACATCTTGGTACACAGGTATTACTAAAGGTCTTAAAGACAAGTTACAGATCTGTCAAAATAAATTAATCAGAGTGATCCTTAAGTTACATGCTAGAACTCATCTTCTTCCAGATTATTTCTCCAGCCTTGGGTGGCTCAGAGTGGAGAAGAGGGTTTCTCAACTTAAGCTGTGTTTAGTTTATAAGATAAGAAATAGTCTGGCACCAAGGTACTTATGTGATTACTTTTACTTGTTACGTTTTTTTTTTTTTTGTGTGTGTGTTTTTTATCTGTTTTATTTGTTTGTATTTTGTATGCCCCCTTTCCTCACTGTTTTTAATGTTTGTCCATGTACTGTTACTCATCTTCCATCTGAAGGACCACAATGGAAACAAGCCTTTGGGCTTTTTGTGTTTTTATCCTTTTGAACACTTCATGTTGATTGTTGTTCAATAAAGTTTTCAAATCAAATCAAATCCCTGGTTTCCGCTCGTACTGCCGTAGTAACCATGGTGACAGACGTGGACAACTGCGTTGCGCCTAGCAGGACGCTCACGCTGTTGTTGTTTCGTTCAAACATTATCATTAAGTCATGACAAGCAGACTTTGGGACAAAAGGAGAACTAAAACGATGATCAATATCAGCGTGGCGTTTTCGAAATGCCGAGAGCTAGCGTGCGCGACTAACTTCCACTCGACAGAGACAGAAACTCATCTTTGATCACCAAAATTATATATTTAAGTTTTTCCTTTGAAAAAATGTCTTCATGCCTTAAAATATCTTGAATGTAACTCGACACCCTTGCCTCATTTAGTATGCGTGGTTCTATGAATATGCAAATGAGCCCCGCCTCCACTCACTCACTCACTCAGAGATCCACTGGTTGACGATCACACGTTCCTGGCAACTGGCATCCCGGGTGTCGAAACACTATTGGCTGAACTGGCAGTGGGCGGAGTCACATAGACCAAAACAAAAACAGACTGACAACACGGAACGTGTAAAATAATAAATAAAATAAGTGGCTGTAGAAGTGTTTTTCAGAGAAACGAGTATGTGAACTTAGTAGGTTTAGCCTAAATATCTGCAAACATATAATGGTATTTGTATGCTTTAGTAGAGTAAAAAAGTTATTACATATTACATATAGCACCTTTAACATGCGCCCTGTCAGAAGCAGATTAAATGAGGCCTTGGCGTTCATGGAGAAATACTATTTATCACAGGTTTGCGTTTAAAGTCTGTTTAGAGAGAACAGCGTTGTCTTAGCGGCCCCTAATTTAATAACAAATGATCATTTCGAGGGAAGTGAATCAATCAAAACTAACTTAGCTGGAAACAACATTATTCAAGAACCGCTATAAAACCAAACATTCTCTGTTACATTAAATTATATGTTTGTCTCTGTAAAGTTGTTGAAACAATCTACATTGTTAAAAGCGCTATATAAATGAGGATGACTTGACTTGACTGTGCTTTAGTAGAGTAAAAAGTTACATATAGCACCTTTAACATGCGGCCTGTCACAAGCGCTGCAGATTAAACAAGGCCTTGGTGTTAGTGGAGAAATACTATTGGCTGAACTGGCAGTGGGCGAGTCTTTACTGTCACTGTCACTCTAAATTCATACCCACGCAACAAAAAATTTTCAAGTTTCAAAGTAGTAAAACAGATAAAATGGTCAAATAAATAATAAGAATCAAGCGGTTTAATCCAAGTCTTCTAAAGAGGCACGATTGCTTTATATGAGGACAGATTTGATTTATGCTTTTATTCACATATTACACACACATTTGTAAGTGAACGTACATAAAGCACATCAAATTATGGTAAACAGCTCAAACACGCTTGCTTGACGTGCGAGAACCAGTGAGGTTTGTTTACATGGAAAGAAAAACTGTTTAAAAAACCTAAAAGTAAGTGCTTGAATATCTTAATGACACAATTTCACAAGCATTCCTGAGCCTGTGCTGGATGAGAAGACAGAAACACATCATTTCCAAAAAGCTGTTTCCAGCAAGCGTTTCTACTGCATTTAAATGCATTTATCAGCATAACTCATATAGTATAACTGTCAATGCACCTTTTGACTTATTCATGTCATATGAGTTTCATAACCCTCGACACAGTTGACTGACAGCTCTCAATATACTGTGCGATCGATTGTGCTCCAAGTGAACCGGGATCAAAAGTTTTCCCTGCAAAATACAAAATAAATAAAGCCGGACAGCCGACCAAAAGAACAATATGTGATGCTGATCAAAAATGCATGAGGTTTTGAAAATGTCGAAGTGCAGAAACTTTCAGAATAAGGAGGGAATGGAGAAAGGCTTCACTGATGAGAGTATGTGCTGTTCTAGATCTGTCCTGTTTATACCAGCGGGAAATGCAGACGTTTGTGTCGTCGACACATTTCAATAATCAAGGTTTAGTCAGTAAAGCACTCGTCTCTGAATATACACACATACTCATACATGAGTTCAGCTCTCAAGTTCAAGTGCTTGAGAATCATGAAGATCAGCGGGTTCATTCTTGCTTATTTCTTGGGGAAATCGCATTAAAGCAAAATGCATTTAACATATGGGGAACACTTTACTGTAGCATTTAAAGTCCCCCTGTAGTCAATGATTTTATCTCGTAAAACTCATCATTGATCACCAAAATGACATATTTAAACGTTTTTCCTTGAAAAGAAATTCTTTATGCCTTACAATATCTTGAATGTAACTCGACACCCTTGCCTAATTTAGTATGCGTGGTTCTATGAATATGCAAATGAGCCCCGCCTCCACTCACTCACTCACTCACTCAGAGATCCACTGGTTGACGATCACACGTTGATCTGATTGGTTACAAGGTAGTTTGTGACGTCAGAAACACCAGCGATTTCAGTGTTTTTGAGACTGTCTTTGGTTCACTGCAGTTTTAAGCAGAAAATACTCAGCAATGCTGTCGACTTATGAATTTACACATGGTGTGTCACCACAGGGAGACTTTTAGTTACCCACATTAGTTAACATGAACTTACATAACATACTTCTACAGCAATATTAATTAATGTTTATTTCAACATTTAATAATAGATTGTTAAAATCAAATGTTGTATCTGTTGATATTATTTGAACTACATGAACAAACAATGAACAGCTGTGTTGTTAACATAGATTAATAAATACTGTAACAAATGTATTGATTATTGTTAGTTAATGCAGATGAACTGATGGATCCTTATTGTAAAGTGTTAAATCAATATCTAATGGATTTTTAATAAAATATGCACCATTCGTTAGCAACCATAAACATTCACCGCACTTCTAGATAATCAGCTTGCTGACTATTATGAAGTTTCAGTCAAATAAATGCTGTTTTAGCTGCGTCAAATACATACAATACGCATCAAATGTTTATTTATATTCATGCCTGTAACAGAAGCAATCGCTCAATCGCTCACTTCAGCGAACAAAAATATGTTCTAAGACCGTTTTGCTGATGTTCACATTAAGATATGAAAATATTTTTACTAAATGTTTACTGAATGTTAAAAAATCCAGTTTTTAAATGTTTTAAAATGTTTGGTTATGCGATCGTTTAGGGAGCATTCTCAATTATATTACCATTTTATCATTTTCCATTTTTTAAAGCAACTATGATTTTACCATTGTTGAACTTTAGTTTCTGAATCTGGTTTTAAAGTGCCCCATTATGCGTTTTTGAATATTCCCTTTTATGAAGTGTGTAATAAAGCTCTGAAAGATCAAAGTGCAGATAAATAAAGTCTTTGTCTCCTAAAAGAAAGAAGTGATTCTGAACTGAAACAAGTCATCAGTAATTCAGTATCACTGCCTGATGACCCTGCGTAGGTGTGTAACTCATTAGCATAATGCCAGCCTGTGGTCTTGATTGGCTGAACAGCGTCTCTTAGCTCCGCCCTCAAACACTGTAGTGTATCTGAGACTGGGAGAGTTTGGTTTGTGTTGTTCGTGTCGAGAAAATGCTATTTTCTGCTGACAAAGCAAATCCACTGTGATGAGATTGATACGTTAAAGGGCACCTATTATGGCATTTAAAATGTTCCTAATATTGTTCTGGGAGTCCCCAACAACAGTTTTACAAGCATGCAATGACAAAAAACACTTTTGTTGTCTTATAATATGCATTTATTTTTACCTGATTTGCTCACCGACTCCCAAATGAATCGTTTAGCGAGTCATTTTTCCAAACCCCGCCTTTGCGTGACGCTAATCTGTGGTGATATGTTAGACACCCAGCCGACGGGGTGTCATTGGTTGTTGCGCTAGATCTTACCCAGATACAACAGTGCTATTTTCTGATTGGCTAACAACACCAGACGAACAACACCCGAGGAGACCAGGGTTGCCAGGTCTGCACAACAAAACCAGCCCAATTGCTCATCAAACTAACCCAATCACGGCCAAAAATATTCAAATAGCGTTCCCGGGTGTTTCCTCAATAACAATCATGTTCCAGTGGATAAAACAATCGCGTCAACCAGCGTGCACTACACAAACAACCCGCGGAAACAGTGCAGGCATACGGACCTGGCAACACTGGAGGAGACGCGCTTGAATCCTGCCGGTTCCACAGTGAGTGAGTTTTGGGCACTGCGGCATATTAAATATATTACAAATCGTTTTTTAGCGTGAGAAATACAATGTGTGGCCGGAGAGCGTGACAAAAGACCGAAATGAGTGACTGTCACGCTCAATGCGTGATGCGTGACACTCGAGAGCCCTGTGACAACTCCATTAACAACGACAAACACTTCACATATTTCAATACAATTGACATTGAAGACCTAAGTTAGCTGCTAGAAGCTGCGCTGTGCCTGTGCGTACACAACACACAAAATAATTATAGAACATGATACAAACATAAAAGCAACAGCCTACTTACAGATTGTGATTCGGAGAAGGAAGCTGATCCAAATAAACTCGGTACTGAACCTCCCTCCTTCAGTATCAGCCGGCTCGCAAATTCATACTTTATAGCATTTAGGTTTGTGAAGCAATCATCTTCAAAATGACGCGAACACAGAACAAGTTCGGGCTATAATACTTCTGTGGTATAGTTATGAACTGTAGCCACTGTCTTCAAATGCTCCTCACTGGGCAGATGAAAAAAGTTTGCTTTTGCGTCGCACTTCAAAACACAGCAGCGTCTCGTCGACATGATGTTTTCCCTGGTGTCTCCTAATGCAATGAGTGAGGGGTATCTTATTCAAATAACTTGAACAAGTGACGTACGAATTAAGAAATGCATCGTTCGTCTATCGATTCATATCAACGACTCAGAGTCGACTCTTACTTTTGAGAGATAATAACTTTGTATACGGTGAACTTTCATATTTAAAACTTTGCAGGATGTTTTCATTCACTTAGATCTATGTTACACACTACATGAAAGGTAATTTTCAAAATTCCATGATAGGTACCCTTTAAAACCCACGCCATTGTTACTGTTCTTATCACTGTATCAAGAGCTGAGATTCAGATATGATACTGAGCCATCTGACCAATCAGAGCAGAGCAGCTCTCAGAGAGGCGGAGCTTGGAGAGACTGAATCCTCGATCGAAGCGTTTCAGACACTAAGAGAAAAGAGCTGATACTGTAATAAATCATGGTGTTAGTTAGTCGAAACTCTGCGTTTCAATAGGAATCGCTGTGATTGGGGATTTTGCATGAATTCGCATCAAATGCAAGTTTGTTGAACCTTAAACACGTGAATTTGACGTGTCGTCTAATATAAACTGCTTGGTTTGGAAATAGCCTCTGAGTAAGTGTTGCTCATCGCTGCTTTACTGATGGATCGTTCTTTGCTTGTGAGCTTTGTTTATTTTGACTGCGCAAGTGAAGATATGCCGTCAACTTGATGTTAATCCATCAAATATAATCACAATGAATGCATACAAACTGTAGTATTTAACATAATATATAATAACTGCAAAGCGTCCAATGTATAAACAATATGATTTAACACTAAAGAATTATACTCCCCCACAAGCTCCATATTTTTAAACACTCAAGACAGACAGTCACAGCGATTGGCTGGCGCTCCGTTTTCCGCTTGATATTTGCATAAAATGGTGAACCGCCCAATCTTAACACATGTGTGTACGTAATCCCAATCTTTACACCAGTGTGTGTACGTAATCCCAATCTTTATACCAGTGTGTGTACGTAATCCCAATCTTTAGACCAGTGTGTGTACATAATCCCAATCTTTAGACCAGTGTGTGTACGTAATCCCAATCTTTAGACCAGTGTGTGTACGTAATCCCAATCTTTACACCAGTGTGTGTACGGAATCCCAATCTTTAGACCAGTGTGTGTACGGAATCCCAATCTTTATACCAGTGTGTGTACGTAATCCCAATCTTTAGACCAGTGTGTGTACGTAATCCCAATCTTTAGACCAGTGTGTGTACGTAATCCCAATCTTTAGACCAGTGTGTGTACGTAATCCCAATCTTTACACCAGTGTGTGTACGGAATCCCAATCTTTAGACCAGTGTGTGTACGGAATCCCAATCTTTAGACCAGTGTGTGTACGGTAATCCCAATCTTTAGACCAGTGTGTGTACGTAATCCCAATCTTTACACCAGTGTGTGTACGTAATCCCAATCTTTAGACCAGTGTGTGTACGTAATCCCAATCTTTACACCAGTGTGTGTACGTAATCCCAATCTTTACACCAGTGTGTGTACGTAATCCCAATCTTTACACCAGTGTGTGTATGTAATCCCAATCTTACACCAGTGTGTGTACGTAATCCCAATCTTTACACCAGTGTGTGTATGTAATCCCAATCTTTACACCAGTGTGTGTACGTAATCCCAATCTTTACACCAGTGTGTGTATGTAATACCAATCTTTACACCAGTGTGTGTACGTAATCCCAATCTTTACACCAGTGTGTGTACGTAATCCCAATCTTTAACACCAGTGTGTGTACGTAATCCCAATCTTTAACCAGTGTGTGTACGTAATCCCAATCTTTAACACCAGTGTGTGTAGTAATCCCAATCTTTAACACCAGTGTGTGTACGTAATCCCAATCTTTAACACCAGTGTGTGTACGTAATCCCAATCTTAACACCAGTGTGTGTACGTAATCCAATCTTTAACCAGTGTGTGTACGTAATCCCAATTTCACCAGTGTGTGTACGTAATCCCAATCTTAACACCAGTGTGTGTACGTAATCCCAATCTTAACACGTGTGTGTACGTAATCCCAATCTTTACACCAGTGTGTGTACGTAATCCCAATCTTTAGACCAGTGTGTGTACGTAATCCCAATCTTCAGACCAGTGTGTGTACGTAATCCCAATCTTTAGACCAGTGTGTGTACGTAATCCCAATCTTTAGACCAGTGTGTGTACGTAAGGCTTCAACACATCTCCCATCAAAACCTTATGTGTTGTTAGCTTCAGTAAAATAGTCAAAGACTCCAGATTGAACATGCATTAATCACACCTTGACTGGTGATCTATGCTATCCATCAAACGATCTGAATAATTACTAAGTATTTTATGAACACTAAGTAACATAAATGTGTTTACTGTCACTTTTGTTCAATTTAATGCATCCTTGATAAATTAAGTATTAATTTCTTTATTTTTTTCCAAAATTTTAAATGGTAATGTATCATGGTTTCCAACACTGATAATAATCATAAATGTTTCTTGAGCATCAAATCCTCATATGATAATGATTTCTGAAGGATCACGTGACACTGAAAACTGGAGTAATGATGATGAAAATTCAGCTTTGATCACAGGAATAAATTACACTTTACTCTATATTCACATAGAAAACAGCTGATTTACATCACAATAATATTTCAAAATTTTCTCTCTTTTTACTGCATTTTGAATCAAATAATGCACAAGTTTTTGTGAGCACAAGAGCATAGTTATTCCAAACTCTTCTTCCTCAGTGTATCTCAGACCGTCTGTCAGTTGTTTTATTCACAGCCTGATGTTCATAATATCCATATATGAGCTTGCACTCGCTCAGTTTTCTGCAAACACAGGCGTTCACATCTAACTCTGGCCTCCAGACTCACTTGTCTCAGTTCATTCATTTCTCCACTCAAACATTTTTTCCTTCTAGCAACTTTAGGCCAGATTTTCATGGGAAGTGAAGACTCGAACGACCAAATTAGGGCTCAATCAGCATCCAGATCTGCAGAAACTATAAATTCATTTCCCCAGTTTCAGTGATGAGACGCAGGAGCCGTCCAAAAAAGTCCTTCCCAGAGTTTCTGCTGTTTGGGTTTCTGTGTGAAACAAAAGGCCTCTGAGAAGCCGTCCAAAAACCCTGAGAAGAACCTTAAATGAGCAAAATCCTCCGGACCAATTTATTTCATTTCTGAGTCAACGAGTCAAAACATTTTGAATAAATGTTTAACATTGAACATTGACAATGTTATAGTATTTTCCAGTCATAACATATTATTACTTAGTACCAATTTCCAATAGCAAATTTTTGTGTTCACTTAAAGGATTAGTTCACTTTTATAAAAAACTTTTGCTGATAATTTACTCGCCCCCATGTCATCCAAGACGTCCATGTCTTTCTTTCTTCAGTCGAAAAGAAATGAAGGTTTTTGATGAAAACATTCCAGGATTTTTCTCCATATAATGGACTTCAATGGGACCCAAATGGTTCAAGGTCCAAATGACAGTTTCAGTGCAGCTTCAAAGGGCTTTAAACGACACCAGACGATGAATAAGGGTCTTATCTAGCGAAACCATCGCTCATTAAAAAAAAAAAAAAAAAACGTTTTATAAGCACAAATGCTCGCCTTGCTCTGTTCTGTGATGCACGTTCATGTAACGTCAACGTAATACGCAATTACGTTGAAAAGGTCACGAACGAACATCACGAACGCGCATCACAGAACAGAGCAAGGCGAGCATTTGTGCTTATAAAACTTAAACTTTTTTATTTATTTTTGAAATGAGCGATGGTTTGGCTAGATAAGACCCTTATTCATCGTCTGGTGTCGTTTAAAGCCCTTTGAAGCTGCACTGAAACTGTCATTTGGACCTTGAACCGTTTGGGTCCCATTGAAGTCCATTATATGGAGAAAAATCGTCTCAGGTTACTATTGTCCCTGAGAACAGGGAACGAGACGATGCGTCGAAAACGCTACGGGAACGCCTTCTGCGTGATTGCGTCTGAAGCATCTATGCCAACTAGTCCAATGGAAAAAGGGAATGAGCGTCACGGGTGGGTGACGTCATGACCAGGAAATGATAAAAGCACTTCCGCTGCGAAACGCCAGTTAGCTTCGAAATTGCCGAAGCAAGCCGATCGCAGGGACGCCAGAAATATGTCAGAGGGACGCATCGTCTCGTTCCCTGTTCTCAGGGAACTATGGTTACAATAGTAACCTGAGACGTTCCCTTATCGAAAAGGGAACTTCGAGATGCGTTGAAAACGCTACGGGAACGAGAATAGGTCTAAACTGTAAATCTGACGAATGTGAGCGGAAAGGAAGCCCGCCGCATCACAGACATCTTGAAGAGAAACTCCATACAGTAGGGCTTTAGAAGCCGCCATACTCCTAGTCGAGTGAGCTCGGACCACCAAAGGACAAGGCTGGTCCGAGTACTCGCATGCAAGTGAAATAGCCTCAACTATCCACTTACTGACCGTCTGTTTAGAAGCAGGAAGACCTTTCTTAGGTGATCCAAAGTAAATCAGTAATAGGTCGGACTTCCTCGTTGAGGATGTCTGAACATATAAGTGTCCAGTGGTACACTGGGCACAAGAGGTCAGCTTTTTCCTGGTCCGAAAACTTGGGAGAGGACAGAAACCTGCAGCACAATAGGCCTCGGAATAATGGTAGGCAACTTTATGCCTTGGCCACCCCCGGTGCACTGAAGGTCTGACTCAAAGGGACGAATAGTTAGCAGAAATAGTCTTAAAAGAAAGGAATTCTCTGAGACCAAATCTAAGGGCTCAAAGAGAGCCCCAGATAGGCCTAAACTATAGTAAGGTCCCAAGCCGGAACCCTAGTGCAAGTTGCAGGCCTCAGCCTCAAGGTGCCACGAAGGAAACGAGTGATCAGGGGGTCTCGACCCAAAACGTCCCATCCACCAGGGCGTGGAAAGCTTTTTTTTTTACAAAGGCTGCCACGTATACCTTAAGTGTGGAAGGAATAGACCTGACACAAAGCGTTCTTGCAGAAACTCAAGTACTGTTTTTACTGAACAGTTAACCGGATTCCACTAACGCTGGTAACACCAAGACGTGAAAAAACTCTCGAAATAGTGAATATAGTTTCCTCGTAGCGGGAGCTCTGGAGCTAGAACGGTCTCAACAACCTCAGTTGAGAGACCCCTCTAAATGAGTTGGGCCCCCTCAGAGGCCAACCCCCCAACGGAGGACCGTCTAGAAGATGGATCAGGTCCGAAAACCAGATCCGACTTGGCCAGCGTGGTGCTACTAGCAGTAGGCTTATTCCATACCGACGGACTCGCTCCAGAACTCCTAGGAGCAGAGCAACAGGGGGAAAGGCCTACAGACGTAGCCTCGGCCACGTCTGCACCACAGCAACCAGCCCCAGGGGGGCTGGGTGAGTAGATGAAACCCAAAGAGGACAGTGCGTCGTATTCTGAGACGCAAACAGATCCACTTCTGCTGGGCCATAAGCCTCCCAGATTTTCTCCACCGCCTCGGGGTGGAGTGTCTAGTGCCCTGGCCTCAGCTCCTGCCTCGACAGGATGTCTGCTCCTATATTCTGGTCTCCAGGAATATACACTGCCCTCAGAGAGAGTACCTTCCCCAGAGACCACAGGAGGATCTGGTGCGCCAGTTTTTTGCAAAGCGGACGCGACCGCAGACCTCCCTGACGGTTCAGATAAGAGACCACTGATGTGTTGTCTGTTCGAACAAGCACATGATGGCCCCTTAGGTCTGGAAGGAAATGTCTCAACGCATTGAAGACGGTCATCATCTCCAGGCATTTTATGTGCCACGAAAGATGATGGCTTTTCCACAGACCCTGAACCGAGCGGCCTTCCATTACCGCTCCCCAGCCGGTGAGGGAAGCATCTGTCGAGATAATAGCTCGATGGCAAAGAGCTCCCAACACCGGACCCTGGGTTAAGAACCAGTGTTTACTACATATAACTAAGGCACGAAAGCATAGCCGCGTGCCTTGATATGCGAAGTGGGTTTCCCCTCGGGGAGAACCCTCTGGTCCTGAGCCAGCACTGTAAAGGTCTCATGTACAGCATGCCAAAAGGAATTCCGTGCGCTGTGCCAGTAGACCAAATCCTTGACGTTTACATGCGACTGGCCTGCTCAGCTCTTGGGCTTAGATGCATCTAACGACGGCGTCAGAGTGCCCATCGTCAGAATCTACCACCGAAGGTCTCATACTGAAAGCACATTTCTTGGGATTGAGCATCACCACATTGCATAAGCAACGACACTCGGTCGAACCGCCAACTGTCGATTCCAGATCAGCCATCTCGATGTAGTTCAGAATACGTACGCCTGAAGCCCAAGGGGCTAGAGCTGTATCCACGCATTTCGTGATCGTGCGGGGTGATAAAGCTAGACCGAAACGAAGAACCCGATATTGGTATTCTTTGCCCCCGAAAGAAAACCCTAGGAACTTCCTGTGCTGAGGGAGGATGGAGATATGGAAGAAGGCGTCCTTCAGATCCATCGTGACAAACCAGTCCTCGGATCTGGTTTGAGTCACGATCTGTTTGAGTGTCAGCTATCATGAACTTTAGTTTCTGAACTGACCGAATTAACAGATGAAGATCTAAAAAGGGACGCAACCCTCCAACTGTCACGTTTCAGTGTGTTTAGTTATGTTTTGAGATTGTTTCCCCCTGTCTTTGTGATTTTGGTTTAGTCCTGTTAAGTTTTCCCGTTTCTCGTTTGTGTTCAGTTTTATCACCTGTGTTCTGTTAATTATTCTATTATTCCATGTGTATTTTAGCCCTGTGTTTTCCCTGAGTGTTTGTCGATCGTCGTCAATGTATGGTTGTGTGTTAACCCTGAATTCCTGGAGTTTTGTTCTCGTTTGATTTTGGAAGTTTCCTTTTGTTAATTAAAACTATTATATTGAAGCTCCCGTGTCCTCGTCTTCAGTCACCTGCACCCAACCCTGACAGAACGATCGACCATAAAAATCCAAAAATGGGCCGAAGGAGGAAAGACAAAGAGGTGAGCCCCTTCGAAAACCCAATCCTCTTCCAAGAGGAGCGCTCACTCGAAGAGTATGCGGGGCTCTATTTAGATCTTTATGATGATGTGTCGTTGGAGGAAGAGGAACTAACAAGGAGTTTCTGGGGTGGACTGAAAGACCCACTAGCCCAGATAATTCTGGTAAGGGACCTCCATCTATCCTTCCTGGAGTTCGTGGATCACACGCTGTGGTCGTGTGGATCTGAATACCACGTGGAAGATCTCCCACTCCAGCCAAATCCAAGTCCGGTATGCCCTGAGCCCGTCACCTGCCCGTCAGAGCCTGAGCCCATTGCATGCCCGCCAGAGCCTGAACCCATCACCTGCCCGTCAGCCCCTGAGCCCATCACCTGCACGCCAGCGCCTGAGCCCATCACCTGCACGCTAACGCCAGAGCCCATCGTCTGCCCGCCAGAGCCTGAGCCCATCGCCTGTCCGCCAGAGCCTGCACACCGCATCAGCCCTGCCACCAGATCGGTCCCTGGACTTCCCCGGCTGATATCCTGTATGACTGATCCCCCGCTGATATCGGTGCGATTAGCCCAAAAGATGGCTGCCGAGGCTGAGGTTCACGTCAGCCACATCCAGCCAGAGACCGTCACCTGCCCGCCAGAGCATGAATCCAGCCCCAAGCTCCCTGATGTGCTGGCCCCGTCCAGTTCCGAGTCCCCTGATGTTCTGGCCCCGTCCAGTTCCGAGTCCCCTGATGTGCTGGCCCCGTCCAGTTCCGAGTCCCATGATGTGCTGGCCCCGTCCAGTTCCGAGTCCCATGATGCGCCAGAGCCAGAGCCCGTTGACCCAGCGCCAGAGCCAGAGCCCGTTGACCCAGCGCCAGAGCCAGAGCCCGTTGACCCAGAGCCCGTTGACCCAGCGCCAGAGCCAGAGCCCGTTGACCCAGCGCCAGAGCCAGAGCCCGTTGACCCAGAGCCAGAGCCCGTTGACCCAGCGCCAGAACCAGAGCCCGTTGACCCAGCGCCAGAACCAGAGCCCGTTGACCCAGCGCCAGAGCCCGTTGACCCAGCGCCAGAGCCCGTTGACCCAGCGCCAGAGCCCGTTGACCCAGACCCAGAGCCCGTTGACACAGACCCAGAGCCCGTTGACCCAGACCCCGTTGACCCAGCGCCCGTTGATGTCAAGTCTGTTTCCGTTCCTGAACCTGTCCTTCTCCCCAAGAAAATTTTGGGGGGGGGCTATACGCCTTCGCCGTGGCCGGCCAAAGATCCATGGAGACCTGAAAAAATAACACCGCCATGGCCACCCGAAGGGTCCTCACCGCCATGGCCACCCGAAGGGTCTTCACCGCCGTGGCCACCTGAAGGGTCTTCACCGCCGTGGCCACCCGAAGGGTCTTCACCGCCGTGGCCACCCGAAGGGTCTTCACCGCCGTGGCCACCCGAAGGGTCCTCACCGCCCATGGCCACCCGAAGGGTCTTCACCGCCGTGGCCACCCGAAGGGTCTTCACCGCCGTGGCCACCCGAAGGGTCCTTCACCGCCGTGGCCACCCGAAGGGTCCTCACCGCCGTGGCCACCCGAAGGGTCCTCACCGCCGTGGCCATCCGAAGGGACTGCTCCGCCCTGGCCACGCCCACAGCCTGCTCCGCCCTGGCCACGCCCACAGCCTGCTCCGCCCTGGCCACGCCCACAGCCTGCACCATCGTGGCCACGCCCACAGCCTGCACCGTCGTGGCCACGCCCACAGCCTGCAACGTCGTGGCCACGCCCACAGCCTGCACCGTCGTGGCCACGCCCACAGCCTGCACCGCCGTGGCCACGCCCATAGCCTGCTCCGCCCTGGAGGCTTCCTGGACCTGCACCATGCCCTCGTCAGCCTCCAGGGCGCCCACCCTCCCACCCCTTTGGATGTTAACGGCGCGAGGACGCGCCTTCGGGGAGGGGGGAGGTACTGTCACGTTTCAGTGTGTTTAGTTATGTTTTGAGATCGTTTCCCCCTGTCTTTGTGATTTTGGTTTAGTCCTGTTAAGTTTTCCCGCTCCTCGTTTGTGTTCAGTTTTATCACCTGTGTTCTGTTAATTATTCTATTATTCCATGTGTATTTAAGCCCTGTGTTTTCCCTGAGTGTTTGTCGATCGTCGTCAATGTATGGTTGTGTGTTAACCCTGAATTCCTGGAGTTTTGTTCTTGTTTGATTTTGGAAGTTTCATTTTGTTAATTAAAACTATTATATTGAAGATCCCGTGTCCTCGTCTTCAGTCACCTGCACCCAACCCTGACACCATCCTTCTTTGGAACAATGAAATAACGGCTGTAAAAACCCGACTCTCGGTCGGGTGAGTACACCTGTTCTATAGCTTCCTTTGCTAACAAGGCCTTTACCTCTTGTTCCATTACCAGAGCCTGCTTGGGATGCACCACTGTGGGCAACACCCCGTTGTAACAAGGAGGACGAGAACCAAACTGGACTCTGTAACCTTCTCTACAATCTACAGGACCCAACAAGAAATATTCGGCAGAAGCTTTCACGCTGCCAGAAAATTTACTTAGGGAACCAGCCTCTCGAGGCTGGTCTCTGGTGTTACTGTGAGAGCCAAATCTGGAGCCTGAAACATAATGGCAGGAACTACCTGACCTGACTGCTCTAAAGCCCCCCTCAGAGGGCGCGAAACCAATGCTGTGCCGCAGCATAGCATCAGCGACTCGCTGGAGACCGCTGCGCCCTGAAGCACCGGAGGTGGCAGGGTTAGCAGGAGGGTCTCGTAAGGACCCCGAAATGCAACGGGCACCGTGTAATGAGGTGTACACCACTCCACTTCGGTCGGGGCTGTCCTCACAGGCCTGACGCCTAAACATCAAGACCTTTTTTTTTTTTTTTTAAACCGAAGTTTTCTTCGCCTGAAGAACGGTTCTCAGATCCGGCTTAGGCTTAGACGACTTCGGTTGAGAGGGTTGCGTCTGTCTCCAGTATCTACGTGGAGGAACACGAGGCGCAACACTCTCTTTCTGTGCACATAATATGATGAACTCGACGGCTGGGCTGCTCACGCCCAGCAGCCCCAGGGGGGCTGGACACGGCGAGGGAGAAACTTTATTATATATATATTTTCTCATTTTTATATATATCTTATATATATATTATATATATATATATATATATATATATATATATATATATATATATATATATAATATATATATATATATATATATTAGGGGTGGAACGGTACACATAAGTCACGGTTCGGTTCATACCTCGGTTCAGACGTCACGGTTCGGTACGATTTCGGTACAATGGAGTGAAAAGCAAAACAAAAATGCAGAAGGCATTTTTATAAATGTCTTAAGCCTTGTATTTTTTAAATAAGTTTTATTAATAAAGGCATAGAACCAGTTTATTTGTAGTGCACTGACAGGAGTTTTATATAATTAGTTTATTTATTAAATTATTAAAAAGATGAAAAGACCTTGAGATATGTTTGGTAATTGTACCTGAATGAATTTAAAATTAATTTGCTCTTTCAGATCAATATATTTGTTTTCCTTCATTTTTAGTTAACCCTAACTTTATTCTCATCTGAATTATAAATAATTGATTTCCGTATAAAATAATACTACCTTTAAAAACTTTTGTTTAACATTTGTAGGTTACAGTTTGACAAGAGTTTAGAGTGTGACAAAAGCACAATGTTGTGTTTTATTGCAAGTGTACACAAAAGTAAACAGTAAACACTTTGCAGTTTTAATGATGTCCTGTATGAAAAAATGACGGAGTATGTTTCCACTGTTGGATCGCGCACGAGAGATCTCTCTCGCACGCGCGCAAACACACACACACACACACACACACACAATGTTCATCGCGCCTCTCTCTCTCTCTCTCTCTCTCTCCTCTCTCCTCTCTCTCTCTCTCTCTCTCTCTCTCTCTCTCTCTCTCTCTCTCTCTCTCTCTCTCTCTCTCTCTCTCTCTCTCTCTCTCTCTCGCACGCGCGCAAACACACACACACACACACTGACTGTTCATCGCGCCTCTCTCTCTCTCTCTCTCTCTCTCTCTCTCTCTCCTCTCTCTCTCTCTCTCTCTCTCTCCTCTCTCTCTCTCTCTCTCTCTCTCCTCGCGCGCGCGCGCGCGCGTTTTTGTACCGTGTATTCTACGTGCAAATTCGTGCACCGAACCGTGACGCCCGTACCGTTTCGGTTCGATACGAATACATGTACCGTTCCACCCCTAATATATATATATATATATATATATATGTCTCATTTTTCGCTATATCCAGATCCCCAGCAGATCAGCCTGATAAGCCTGGAGCAATACCATAGTTTTGTATAAACATTCTCCAGCTTGACCTGCTGCCGTATAAGTTTTACCCAAAAATCAAAGTAGTTTTGTTTAGTATTAGACTTAGTGGGCAAAGCAGAGGCTTTAAATGACGATGCTGGACCAGGTGAAAAATAGCATTTTCTTTTCTTATGTTTCTATTCCTGTTCAGCCTGGGGCAACATGTCATAACCGTAATATTTCAACCCTCTAACTTTGCTTTTTTAATAAACATTAACATGAGGGCTGAAAAGTAGTAATAAATACGGTTTTATTCCACAATTTAGATATTCAGTGTGTAAATCAGGGAAAAAAGGGAAGCCTCGTGGTGGAGATAATGTGATCGATGTAAGGAAACGCTCGTCTAGTTTGTTTTTAGGACGAGCGTCTTTTATTCTCAGCTGGCCATTAAATATTTAATTTACTAACAGCACGGGACAAAACCTCCACCAGCTCATCATATACTGGAGAAATAGATGGCGAATCTAAATCAACAGTGTGTGTGCTTTCACTTTCTATACTCAAACATTTAACCTCCTCGGAGGAAGAGTATTTGAAGGAAAAAAGGGCTCTCTCTCCCCGGGCGGAAGAAACCGCAGAGCGTGCTTCCGACACCTGGGAGATAGCGCTGGATCTTCCGGGTAAGGAAGAAGAAAAGAACCACGGACCCATCTCCAACCCCTCCAAAAAGATCCTTCTGCGATCCCCAGGAATGCATTCTCCGCGCTGCCTCGGCAAACGCGGGTCCTGATCCCTGAGAATCGCGAGTCTGCCACTATCATACAGAGTGACAGGCGAGAGCAGAGCATGCAATATTTGGTAGCATTTCACAGTCTCAAAGGCAGAGACCGCATGCTCTACTCCCAAACAAATGACACAAAGCTTGTGTGTGTCCCCGCCCGTTTAAATAAACGCGGGCAGGGAGGAACACACTGTTTGTACATTTGTTTCGCCATACCGATACCAACAATATTGTAACAGACAACAATAAATAGACAAGACAGTATGACACAGATCGCTTGCTGAGGCAACAGAAGCTAACTGGCGTTTCGCAGCGGAAGGGCTTTTATCATTTCCTGGTCATGACGTCACCCGCCCGTGACGCTCATTCCCTTTTTCCATTGGACTAGTTGGCATAGATGCTTCAGACGCAATCACGCAGAAGGTGTTCCCGTAGCGTTTTCGACGCATCTCGAAGTTCCCTTTTCGATAAGGGAACCTTGAATGTTTCATCAAAAACCTTAATTTCTTTTCGACTGAAGAAAGAAAGACATGGACATCTTGGATGACAAGGGGGTGAGTAAATTATCAGCAAAAGTTTTTTTTTAAAGTGAACCAATCCTTTAACTTCAGACATTGAGTTCTGATACAACTAATAATCTTAAGTTAACCCAACTAAACATTTTTTGTATGACTGACAACTTAATTTCAGTCAATGCTGTAATTTACAAACGTTGAGTAAACTAGAAAAAGCTTGGGAACATTAGTGCTGTTGTTTACAGAACATTCACCGTTAGCTGGGATTTCACAAGCATTTAATGATTTATTTTGTAAGAAATTATCTAATAAACAGCATGAGGCCCAGTCATTATTATAAAATAAGAGCCTCTTGTTTATTGTGTGATGACTGGACATTATCACTCGTGTGTGTTTATATGTGTGACGCACGTTCAGCTGAAGGTTAGTTTAACATCTTCTGCAACTCAGTTTGATCCGCCTTGTCAAACTCTAAATCCATTGAAACTCTATTGGCGAAGGCTGTTGCATTCATTGGATTAATGTCTGCAAACGCTGTCTATCAGTATTACCATTTCAGATATTTCACTTTCATTAACGCCATCACAAATTCCTTGACACTTTGATAAAGTCGGGTTAATCTGGATTTTACTTCCATATAATCCACAGTGATGTTAAATATTTCTGTGTGCATCAGAAAATATCACGCGGCTCACATCATGACAGTGTAATAAGGTCTCGCGTTGAGGAATTAATTCATTGCAGTAGCTGAAATATTCAATAACATTCATATCAACACTGGATCTGATATCAGACATGGTTTGCTTAAGATTGAGTGTGTTTCCCAGATAACAGGGAACGTTCTGGCAAGATATTCCCAAAGTTATGAACAAATCTTCTTCCAGTAATGCTAATATAATCTTCAAAGTTTTCTGGTCTTTCGCAGAATCGCAACATCTTGTCGGCTGAGATCCGGTCCACATCCGGTCTACATCTGGGCCGTGTGGAATCCATGTGTATTTGGGCCGACACTATGTTGCTGTCTGGGTAAATAATGTTCTCACAACATTATTAGTGGCGCTTTTCCATTACCAGTACCAGCTCGACTCGCCTCGACTCGGCTGGACTCGCCTCTAGTGTTGCTTTCGTCAACGAAAATTATGACTAAATATCGTCGTCAACGAACCTTTATCACGTGACGAAAACGAGACAAGACGCAACGTAAATGACTATAATTAAATGTATAATGCAATATTGTTTACGAATAAAAACGAGACTAAATGTGGTTTACAAAATAAAGACTATGCTAAAATGTCTCTTCATTTTCGTTGACCAAAACGAGACGAGACGAAATTGTTAGTTATTTCGTCTCGTTTACTTGTGTTATTATTATGCAGCATTTCTGTTTCCTGTGTGTCACTTCAGGGGCTTCATCAGATCGCACTGCGCAGACGCATCACATCCTCAAGCCCCACTCGCGGCATTATTTAGAAGATGCAGCTGCGTGAGTTACGGCTGTTTCACACATACTCCGTGCGTATTGCGTATGCCGTGCAGTGTGTATGCAGGAGCAGCACGTGCTGTTGTGTTTTCACGTGTGCTGCGTTTGCAATGCACAACTGATCTACGGCTGTAGCACAATCACAACATTTATTCTATATTTTTAAATTTCAAATCAATATTTCTAGCCTACATCCATTATGTCGCGTTGTTGTAGATCTGTGCTCTGCTGTTATGCACGCCCCCGCTCCTGGAGCGCATTGCCTCCGCGTGCGGTATGAGCGCTCTAACCTATTAACATGGGTGCGGGAAAAAATAAACACCGCAAACGGAGTATGTGTGAAACAGGCGTTAGCATAAACGACAACAAACACATTTAAGTCTGACACAGAGAAAGAGATTCGTCTTTGGGAGAAAAAGAAGAAATGACATTTGGAAAAACTTTCATTTCATCATGTGTGTAGGCTAGCCTACTTCTAACATGTTTGGTTGGTAAAATAAATATGTTGTAAATTCATATCAGAGCGTCTTCTGTGTCTGGAATAGATGTATTCTTGAGTCTAAAAGGTAACAATACTATAATAAGATAGGCTAACTATAAGCTAAGATTTTTTGAAATGGGTTTGGCTAAAAGAAATTTTTGGTTTCGTCTATACTAGGTATTCTTATACTATATTGACTGGGTTAAATAGAATTGCATTACTAAAAAGAGACTAAAATACACTCGGACTCGGCTCGCATCGACTCGGCTGGACTCGGCTCGCCTCGACTCGGCTGGAGTCGGCTCGCCTCGACTCGGCTGGACTCGGCTCGCCTCGACTCGGCTGGACTCGGCTCGGCTGGAGTCGGCTCGCCTCGACTCGGCTGGACTCGGCTCGGCTGGACTTGGCTCGCCTCGGCTCGGCTGGACTCGGTTCGGCTGGACTTGGCTCGCCTCAACTTGGCTGGACTCGGCTCGGCTGGACTTGGCTCGCCTCAACTTGGCTGGACTCGACTCAACTCGGCTCGACTCGGCTTGGCTGGACTCGGCTGGACTCGACTTGACTCGGCTGGACTCGGCTGGACTCGGCTCGCCTCGACTCAGCTGGAGTCGGCTCGCCTCGACTCGGCTGGACTCGGCTCGGCTGGACTTGGCTCGCCTCGACTCGGCTGGACTCGGCTCGCCTCGCCTTGGCCGGACTCGGCTTGGCTGGACTCGGCTGGCCTCGCCTCGGCTGGACTCGGTTTGGCTGGACTCGGCTGGACTCGGCTGGACTCGACTCGGCTTGCCTCAACTCGGCTGGACTCGGCTTGGCTGGACTCGGCTCGCCTCGGCTGGACTCGGCTCGGCTGGACTTGGCTCGCCTCGACTCGGCTGGACTCGGCTCGCCTCGCCTCGGCTGGACTCGGCTTGGCTGGACTCGGCTGGACTCGACTCGGCTTGCCTCAACTCAACTCGGCTGGACTCGGCTCGGCTGGACTCGGCTGGACTCGACTCGACTTGCCTCAACTCAACTCGGCTGGACTCGGCTCGGCTGGACTTGGCTCGCCTCGACTCGGCTGGACTCGGCTCGACTCGCCTTGGCTGGACTCGGCTTGGCTGGACTCGGCTGGACTCGACTCGGCTTGCCTCAACTCAACTCGGCTGGACTCGGCTTGCCTCAACTCGGTTGGACTCGGCTCACCTCGACTCGTCTCGACTCGGCTGGACTCAACTCGGCTGGACTCGGCTGGACTCGGCTCGGTTCACTTTTCGCTCCGTTTTCCATTACAGATAGTACCTCCGCAATAGTACTTGGTCGTCATTGCGACGCCACAGGAAACTGCCAAGACGTAATCTTCTTTGCGACACACACAGGCTACCCACACACACACAGGACAATGGTGGAAATTAAGTGTATTCTGTTTTGATAGTAGTAATGGCTAATGGGTATATCATGCAATTTCAGGCCAAACTATTTAAAAATGGCGGGGTTATTCAGGATACTCCGTCTGGCGCTTGCAATGATGACCAATCAGCAGTCTGCATTGTTTTCACATCACATTTTAGTATCGCCTCAGCTCGCTCAGAACCTCGCCAGAGGTGATACGAAACAAAGTACCCGAAAGCAGGTACAACTTTTACACAGCGGAAAACCAGACAAAGATAAATCGAGTCGAGCTGTGTAGTGGAAAAGCACCATAATACATCATTCATGGGACGTTCTGAGATGTTTGTTCAACGTTTTTAAATGTAACAACTTATTTCAGAGAACTTTCAAAAGTAACGTTTGGAGAATGATTCATTGGAATGTTTCACATATCCATGCAAATATGTTTGTAAGGGTACGTTTACACGACAACGATATGAAGAGAAGTGTTTCCTTTGAGTTTTCCTCGCACAGACGACACCATTGTCAAAACGAGTCAGCGAAAACGACTAAAAACGCTGTATTCTGCTGCCAGGCCATTAGATGGCGATGAAACAGAAACATTAAATAGACTAAACACGTAATGCGCATGTGCATGACATCATCGTCTTCGGATATTCACGTTTTTGTCATTTCCACCGTATTCAAAAACTTGCACTTCTTTGAAACCCGTTTTCAAAGCTTTGCATTTTCAGGCACCCAAAGCGATCTTGTCATGTAAACGAACAGCCAAAACGAATAACAAGTTTACGTTTTTAGTTGAAAACGGTGTAATGTAAACAGCCCATAAAAATGTTTTATTTTTTAAGCTGGACGTTTTGATTATTCAGGAAACCTTCAGAAATGTTTTTTTTCATAACTTAATGGGAACGTTAGCGAAAACATTCTTAGCATTTATTTTTGTTTGCTGGGTTTGGTCGTGTCCATCACACCACAGGACTCCTGTGCTGGACAGATGCAGGAACAAAAGTGTACGCGTGCGTGTGTGTGTGTGTGTGTGTGTGTGTGTGTGTGTGTGTGTGTGTGTGTGTGTGTGTGTGTGTGAGATCACGGGTCACAGCTCAACAAGCTGTCCCGGCCGAGGGCTCACTCCTGCTAGGCGAGAGAGTGTCTGTTGCAGGTGGAGCATCTGCTCACTGACTCGTGAGGCACAAACTTCAGCAGAACGTGCCTTTAAAACGCCTTTGAGGACTTCTGAAGCTCTGCTTATGAATAAACATCCACATTCAGCGATCTGACTGTTTCTTCAGAAGATAATCCGTCAAGGTGAACAAAATATGCTCTTTCATCATATTTACAGTGTACTTCCATTCCTCGCAGGTGCTTATTAATGCTTTTTAAAACACATTTATCAGGTTTATCGTGTTCTGCCATTACATGCGGATTAGAGCTGTGATTATGAGGTAAATATGCAGAAGATTTCAGGGCATTCAACAGGGAAATGAAATTGTATGCACATTTCTTTCACTGCGTAATGAAAACAAAAGTTAACCTAAAATAGTAACATCTAAATGAACTGGTTTCATTGGAATGAAATAACACATTCATTAAAGGTGCTGTATGTATTTTTTTAACTGTACTAAAGCATACAAATCCATAATATGTTTGCAGATATTTAGGAAACATGCTGAGTTCACACATACTGTTTCTCTGTGACTCCGGTTTATCACCAAAATAAAAGCTTTAGTTTAACGTTTGACAGCAAAGAAATGTAAAAATATTTGCTTTGTAATTTTACTGTTGTTCTATAAAATATTCTAAAATAAAAAAGTAATCAATGCAATTTTTTTTTACAAAATTATTATTATATTTATATTTTATATTGTATTTTGTATATATATATTTATTATATTTCTTTATTTTTTTTATAGTTTAATAAAATATTTAAATAATAATAATAATTATCAGAGTCTGTGCACCGATTAATCGTGATTAATCGCATCGAAAATAAAAGTTTGTGTACTGTGTGTACACAATGTGTGTGTACTGTGTATAATTATTTTGTATATATAAATACACACACATGTATGTATGCATGTAAAATAATTATACACAGTACGCACACATATATTATGTAAACACAAACTTTATTTTCGATGCGATTAATCACGATTAATCGGTGCACAGCCCTAGCGGTGCATGCTAAAATCGACTAAAAATACATTTAGATTTAATGAGAATTATGCAAAAGAGTTAATGTTTCTGTCATGTTTTTCACCCCTGATGAGTTTCAATCCCTGTTTTATTAAAATTATAAAAGTTTAAATGATTTTCTGTGGCGACTGACACTGTTCTAGAGCTGTTACCCACTGAGATGCGTTTGATCCGGGTCACAGGTCTTCTCAACCTGGTCACACTGAATGCGTCTCTATAGCAAGCATTGGTTTATTGTGCAATTTATACGCCAAAATGAGTTTTTACGTGCATATGATACGCAGCGTGGAGAAAACCATGGGTAGGTTGGCCATGTGTTCTTCTTCCGGCAGTAATAGCTCAGGTCTCTGTCTGCGTGTGTGTGTGTGTGTGTGTGTGGTGTGTGTGTGTGTGTGTGGTGTGTGTGTGTGTGTGTGTGTGTGTCCGGGTCACATGCGTTCTTCTTCCGGCAGTAATGGCTCAGGTCTCTGTCTGCGTGTGTGTGTGTGTGTGTGTGTGTGTGTGTGTGTGTGTGTGTGTGTGTGTGTGTGTGTGTGTCCGGGTCACATGCGTTCTTCTTCCGGCAGTAATAGCTCTGGTCTCTGTCTGCGTGTGTGTGTGTGTGTGTGTGTGTGTGTGTGTGTGTGTGTGTGTCCGGGTCACATGCGTTCTTCTTCCGGCAGTAATGGCTCAGGTCTCTGTCTGCGTGTGTGTGTGTGTGTGTGTGTGTGTGTGTGTGTCCGGGTCACATGCGTTCTTCTTCCGGCAGTAATAGCTCCGGTCTCTGTCTGCGTGTGTGTGAAGGTCAGCGGTTCGGGTGTTTCTCTGACAGCCTTTAGACCCTGCGCTCGGGAACAGATGTTGGAGGAGCCGGTGTGATTATCTTCGTGTGATGACAGCAGAGGCCAGTGTCTGGTAATTACACACCGTCCCCTGAGAGAGAGATGACATGAGGATCACACACTCTCTCTCAGGAGCACAGGGCCGTAATTAAAACCCCAGAAACAGTTGTTAATAGGCCAGAAGATAAAGGTATCAGCAGCAGGAGGGGTTGTAGAGGAGATGCCTTCTTTTCTTCTGTGTCCTCAGACACACAGCATCTCACATGCCTACAGCAGAAGCACAGAGGCGTTTAGGGGATAATGCGCTAAACAGAGCACTTGGACATATCAGGGAATGTTTTTTTAAACGAGGGTTTACACTGCAAATAAATAAATGCATTTTGGTCTTGTTTTCCATTACTAATATCTAAACATTCTTAAAGGGGTCAGTTTCAGATTGTTATATTATGTTTCTTGAGGTTAGGGCAACACTTTATAATAACTGCATGCTATAAATCATTAGTTAAGCATTCGTAAACAGTTAATTCATCATTTATAAAGCATTAGTAGACATTAGTAAGCAGTTTATAAATACAGCTATTTATAGAAAAAAAAATATTAATTTATGAATATATCTATAATGTGTTTAACAACATGTATTTTCATACTTTATTAAGGATCAATTTATCATTTCTAAATTAAGTATTACATTATTTACAAACCAGTTATTTAAGAGTTGTCAGTAGTTCGTAAGATAAAATTAATACAAATTTAAATAATTTTTTTTAAATGTATATAGTGTATAATTCAGATCAATCCATGCAAATGAGTGGGATTAACCCTAGGAAAATAAATGTAGGCCTCTGTCATTTCTAAATCTGTATAAAATTGTTATATTACTCCAGAAATGACAGGAAAAGTTATGGAAACTCTGGCAGATATCGGCATGTTGAGAATCAAAGCATTCATGAATACATCCAGTCATGACTTAAAAATCCCCATAAATTATGTTTCCATGATTGTATGCGCATTTTGAATGTATTTTAAATAACTTGGTGTTCTACGTTATGTATGTGCTGTTTGTATATACACTGAATGGTTTGATACTTCATTTTATCTCTTTTTTTCTTTTTTTTCTTTTCTTTTTTCTACTACTACTTTTTCTTTTATTCTCTTTTTATTCTTTTATTTATTTATACTGTAAAGCACTTTGGATCAACTACGGTTGTGTTAAACTTGTGTTATATAAATAAACCTTGACTTGACTCAGAAACGAGCGATGTAAAGGACACACCCACATGACTAATCGCTGTTTCAGATTATAGTGTTTTATTTACTCTTGGTTACTAGGTTACCAATACCACTGTCTTCTGCTCTAATTTCTTGATGGAAAACACATAATTGGCTTTTATTTTTGGTTTTTGCAAACTTTGAAAAGATTCACTTCATGTTTGGATGGAAACCCAGCTATAGACTCTTGGTGCTTTTGGAAGACCCTCAAGATTGTAGCCCTTGCGCCCGCTACAGTAAGACTGTAAGTGTCACTCGATTAACCATCATTAACAGTTGCTATGTGGTTGCTAGGATGTTCTGAGTGATTGCCAGTGTGTTGCTAGGTTGTTGATTGGGTATTCAGAGTGGTTGCCAGGGTGTGGCTATGAGATTGCTAGGATGTTGTGAGTGGTTGCTATGGTGTTGCTATGTGGTTGCCAGGATGTTCTGAGTGGTTGCCAGGGAGTTGCTTGAAGGTTGTTAGCTTGTCCTCAGTGATTGCTGTTCTGAGTGATTGCCAGTGTGTTGCTAGGTTGTTGCTTGGGTATTCAGAGTGGTTGCCAGGGTGTTGCTATGAGATTGCTAGGATGTTGTGAGTGGTTGCTATGGTGTTGCTATGTGGTTGCCAGGATGTTCTGAGTGGTTGCCAGGGAGTTGCTTGAAGGTTGTTAGGTTGTCCTCAGTGATTGCTGTATTAAGTGATTGCCAGGTGTTGCTAGGTTGTTGATTGGGTAATCAGAGTGGTTGCCAGGGTGTGGCTATGAGATTGCTAGGATGTTGTAAGTGGTTGCTAGGGTGTTGCTATGTGGTTGCTAGGATGTTCTGAGTGGTTCCAGGGAGTTTCTTGAAGGTTGTTAGGTTGTCCTGAGTGATTGCTGTACTGAGAGATTGCCAGTGTGTTGCTAGGTTGTTGCTTGGGTATTCAGAGTGGTTGCCAGGGTGTGGCTATGAGATTGCTAGGATGTTGTAAGTGGTTGCTAGGGTGTTGCTATGTGGTTGCTAGGATGTTCTGAGTGGTTGCCAGGGAGTTTCTTGAAGGTTGTTAGGTTGTCCTCAGTGATTGCTGTACTGAGAGATTGCCAGTGTGTTGCTAGGTTGTTGCTTGGGTATTCAGAGTGGTTGCCAGGGTGTGGCTATGAGATTGCTAGGATGTTGTGAGTGGTTGCTAGGGTGTTGCTATGTGGTTGATAGGATGTTCAGAGTAATATTTCTGGTCTTGGAGTCTCTACTAACGAGCTGATGAGTTGAATCAGGTGTGATTGATTAGGAAGTGGTCGAAAATGTGTAGAGTTGTTATTGGGAAGCACTGTGCTGGGAGGTTGGCAAGATGTTCTGAGTGGTTTCCAGGGTGTTGATAGGAAGTTGCTTGGATTTTCTGAGTAGTTGCTAGGTTGTTGTTGGGGTGTTCAGACTGGTTGCAGTGTGTTGTTAGAAGGTTGCTGGGCTGTTCTGAGTGGTTTCAAGGGTGTTGCTGAGTGGTTGTTAGGTGTTTGTGAGTGGTTGTTAGGGTGTTGTGAGTGGTTACTAGGCAGTTTCTAAGGTGTTCTGAGTATTTCCAGTGTGTTGCTAGTTGGTTGATTGAGTGTTCAGAAACGTTGCCCGCGTGTTTGCTAGGAGGATACCAAGATGTTCTGAACGATTACTAGTGTGTTGCTAGCTGGTTGTTGGGGTGTTCAGACTGGTTGCAGTGTGTTGTTAGGAGGTTGCTAGGATATACTGAGTGGTTGCCAGGATGCTTTTAGGAGGTTGCTGGGCTGTTATGAGTGGTTGCAAGGGTGTTCTGAATGGTTTCCTTGGTATTGCTGATTGGTTGTTAGGGTGTTATGAGTGGATACTATGCAGTTTCAAGGGTGTTGCCAGTGTGTTGCTAGGTGGTTGATTGAGTGTTCAGAGAGGTTGCCAGGGTGTTTGCTAGGAAGTTGCCAAGATGTTCTGAGTGATTGCCAGAATGTTAATATGAAGTTGCTAGGATGTTCTGAGTGGTTGCTAGGCTGTGCGTTTTGAATGGTTTCCATGGTGTTGCTAAGTGGTTGTTATAAGTAGTTACTAGGCAGTTGCTAGGGTGTTCTGGGTGGATGCCAGGGTGTTGCTAGGGTCTCCTGAGTCATTGTTAGGATGTTCTGAGAGATTGCCAGTGCGTTGCTAGGTGTTTGCTTGGATGTTCAGAGTGGTTGCCAGGGTGTTTCTAGGATGTTTTGACTGACTGCCAGTGTGTTCTAAATGGTTGATAGGTCTTCATGATAGTGTTTGTAATGGTTGCAAAGTTGTTGCAAGGTGTTTGTTTTTTAGGGTTTATTGAATGGTTATCAGGCTGTTGCTAAATGGTTTTCTAGGTTTTGTAAGTGGTTGGCAGGGTATTTCTAGGGTGTCCTGAAAGATTGTTAGGGTGTTGCTAGGTGCTTGATAGGGTTTCCTGAATGGTTACCATGGTGTTGCTACATAAGTGGTTTCTACGGTGTTCTGAATGGTTGCCCATGTGTTGTTTGTGGTTGCTGGGTTGTTCAGAGTGGTTTCCATGGTGTTGCTAGGATGTTTTGACTGGTTTCCAGGGTGTTGCTAGCGTGTACTGAAAGATTGTTAGGGTGTTGCTAGGTGCTTGATAAGGTTTCCTGAACGGTTACCAGGGTGTTGCTAAGTGGTTTCTATGGTGTTCTGAATGGTTGCCCGTGTGTTGTTTGTGGTTGCTGGGCTGTTCCGAGTGGTTTCCATGGTGTTGATAGGCAGTTGCTAGGATGTTTTGACTGGTTGCCAGGGTGTTGCTAGGGTCTTCTGAATAGTTGCCAGGATGCTGCTAGGGAATTATGATTGGTTTCTAGGTGTTTTCATCCTGTCTGGTGTTCAAGAGTCCTGCACACGTTTCTCAAATTTTTTTCCAACTGTTTATTCATCTAACAGATGAAAATGATGTGTCTGATCTCTGGGTAAAGTAGCAGCACAAACACACACTTTAACACTCAGTGCTAGAGGTCTGATCACATTACTACTTAAAACTAGTACTAGTCTTTGCAAATGATCCTTTGCTATTTAAAAGCACAAGTAAGAGGGCGTTCAGGGCACAGAATGTGACTGATTTGTTCAGGATGAGCGGGAATGGCCTGACAGAGAGTGTGTGTAAGTGTGTGTGTGTCCCGCTGGCTGTCTAATTACCGCTGGAGTCACATGAGTGTGTAGCGAGGCCGATCTTAGCACAGATAATACTAACTTCAGCAGTAAGTGCTGCCTTCCGTCCCACTGAGAGTCACACACGCTGAGCCTGACACACAATACACACCCAGATAAATGGAGGGGTCTTGGCAGGACATATTTTTAGCATTAACTCGCTGACCCAAAAAAATGATGTCCACAAAATGA
>CM070832.1:38578511-38638511 GCA_036326025.1 Chrosomus eos
TTTTAATATGGAACTAGACAAAGCTAGACAGACTTTCTTCTCAAATATTATAAACAGCAACTTAAACAACACACGCACTCTTTTTGCTACTGTAGAGAGACTGACAAACCCCCCAAGCCAGATTCCCAGTGAAATGCTATCAGACAGCAAGTGCAGTGAGTTTGCTTCTTTCTTCTCTGAGAAAATCAATAATATCAGAAAGGTGATCAGCTCATCCTTGAGTTGTGCTGGGGTCAAACAGATCCGACCACTACCTGAGAAAGTAGTTACTACGTCTGTTTTCGAAGAAATTGATGGCAAAATTTTGGAAGAAACCGTACAGCACCTTAAAACATCAACCTGCGCCCTCGACACACTTCCCACATCTTTTTCAAAAGTGTGTTAAACAGTTTAGAAGCAGATCTCCTAGAAGTGGTAAATGCCTCACTTCTCTCTGGGAGTTTTCCAAACTCCCTAAAAACTGCAGTTGTCAAGCCCCTCCTGAAAAAGAGCAATCTAGATAAGACCATATTAAGCAATTATAGACCGATCTCAAATCTTCCCTTCATAGGCAAGATCATTGAAAAAGTTGTCTTCAATCAGCTGAACAAATTCTTAAGCTTGAATGGTTACTTTGACAATTTTCAATCTGGTTTCCGATCGCATCACAGCACAGAGACAGCTCTCATAAAGATAATAAACGATATTCGCTTAAATACTGATACAGGCAAATTATCAGTGCTGGTACTACTCGACCTCAGTGCTGCATTTGACACTGTCGATCACAACATACTTATTGACAGGCTTGAAAACTGGGTGGGGCTTTCTGGGATAGTCCTAAAATGGTTCAGGTCTTACTTAGAAGGGAGAGGTTATTATGTGAGTATAGGAGACCATAAGTCTGAGTGGACATCCATGACATGCGGAGTCCCCCAAGGCTCAATTCTTGCGCCACTCCTATTCAACCTGTATATGCTCCCAATGAGCCAAATAATGAGAAAGAACCGAATCTCTTACCAAAGCTATGCAGACGACACACAGCTCTACTTAGCCCTATCGCCTAACGATTACAGCCCCATTGACTCCCTGTGCCAATGCATTGATGAAGTAAATGGCTGGATGTGCCAAAACTATCTTCAGTTAAACAAAGACAAAACTGAAGTCATTGCGTTTGGAAACAAAGATGAAGTTCTCAAGGTGAATGCATACCTTCACTCTAGAGGTCTAACAACTAAAAATCAAGTCAGGAATCTTGGTGTGTCTCTAGAGTCAGACCTTAGTTTCAGTAGTCATGCAAAGCAATAACTAAATCAGCATACTATCATTTGAAAAATATTGCAAGAATTAGATGCTTTGTTTCCAGTCAAGACTTAGAGAAACTTGTGCATGCTTTCATCACCAGCAGGGTGGATTACTGTAATGGACTCCTCACTGGCCTTCCTAAAAAGACCATAAGACAGTTGCAGCTCATACAGAACGCTGCTGCCAGGATTCTGAGCAGAACCAGAAAATATGAACATATCACACCAGTCCTCAGGTCTTTACACTGGCTACCAGTTACATTTAGGATTGATTTTAAAGTATTATTACTGGTATATAAATCATTCAATGGGCTAGGACCTCAATATATTGCAGATATGCTCACTGAATATAAACCCAACAGATCACTCAGATCATTAGGATCACATCAGTTGGAAATACCAAGGGTTCACTCTAAGCAAGGAGAGTCCACTTTTAGCTACTATGCCAGCCGCAACTGGAACCAGCTTCCAGAAGAGATCAGATGTGCTCCTACAGTAGTCACATTCAAATCCAGACTCAAATCACTTCTGTTTAGCTATGCTTTTACTGAATGAGCACTGTGCCACTGTTCGTCCGACTGTTTTTACTGTACTTTATTTTATTTTTTATTCTAAAATGTTTTAATTATTCTTATTTGTTTTGATTATTTTATTTTCTCCTATGTAAAGCACTTTGAATTACCATTGTGTATGAAATGTGCTATATAAATAAACTTGCCTTGCCTTGCCTTGCCTTGCCTTTTGTGTGCTAAATTGAAACAGCTTCAAGTATATACTTAGTATACGTGTAGGGACTAATCACATGCTTGAGTAGTGATATTAAAGTGTACTTTATTTGTGTTACAAGTAAATTACAAACTCATGTCGAGTGTCTTCGAAACATACAAGCAATATACCATAAGTATATTATATTTGAGTAAAACGTATCTTAAAATGTATTTTTTTAGAAAATATTATATTATATATAAATAAAGTACAATTATTTTAAAGTGTGTTAAAAGTAAAAATAGGTAAAAGCATGATGCTAATATCACTCTAAAAAATGCTGGCTTGTTTTAAAAATATGGACAAACCCAAATGTTGGATTAGAAATGTAATTTAAAAATGTAATGTAACCCAATGGCTGGGTTTGTCCATATTTGACCCAAAATTGGGTTAAACACCCCACCCCCATATTATTAAGCCACTCAGAGACTGCTCTTGAAGTGAGGTATCTAGCTCAATCTTGTGTTCTGGGTAATTCTGTGGGGTCGATGCGAGCGTCCCCTGGAGCTGACACAGCCTGCATAATCAATATGAATAATCACTGATAAGCGCTCTGTGATGTGTCGATTTCCGCGTGGATATCCATGTAGAATGAGGCTAATTGGCTGGGTTGTGGGGGTGAGGGTTAACAGGCCCGGGCCCCTGAGGGCCGGATGAAGGCCTGCCCCTGAGGGCCCTCGAGAGCCAGGCGAGTGTGTGGAGAGTGTGTGGAGAGTGTGTGTGGAGAGTGTGTGTTAGGCACAGGATCCGACAACATTTCAATCCGAGTGTGTCATGTGATGCTCAAGGCTAAAAGTACTGAGTAAGATTACAGTTTTTACAGTCGCTAGAACACATTTCTCAATACTTGGGTCACTTCTTCTCCACTCTTCACACAGTGAGCACAACAGAAGTATATGTGGATAAACTGTGGGTCATTTATCATGGTTTCGGCACAAAAGGCATTCAATGGTGACATCTTTCAGATTACAGTTTTTCTGAATTAACGACATCATTTTTCATGGAAAAAAGTTTTTGCTCTGTTTTTCTGAATTAACGGGTTAATTATCTCAGAATTACGAGATAATTTTTCATGAAATTTTTTTTTCACTCTGTTTTTCTGAATGAATGAGTTACTCTTAATTTTGAGATAATTAAGTCATTAATTCAGAAAAACAGAGCAAAAACTATTTTCCATGAAAAATGATCTCATAATTCTGAAATAATTAACTCGTTAATTCAGAAAAACAGAGTTGATTTTTTTTCCTCAAGTGAGAGTAATACGCTTTCGTAGTAATGAAATATATTTCGAATCTAAAAATTAAATGCTTTAAAAACAATTGGACAATTGGAGCAACCACAGCTGATTCCTGTATCTGTATCGGTGGATGGTGTGTGTATAAACTACTGTATTTTGGAATTACTCTGTGCAAAAAAAAAAAAAAAAAGACACAATATATTTTGTCATCATCATGTGTGATTCATCAGTAACAGATATCACAGTGGATGTGTGTGTGTTACAGAAGAACACACTGTATAATGCTCCTGTTGTTAGTGATTTTTAGCTCATTGTTTGTGGGAGATAAAGTGTGTTTGTTGTGTGATGAAGAGTGTGTGGATCTGAGACACGATGAAGTGATTTGGTAGTTTTAGTGCATTTTGAGAGTGAGATTACAGTAACTGCTGTGCCGAGCTGAACGTGTGTTTGGAGAACTGTGTGAAGAGTGGAGAAAAAGTGACCCAAGTATTGAGAGATGTGTCCTAGCGACTGTAGAAAACTGTAAGCAACATATATTCACTATAGGTTTAGGGTTAGGTTGAGGGTTATGTGCATGTAATTATGCATGATTTACTGTTATTACCACGGTAAAGTACATGTAGCAAATTTAACAAGGACACTGTAAAATAAAGTGAAATTAAGTGTAAAATAAACGATCACAGTACGATACATTGTTGAAGAAATCAACTAGCTAGTCACGACGGTTCCCGAAAACTTAGTCAGAAATTAGTCGTTCAACCACGTTAGTTAATGATGTCACGCAGGTTATAGAGTAATAACTACTGTTAATGAATCTGTGTGAGATGGAGTAATGCGAGATGTTTTGCTATAGATTACAGATACAGCATCTGAGGAATATTCCTCATTTTTATCAGTTATTTTGCTTTATTTCCAGATTCACTCATAGACTCGTTCTTACACACTAGATCTCGTTCACACACTCTTCAAAAACTACACTTTAAATATCTTGACAAACTAAAAGACGTAAATGAAATTTTTATGTATTCTAAATTAAATATATAGATTGCAGTGAATGTCAGCTTGATTATTCTGCTCATGATCAGGGTTTATTGAGTCACATGTGATGAACGAGAAACTGGTCGAGCTCGAGATCTGTCCACACACACACACACACACACACACACACACACACACACACACACACACACACACACACACACACACACACACACACACACACACACACACACACACACACACACACACACACACACACACACACACACACCACACACACACACTCTGAGATGCTGTTAGTGAATGTTCATCAGAACTATAGTTTCGGGAAACACACACTCGTTAAACTGATGATAACGACAGAACTTGTGATCATAGGGATAACGATGGCTGATACACACATTTCAAAATAGTTCCTGAAAACTCTCCAGAAATCATCTCAGAATACTAAACTCAAATCTGGACTCTGAAATAGAAAATATGGCCGAGTGGTTAGTGGTGTTCGTTGATGTTCCAAAGTAGCGTAGCGAAATACAGTTTCTGTCGTGTTTTATTTGGCATTTTAAAAAATCACATTGATTTGATCGCATTGACTCATTGCTCGTTGATATTACTGCGCTAGCGGAGATATTTCGAGCGGAAGTTTATACGCGGTTGTGAGGTATCTGAAAAAATAGTTCCACTATAGCAAATAACACGGATTGAAATCATACATTGCACCGATATATTTGTTTTTAATCATCAACGAACACCACTAACCACTCGATGAGTTGCACAGTTTTGAAAACGAACGTTGGGTTGTTTTAAGGACATGTTTGTGCATGCCCATAGACAGCCACTGATAATAAAATGAAGTCTGATAATAAAATGATGCTAAAAATTCAGCTTTGATCACAGGAATAAATCAGCCAATCAGAAGACAGCATTAGAATAATGTGCATTTTCGTCCTCTGTAAGCTCAGAAAGCTGATGGTGTATTTCAGGTCTGTGTTCAGAGATTCACCCTAGCATGCACTGTGACGTGTTATTAGCCGTGCTTTCACTAGCGAGTCACAGTTGTGTTCCTAAAGCGCTCTGGCATGTTGTACAGGTGTTGACATGATGAAGAATGGCTCTGGGTCGACACATGCAAACCCTTTAGGGGAGTAATTAACAACACACAGAAGCTTTACACCCCCAGCGGTGACCACACACACACACACACACACACACACACACACACACACACACACACACACACACACACACACACACACACACACACACACACACACACACACACACACACACCTGAAACAGGCAACAGATGACCTTTCAGAAAGCATGGCACGAGCCTAACTCTGTATTTATATTTATAATATTTATATAAGAGGTCACATGCGACGCAGGGTCACGAAGGCTTCACTGCGCTCTCGGTCCTGTGCATGAGCGTTTATACAGAGGGATAATTACAAAACATGCAATCACGATTAATCGCATCCAAAATAAAAGTTTGTGTTTACATAATATATGTGTGTGTACTGTGGATCATTATTTTGTATATAAAAACACATATGCATGTATATATTTAAGAAAAAAGTGTTATTTATATATCAAATATGTATATTTATATATAATATAAATTATAAATATATATACATGCATATAAATCACACATTCAGTCCACTGTCGCCTTTAGCTTGACCAGTTAGGGCTTAAATTAATTGACATTAGGTACGATTTTCGATTAAACTCTAAGAGAACCAATCCTGATGTGAATATCTCTGAATACTATATTCTTATAGAGCGGCTTTACAGCTGTCACGTTTCAGTGTGTTTGAGTTATGTTTTAAGATCTTGTTTCCCCCTGTCTTTGTGGTGTTTGGTTTAGTCCTGTTAAGTTTTCCCGCTCCTCGTTTGTGTTCAGTTTTATCACCTGTGTTCTGTTAATCATTCAATTATTCCTTGTGTATTTAAACCCTGTGTTTTCCCTCAGTGTTTGTCGATCGTCGTCAATGTATGGTTGTGTGTTAACCCTGAAGTCCTGGAGTTCTGTTCTTTTGTTCTCATTTGTTTTTGGATGTTTTTAGTTTGTTTAATAAATATATTATATTGAAGCCCTTGTCCTCGTCTTCAGCTACCTGCAGCAACCCTGACAGAACGATCGACCTACATCTAAAAATGGGCCGAAGGAGGAAAAACAAAGAGGTGAGCCCCTTCGAAAACCCAATCCTCTTCCAAGAGGAGCGCTCACTCGAAGAGTATGCGGGGCTCTATTTAGAACTCTATGATGATGTGACACTGGAAGAAGAAGAGCTGACTAAGAGTTTTTGGGGTGGTCTGAAGGACCCACTAGCCCAGTTAATTCTGGTGAAGGACCTCAATATGTCCTTTTTGGAGTTTGTGTATCACACACTGTGGGCGTGTGGATCCACATACCTCGTGGAAGATCTCCCACTCCAGCCAGTGCCAAGCCCGCCAGCCCCTGAGCCCATCACCTGCACGCCAGCCCCTGAGCCCATCACCTGCACGCCAGCGCCTGAGCCCATCACCTGCACGCTAACGCCAGAGCCCATCGCATGCCCGCCAGAGCCTGCACACAGCATCAGCCCTGCCACCAGATCTGTCCCTGGACTTCCCTGGATGATATCCAGTTTGACTGATCCTCCGCTGATATCAGTGCGATTAGCCCAAAGGATGGCTGCCGAGGCTGGGGTTCACGTCCAGCCAGAGACCGTCCAGCCAGAGACCGTCCAGCCAGAGACCGTCCAGCCAGAGACCGTCCAGCCAGAGACCGTCCAGCCAGAGACCGTCCAGCCAGAGACCGTCCAGCCAGAGACCGTCCAGCCAGAGACCGTCCAGCCAGAGACCGTCCAGCCAGAGCATAAATCCAGTTCCGAGTCCCATGATGTGCTGGCCCCGTCCAGTTCCGAGTCCCCTGATGTGCTGGCCCCGTCCAGTTCCGAGTCCCATGATGTGCTGGCCCCGTCCAGTTCCGAGTCCCATGATGCGCCAGAGCCAGAGCCCGTTGACCCAGCGCCAGAGCCAGAGCCCGTTGACCCAGCGCCAGAGCCAGAGCCCGTTGACCCAACGCCAAGAGCCAGAGGCCCGTTGACCCGCCAGAGCCAGAGCCCGTTGACCCAGCGCCAGAGCCAGAGCCCGTTGACCCAGCGCCAGAGCCCGTTGACCCAGCGCCAGAGCCCGTTGACCCAGCGCCAGAGTCCAGCGTTGACCCAGCGCCAGAGCCCGTTGACCCAGCGCCAGGCAAGCCCGTTGACCCAGCGCCAGCCAGCCCGTTGACCCAGCGCCAGCGCCAGAGCCCGTTGACCCAGCGCCAGCGCCAGAGCCCGTTGACCCAGCGCCAGCGCCAGAGCCCGTTGACCCAGCGCCAGCGCCAAGCCCGTTGACCACGCCAGCCCAGAGCCCGTTGACCCAACCCAGAAGCCCGTTGACCCAGACCCAGAGCCCGTTGACCCAGACCAGAGCCCGTTGACCCAGACCCAGACCCGTTGACCCAGACCCAGAGCCCGTTGACCAGACCCAAGCCTCCCCCGTTGACCCAGCGCTCGTTGATGTCAAGTCTGTTTCCGTTCCTGAACCTGTCCTTCTCCCCAAGAAAATTTTGGGGGGGGGGGGCTATACGCCTTCGCCGTGGCCGGCCAAAGATCCACGGAGGCCCGGAAAAATAACACCGCCGTGGCCACCTGATGGGTCTTCACCGCCGTGGCCACCCGAAGGGTCCTCACCACCGTGGCCACCCGAAGGGTCCTCACCACCGTGGCCACCCGAAGGGTTCTCACCACCATGGCCGCCCGAGGGGTCCTCACCGCCATGGCCACCCGAAGGGTCTGCACCGCCATGGCCACCCGAGGGGTCCTCACCGCCATGGCCACCCGAGGGTCCCACAGCACCGCCCTGGACGCCTGAGGGTCCCACAGCTCCGCCCTGGACGCCCGAGGGTCCCACAGCTCCGCCCTGGACGCCCGAGGGTCCCACAGCTCCGCCATGGCCACGCCCACAGCCTGCTCCACCATGGCCACGCCCACAGCCTGCTCCACCATGGCCACGCCCACAGCCTGCTCCACCATGGCCACGCCCACAGCCTGCTCCACCGTGGCCACGCCCACAGCCTGCACCGTCGTGGCCACGCCCACAGCCTGCACCGCCGTGGCCACGCCCACAGCCTGCTCCGCCCTGGAGGCTTCCTGGACCTGCACCATGCCCTCGTCAGCCTCCAGGGCGCCCACCCTCCCACCCCTTTGGATATTATACGGCGCGTGGACGCGCCTTCGGGGAGGGGGGAGGTACTGTCACGTTTCAGTGTGTTTGAGTTATGTTTTGAGATCTTGTTTCCCCCTGTCTTTGTGGTTTTTGGTTTAGTCCTGTTAAGTTTTCCCGCTCCTCGTTTGTGTTCAGTTTTATCACCTGTGTTCTGTTAATTATTCAATTATTCCTTGTGTATTTAAACCCTGTGTTTTCCCTGAGTGTTTGTCGATCGTCGTCAATGTATGGTTGTGTGTTAACCCTGAAGTCCTGGAGTTCTGTTCTTTTGTTCTCATTTGTTTTTGGATGTTTTTAGTTCGTTTAATAAATATATTATATTGAAGCCCTTGTCCTCGTCTTCAGCTACCTGCAGCAACCCTGACAACAGCAGACTTCAGTTCAGTGTTGATTCAGTTTCGTTCAATAACTGCATAAAGTTCATCAGTTGAAATCAGTTCAATTCATCTATAAAGCAGAAATATACAGTCAAACCAACATTTTTCAGACACCTTCAACATTTCTCACACAGTTTATTCGCTATAGTTTATAAAATGTTAATAAATATGAGCAGAACTCAGTGTATATTTGACAGGTTTTTTCCGTCCTTCTGTTAGACTCTCACACATGAATTATGTTGAATATCTGTCAGCTGTTAAATTTAACTACACAATTAGATAATACCAGTTTAGCTCAACCAGTGACCCAGCAATGCTTCATGTTGTTCAGTCTGTGTGTAAAAAGAGCATTAGTTATTAAAGAAAAAACATCATCAGCTCAAAGTGACCCAATCAGTTTTAGTCCCAAAATTTACTGTTAGATGAGGAATATTTGTGTATAATATGTCACAGTTTACTTTATTTTGCTCTCCTCAATTACATAAATGAACTATAGTGTCCTGCACACACTAGTAAACACATATACAAAATTAAATCTGGTGTCTGAATAATTTTTGGTTTGTCATCGTCCAGCTCAGTTTTGTCAATATCTGGTTGCCTTCTACTTCAGAACATGCCTGAATATGTGTGTATGCGATACTCTATGTGTTTGAGATGTGTCCACTGGCAGCAGAAGAGAGTCGTGAAGGTGTTCTCCCTCCGGCTCTTCACAGCGTCTGTAAGTCACGCAGGACAGCCGGAGCCGGCCCGGAGTCATCACAGGGAACGTCAAACCAAAGACAAACGCTGGAATAACAATAACTGTAACAGTATATCACAATACAAAAATGCATCAATATGTATCGTTGATAGTGATATTATGTATTGTGTATAATTCACCTAAAATTAACATTTCTGTGTGAGACAAAGTTCAAGTTTTAGTGTGAGAACTGCATTAAACTGCTGTATATAATGTTGAATATAATGTATAATAATGCAGTGGGGGAATATGTGTGTGTCCTGATAATGCCAAATGTCTGATATTACCAGTAAAAGTGTCCTACATTATTATAAATATATCTAGTCAGTGACAGAGATCAAGCATATTCATCTACAATAATTCAGTATTTTCAGCTTCAGAATCATGAATATTGTTATTCTGGTGTCTCTATTGTCCTGCATTGGGTTTCAGCACCAAGTCCAAGTTCATTTACACACACTATGTAGAAGCACATTTAGCATTTTAATCATTTTTTGTTAATCTTTAATCATATGTCTTGGAGTATCACAGTAATATTGTACGGTGAGTTCCGTATCGTGATATGAGGGAATCGTTACACCTCTAATGACTGCAATGACACACTTCTTCAGTATGTGCACTGTTTGGAGTCAGTGTGAATATTGTAGGATAGAAAATAATCCAAGATGTTTGAAAATGAACAAAGACATTTTGCTTTTACTGTTTAGACCCCTCTTTCAGTTTGAACGTCTCACGTTTGTGTTTTAATCACATGTCTGAAAGCTTCGGTTTCAGTGGAAATTACGACAACGCATCAAACAAAGCTGCGATCCAAGGAACTTCAGTGAAACTTTAACGCTTTAATTTTGAGTCTGGTTATGCTTTCGTTCTCTTAATAATTGTTTTGCATTCCTCTTCCTCATCGTGTTCCTGTTTGACAACACGCTTAACTACATTCTTGATACTGTGTTTGTTTCTAAATCTATAAAACCCCAAAACAAAAAAAAACAATGTCTTTGAGCAGCTAAACCCAGTATAGCGATGCAGTGATGATATGTTTTCACTCTGGATCTCTCGACAAAAACCCAGTAGGATTTTTACACTGGCTTTTGGATTATTGCAGAAAAGCTCTATCAGCAGCAAAAGTTTATCATTGTTACACGTGTTGTTTATCATGATAATTCAATTAAATGATGGAGTGCAGCAAGGCTCTGTGTTCGGGCCTCTGCTATTCTCAATATATATATATATATATATATATATATATATATATATATATATATTATATATATATATATATGCTGCCACTTGGTAATATTAAAAGAAAACACTGAATTAGTTTCCACTATCATGCTGATGATACTCAGTTATATATTTCATGACTATCTCCCGCCTCGGCATTCATCCTCCCATCGCGCCGACAACTGGTGCCATCATGGGCAGTGCGTGGCCACCGTGCGAGCATCCATTCCGGCTGTAGAGTTGAGTGGTCCCGCGAGTGGGCATGGTTTCAGCGCAGCTAGCGGACACACCCCCAGCGTTTGAGAGCAGAGAATAGTGCTCATTTTTTCAAGATTTTGATAGCTTATTTTATGTAGGCTACTTGCTGGCTTTTTTTATCATTCAAATTTGGCTGGGTGGCTAATAACACGTTTTTTCTGTGGTGTGACAAACTCAGAACACATACTTAATTTTGACTTTACAGGGACTTTAAACTCAGATAAGACTGATTGCACCAGAAACCTGCACACAGAATCTCTTAGAATATCATTTTGAAGGATGTTCTGTACCTTCATCCTCTACAGTTTAAGAAGTGGGAGATAAATTTGACATTTCAATAATCATATTTCATATGTTACAAAAGCAGCCTTTTTCCACCTCAGAAACACTGCTAAGCTGAACATGTTTTCTGTTTCTGATGCAGAAAAGCTCATGCATTCATGAGCTCTAGACTGGGTTACTGTAATGCTTTACTAGCTGGTTATCTCTGTCCTCGATAAACAAGACACAATTACTCCAAAATGCAGCCGCTAGAGTTCTTACTAGATCAAGAAAATATGATCATATAACTAATCATCAATTATATAACAAAGAAATGAAATGAGTGAAGAAATGAAACCAAACACCTTGTAATCACTGTTGACTTTGCTTACATGATGGAATATCAAACATCTCACAAGTTAATTTGGCAAAAACGACATATAACCAAATTCAAGGTTATTTTGTAGAAGTGTGTTACTCATAGCCGGACTATATCGGGTCTATAGTTAACCCAAACATAGCCGGGCTATATCGGGTCTAAAGTTAACCCAATCATAGCCGGACCATATCGGGTCTATAGTTAACCCAAACATAGCCGGGCTATATCGGGTCTATAGTTATCCTACTCATAGCCGGACTAGTCAAGTCAAGTCAAGTCACCTTTATTTATATAGCGCTTTTTACAATACAAATTGTTTCAAAGCAGCTTTACAGAGATAACAGGAAAACAATGTTGTAATAGTATTGTTCAATTGAAAATTAAATGTCCCCAACTAAGCAAGCCAAAAGGCGAAGGCAACAGTGGCAAGGGACCAAAACTCCATCAGGTGACAGAATGGAGAAAAAAACCTTGGGAGAACCCAGGCTCAGTCGGGGGGCCAGTCCTCCTTTGGCCAACGAATGAACAGTGTATGATTATGAGTTAGGCAGCATAATGCCAGGAGTCAGATGGGATCAGAACTTTCACGATATTATCCAGTTCATCTGGTTGGAGGTTGGGTCATCCCGCCGGTGAGGAGATGAGTGTGGTGAGGTGTCCATGGGCCTTCACAGCCCTGATAATGCGTGTCGTCGTGTCCATGTGATGGTCCTTCATCAGATCTGGATATGCCCCGGATCCGGCGGTCTGCGGTAAACCTCGGGATAAACAGAGAGACTAATATTAGCGTAGACGCCATCCTTCTTATGATGTACAAAGTACATCAGGAATTATGGGAAGTGTTCCCGGTTCCGGCTGATCTAATCTATGCAGCCTAACATTGAATTATATAAATCTATAATGTATTATGTGTATGCTAAGCCAAAGAGATGTGTTTTTAGTCTAGTTTTAAACTGACAGACTGTATCTGCTTCCCGGACCGTGTTAGGAAGATTGTTCCAAAGTTTTGGTGCTAAATAGGAAAAGGATCTACCGCCAGCAGTCGATTTTGATATTCTAGGTATTATCAACTGGCCAGAATTTTGAGATCGCAATAGACGTGAAGGACTATAATGCGTTAAGAGCTCGCTCAAGTACTGGGGAGCTAAACCATTTAGTGCTTTGTAAGTAATCAGCAATATTTTAAAATTTATACGATGTTTAATAGGCAGCCAATGCAGTGTTGACAGAACCGGGCTAATATGGTCATACTTCCTGGTTCTGGTAAGAACTCTAGCGGCTGCGTTTTGAACTAGCTGTAGTTTGTTTAATAAGCGTGCAGGGCAACCACCCAGTAGAGCATTACAATAATCTAGCCTTGAGGTCATGAAAGCATGAACTAATTGTTCCGCATTTGTCAGTGAGAGCATATGACGTAATTTAGATATATTTTTAAGATGGAAAAATGCGGTTTTACAGATACTAGACACGTGACTTTCAAATGAAAGATTGGTATCAAAGAGTACACCCAGGTTCCTAACTGACGTCGAAGACTTAACAGAGCAGCCATCAAGTGTTAGACAGTATTCTAGGTTATTAGGTGAGGAAGTTTTTTGTCCAATGATTAGAATCTCTGTTTTTTCAGAATTTAGTAATAGGAAATTACTGGTCATCCAATTCTTTATATCAGCTATGCATTCCATTAATTTTGTGAATTGGTAAGTTTCGTTAGGTTTTGAAGAAATATACAGCTGAGTATCATCAGCATAACAGTGAAAGCTAATTCCATATTTCCTAATTATATCTCCTAATGGTAGCATGTACAGAGTGAAGAGCAGCGGTCCTAGTACTGAGCCTTGTGGTACGCCATACTGAACTTGTGATCGATAAGACATCTCTTCACTTACTGCTACAAACTGAAAACGGTCAGATAAGTATGATTTAAACCATGCTAGTGCAATTCCGCAAATGCCAACATAGTTTTCTAGTCTATTTAAAAGAATGTTGTGGTCGATAGTATCAAATGCAGCACTAAGATCGAGTAACACTAATAGAGAGATACAACCACGATCGGATGATAGGAGCAAATCATTTGTGACTTTAATGAGAGCAGTCTCAGTACTATGGTACGGTCTAAATCCGGACTGAAAATCCTCGCAGATATTATTTCTTTCTAAAAAGGAACACAGTTGTGAGGATACTGCTTTTTCTAGTATCTTTGACAGAAAAGGCAGATTCGAGATCGGCCTGTAATTGACTAATTCTGTAGGATCAAGTTGCAGTTTTTTAACAAGCGGTTTAATCATAGCCAACTTAAATGTTTTTGGTACGTATCCTAATGACAAAGATGAATTAATGATATCTAGAAGAGGATCTATGACCTCTGGAAGCATCTCTTTCAGTAGCTTAGTCGGTATAGGGTCTAGCATACAAGTTGTCGATTTAGATGAATTAACAATTTTGCAAAATTCTTCCTCTCCTATAGCAACAAATGAATCAAAATGTTCCTCACGGAGACTACAATATACTCCCTGATGCGATACTGTAGTAGACGGTTGCATAGTTATAATTTTGTCCCTGATATTATCAATCTTATAAGTGAAGAAATTCATAAAGTCATTACTGCTGTGTTTCTTTTAAACTTCTGGGCTTGAAGCTTTCTTTTTCGTTAGTTTAGTCACTTGTTCAAATAAATACCTAGGATTATGTTTATTTTCTTCTAATAGGGTTGAGAAATAATTAGTTCTAGCATCTTTTAAGGCCTCTCTGTAAGCAATCGAGCTCTCCTTCCATGAAATCCGAAATACCTCTAGTTTTGTTTTCTTCCAGTTGCGCTCCATTTTTCTGGCTGCTCTCTTAAGGGCCCGTGTGTGCTCATTGTACCACGGCGTTGGACTATTTTCTTCTATGAATTCTATATTATGTTGCGGACACCAATTAGACAACCAGCCATTGAGTGAACACAATCTACTAACTATCTCTTCACTCCTTCGAACAGGAAGGGGGCCAGAGCAGATTACAGTGCCTGACATCGTACTTGCAAGTTCAAACACCTCTTTAATATTAATTTTGGTGATCTCCGACTGGCGAAGTCGAACATCATTAGTGCCGACGTGAATAACAATCTTAGAGAATTTACGATTAGCATTAGCCAGCACTTTTAAATTTGTCAGGCGCTCTGGCTCCCGGCAAACATGTGACTATGGTGGCTGGTCTCTCTATTTTCACGTTCCGTGTAATAGAATCGCCAATTACCAGGGCACAATCAACAGCATTCTCAGTGGGTGTTTCACTGAGAGGGGCAAATCGATTTGTTATGGTAACCGGAACAGAAGAGTGGTTTTTTGATCCGCGACTAGAGCGATTTCTCACCGTCACCCATCTGCTTGGCTGCACAGGCAATAACTCAGCCGGAACCGAATCATGTAAATGGTTCACTATGCTAGGCGCATCCAAAGTAGTATCTAAGGCTCGAGCACACTTACTATCCTCAATTAAAGTTTGGATGCGTGTCTCTAATTCTGAAATCTTCTCCGTCAGCCTGACTGTCTCCTTACATTTATCACATATAAACCCTATGACGACGGGGAAGGCTATAGTAAACATATGGCATGAGGTGCAGGTGACAATAACAGGACAAGACATTACTCACCGTGTTTGTTGACTGATTCTTACTCACCTGGACTTTTAATGAACTCAGATGCGCGGGCGCGCACGAGAAAAATAAATAAATAACTGAGCGCACGGGTGGCGCCTTAACAGGCTAGCGAGATACTAGCGTGTTGTGCTAACAATAACGGAAGCTAGCGATGTTAGGTAAACTGTAATTAGTAGTATAAACAACTAGAAATGATAGTAAATGATGGTTCAAAACAGAAAGAAATGCGAGGCTTAGACGGAGCTAACAGCCTCGAGCAAACACACTCACACACAGCAGCAGGCAGCGAGGCAGACAGGAGCAATCGATCGGCAGACAGGAGCCGGTCTATAGATAACCCAAACAAAGCCCGGCTAAATCAGGTCTATAGTTAACCCAAACATAGCCGGGCTATATCGGGTCTATAGTTAACCTACTCATAGCCGGACTATATCGGGTCTATAGTTAACCAAATCATAGCCGGGCTATATCGGGTCTATAGTTAACCCAAACATAGCCGGGGCTATATCGGGTCTATAGTTAACCTACTCATAGCCGGACTATATCGGGTCTATAGTTAACCTACTCATAGCCGGACTATATCGGTCTATAGTTAACCCAATCATAGCCGGGCTATATCGGGTCTATAGTTAACCCAAACATAGCCGGGCTATATCGGGTCTATAGTTAACCCAAACATAGCCGGACTATATCGGGTCTATAGTTAACCTACTCATAGCCGGACTATATCGGTTCTATAGTTAACCCAATCATAGCCGGACTCGGGTCTATAGTTAATCCAATCATAGCCGGACTATATCCGTTCTATAGTTAACCTAATCATAGCCGGACTATATCGGTTCTATAGTTAACCTACTCATAGCCGGACTATATCGGTTCTATAGTTAACCCAAACATAGCCGGACTATATCGGGTCTATAGTTAACCTACTCATAGCCGGACTATATCGGTTCTATAGTTAACCTAATCATAGCCGGACTATATCGGGTCTATAGATCACCGAGACGGTGAAATGGCGGCTATAGTTTGCTGGGATACTAATAAATGTGATGTGAATAGAATTGAATGATACATTCTCACTGGCATTGGGCTTGAAACCCCTTCTAACTGAATCCTGTATTCTGGAGACCATGAGCAGCTCTTGTATTTTTCAGCCGTCTCTGCTAGAAAATGAAACCCAGAGCGTTCCTGATCAAAGCGGCCTGGAATGATGACATCACTCATGTCCCGAGTGGAGCGGTAACCCAATCTGAGCCGCGTCCCAGAGGACCTTTTGTGGGATTGATGCCGCATTGAGCGCGCAGAACAAATCATTCCTGGACAGGTGTCAAACGCAGGGATTTTATCTGCCGGAGAGGGACTTCTTGTATTCAAAACATTTCTCCTTTAAACCCGCTATATTTGCTGATGAATTGGGTAGTTTGTCACAGTAGGATGTGTCCGGTATCGATCGCTCCTGGGTTTCTGGCACCTGTCCGCGAGCTGTCAGGTGAAATGAAATTAACCCAGCTCCTGACAGCCCAGGATAATGACCACTGATGGAAGAGGAGCTCCGGCGATTAGCAGACGCTCTAGAGGAAAAATATATGACCTTTGACCTTTGAGATTTGAGCGGGTCATGGGGGAGAATATACAGGCAAACCACAATTCATTCACCATTTCACCTTCAACATTTCTCACATTATTCACTATAGTTTATAAAATGTTAATAAATATGAGCAGAACTCAGTGTATATTTGACAGGTTTTGTCCGTCCTTCTGTTAGACTCTCACACATGAATTATGTTGAATATCTGTCAGCTGTTAAATTTAACTACACAATTAGATAATACCAGTTTAGCTCAACCAGTGACCCAGCAATGCTTCATGTTGTTCAGTCTGTGTGTAAAAAGAGCATTAGTTATTAAAGAAAAAACACTTCAGCAAAACATCATCAGCTCAAAGTGACCCAATCAGTTTTGGTCCCAATATTACTGTTAGATGAGGAATATTTATGTATAATACGTCACAGTTTACTTTATTTTGCTCTCCTCACTTACATAAATGAACTATAGTGTCCTGCACACACTATGAACAATATTAAAAATAATTTTTAAAAATATTTTTTGACTGCGAGTTTTAACGAAGGTTGTGGGTTTGAACTGCAGACATAGTCTCTCTTAACTAGTTCTCGTCCTTCTCTCCAACAGAATCTGCAGAAATGTCTCTCTCTCTCTCTCTCTCTCCTCTCTCTCTCTCTCTCTCTCTCTCTCTCTCTCTCTCTCTCTCTCTCCTTCTGACTTCTACTCCTCTTCCTCTCTCTCTCTTGAGCTCCACTGATGTGAAGCTTCATTCAGAGCGTGTCATTGAAATGCATTCCCTTCGACTGACAGAGATCTAGATGTGTGTGTGTGTGTGTGTGTGTGTGTGTGTGTGTGTGTGTGTGTGTGTGTGTGTGTGTGTGTGTGTGTGTGTGTGTGTGTGTGTGTGTGTGTGTGTGTGTGTGTGTGTTTATGTGTGTGAAAAAATGGGAACATTTCACTATTTTAATTTTGGCAACAAAAAAAGGCAAACTATAGCTACATTGTCACACATTTTGTCATGTTTCATTGCATTTAAATTAATATAACAACTTTTTAAATCATATTTTGATAAAGGGTGAAGGGTTTGGATAAATTCAGTCCAAGTGTTGTCTATCAGAAGTGCTTGGAGAATGATCCGGATGTTTTGCACACACGGTTGAGAACAGTCTTGACACACACACGTGAATGTGCTCGTCATGTGAAACACTTTCCTTAATATTTATATCCATTTACAGTAATTAGTGAAAAACACACAGATGGCGCCGCTTCACAAACGCTCTGACTGTGAGTGTGAATGTCATCACTGCCAGAAGAAGAGAAGAAGCTGCGTTTGTCTCTTTATGGCTTCTAGCCCTCCATACGAAATGTGTTTTTCTGTGGATTGACGCTAAACGAGTGCACTCCGATAATGAAAACGAGGGGCATTAACGAGTGAAACACTCGTACTTCGGTCCCATATGCCGTGTGTTAAACGCTGAGAGACAGCTGTAATATCCCAGAGTTCTGGAGACACGCCAGAGAGAGAAGAAGAAGAAGAGGAGAGTGTTACACTCACGATAAATGCTTCCAGACATCAGGAAAAAGACACTTTACATCGACTGGCTTCCAGATGGAGAGCAGCAGCAGTGCGTGTGTGGTGTGTGTGTGTTTGTGTGTGTGTGTAATACGGCCTGTTCGTAAACTACAGTTAAACGGCAGAAGACTCTTTAAAATGTTTGTCTCATCGTCTTTATGCTAAAGTGTAGTGTAGGTGGTTGCCAGGGTGTTGCTAGGTGGTTACTTGGGTGTTTCGAGTGGTTGCCATGGTGTTGATAGGCAATTTCTAGGGTGTTCTGAATGTAGCTAGGATGTTAAGTCGTAATAAGTCGACAGGGTGCTGCTAGCTGTGAGTGGCTGCCAGGGTGTTGCTATGGTGTTCTGCTAGTTGGTTACTTGAGTGTTTCGAGTGGTTGCCTGGGTGTTGCTAGGGAGCAATGAATTTGCTAGCTATCTAGGGTGCTCTGAGTGGCTGCCAGGGTGTTGCTAGGCATTTTATAGGATGTTCTGAGTGTTTACCAGGGTGTTTTTTTTTCATGATTGCCAGGGTGTTGCTAGGAAGTTGCTAGGGTAATCTGAGTGATTGCCAGGGTGTTGATTGGCATTTGTTAGGATGTTCTGATTGGTTACCAGGTTTTTTTCCACGGTTGCCAGGGTGTTGCTAGGAAGTTGCTAGGGTACTCTGAGTGATTGCCAGGGTGTTGATTGGCATTTGTTAGGATGTTCTGATTGGTTACCAGGTTTTTTTCATGGTTGCCAGGGTGTTGCTAGGAAGTTGCTAGGATGTTCTAAGTGGTTACCAGGGTGTTTTGTTTTTGCATGGTTGCCAGGGTGTTGTTAGGTAGTTGCTAGGGTACTCTGAGTGATTGCCAGGGTGTTGCTAGGCATTTGCTAGGATGTTCTGAGTGGTTGCCAGTGTGTTTTTTTGCATGGTTGCCAGGGTGTTGCTAATAATTAGCTAGGGTACTCTGAGTCATTACCAGGGTGGGTTTTTTGCATGGTTGCCAGGGTGTTGCTAGGAAGTTGCTAGAGTAGAGTAGAGTAGAGTGTCCTATGTGTTTTTATCATGCTTTGTTTCTGGTCTCGTATCTCAATTCTGGTTCTGGTCTGGAGATGTGTCTCGTCTTCCTCCTTCAATGTGTGTCTGTGTGATTTTCAGACGCTTTCTGGTCCAGCAGGTGAAGATTCTGCGTCAGCACACACACACACACACACACACACACACACACACACACACACACACACACACACACACACACACACACACACACACACACACACACACACACACACACACACACACACACACACACACACTGCTAGAGGCTTCATCTCGTCACCATCAGCACTAGTACTAGTGATCATCATAGACGCCTTCAAGCAAAGACAACAAAAGTTCTCTGTTTTGCACTCAAGGGAGAAGCTCTTCATTTTGCGTTCATTAGCGTACAACAATACCTTTGTTCTCATTATTGGATATGTTCTATAAATACACACAGGCGTTGGAGGGCATGTTGCTGTGTTAGCTAAGAGCGTCCAGAGGCATGAGCTTACGTGTGTTGCTGTGGCACAGACACATTTTCAATAAGTGTGTTTGAGCCCCGCGGCGGAGATTAGCGGCGAGTGAACGGATCCGGCCCGACCGCACCTGAGCCGTGTTGTGTGTGTGTGTGTGTGTGTGTAATCTCCTCTTAAAACCAATGAAGACTTCAGAGCGACACGCGCTAATAACACACCCGACCCGAGGCATCAGATATCAGCGGTTGTGAATGTCTGGCACGACGAGCTGACGGAATAATGAGGCTTTGGCGGGACGATGTTTATGCATCTCAGAGAAAAAGACTGGCGTCCCGACACGCGTTCGGCTGAAAGCTAATGTTTCGGGTTAAAACTGCATCAGGAAATCAGCACTTCTTGAATTTTTCATGTGTGTTTTCCAGGTTTTCCTCGCTCCTGGTTGTCCTAGCACACGGGATGATGTTTGGACACGCATGCCGGACGTTTTCCCGTGTTTTCAAAGAAAGCCAGGTTCAGTCCTCTGAGCTAGCAGAGAAGGCTCGGATATTCTCAGCTCATTACTATATGATGAGTATTGACTTTGGCCCACAGACATGAACAGATAAACTGGTGTAAGGTCTTGTCCTAAGCGATTACTCAGAATTACAAATCACAATCCTCTCCCGCCGAATGTCCTGAGTGAACGCGAGCGGCGGCCGCTGAAGATCCGGAGTAACAAGGAAAAAAGATAAACATAATATACAGTAATAAATACATAAATGTGAGAAATCAGCTTTTCCTCTTTCCCAGCTCTATTTCTCGCACTTATGTCCAAAAGCTTTACACAACACACATAGATCGTCTCGGTTACATATGTAACCCTCGTTCCCTGAGTACAGGGAACGGAGACGTGTCGTCGGGGAGTTCCCTGACGAATTGGGATCACGCTAGGGAGACCAATCGACTTCGAGTGAAACTAAAACGAGCCAATGAAAATTGGCATGCAAGATTTGCATTCCGCGACCCGCCTACCAGTGCGGGTATAAAAGCCGGAAGCAAACGCATCCAAAATGCTTTTTCGCTGAGGAGCCGAACAGTGTCCAGTCCTCCGCGAAGGTACAGCAACGTGGCGAGGGGACGACACGTCTCCGTTCCCTGTACTCAGGGAACGAGGGTTACATATGTAACCGAGACGTTCCCTTTCGTCCTGGGAACTCCGACGTGTCGTCGGGGAGTTCCCTGACGAATTGGGATCCCTACAAACACGCCATGGTGCTGACCCCTTCCAGCGCCCAGCTAAGCTACCCTGCAGCAGTTTCTTGAACAAGATGCGGGAGCTAGCTAAGGAAAATCACACTGCTGTTCCGCAAGACCCACTCAGTGGATTTGGATAACACTGGGAAAGCGTGCCCAACCCGTAGGAGGGAACGCTACGGAGCCCCTGCCCGCCCGAAGGGAGGCACTGGAATACACGTATGTACTAACCCGTGGGGTAGTGCAACATACGGAAGTCCTTGAGGTAGTCCCAGCCCGAGGGGTGGGAGCGTACTCAGCAAGGACGACAGAGGGATCTGTCGAGAGGAAGACACGGAGCTAACCCGGAGGGTAGCTGGAACGTGGAAAAAATGGGTCACCGAAGGGACCACTGTTAAGGCCACCCAGTCTAATAGCAACTCCTACGAGAGGTAATAGACCTGGCACCGGCGATCCGCCTCGCCTGATGCCGAAGGGGTGATGGAGGAACTCACGAGGTTAACCGTATGTTGGGGAACCAACGGAGTAAAAGACGCACGTATCCGGCCCACGGGGCGGGAATGGCGTAGCAAGCCGACATAACCTAATTCCTCGCGCTACCGGCCGTAGCGAGTACACGGGAGGAAGCAGGTTCAACACGGAGGCTATAAAACCTAGCGAACGTGTTAGGTGTCGCCCAGCCCGCAGCTCTACAGATGTCTGTCAGCGAGGCGCCTTGCGCCAAAGCCCAGGAGGAGGCAACACTCCTAGTAGAGTGTGCCGTCAACCTAGGTGGGCAAGGCACGCCCTGGGACTCATAAGCCCGGGCGATAGCATCCACTAGCCAGTGGGACAACCTCTGCTTGGAGACAGCCTTCCCCTTCTGCTGGCCTCCGTAACAAACAAAGAGCTGATCTGAGGTCCTGAAGCTTTGCGTTCTGTCCACGTAACAGCGCAGGGCGCGGACGGGACAGAGAAAAGCTAGGGCTGGGTCTGCCTCCTCCAGGGGCAGCGCTTGCAGGTTCACTACCTGATCCACAAACGGGGTGGTAGGAACCTTGGGCACGTATCCGAGCCGGGGTCTCAACACAGCGTGAGAAAGGCCCGGTCCGAACTCTAGGCACGACTCGTCGACCGAAAATGCCTGCAGATCCCCTACCCTCTTAAAGGAAGCCAAAGCCAACAGGAGCGCTGTCTTCATAGACAAGATATTCAACTCGACTGAAGGCAAGGGCTCGAACGGGGGCCTCTGAAGTGCACTAAGCACTAGAGTCAAGTCCCAAGAGGGTAAGGGGTGCACACTACGAGGTGGATTCAGCCTCCTGGCACCCTTAAGGAATCTGATGATCAGGTCGTGCTTTCCCAATGACTTACCTTCTACTGCATCGTGATGCGCGGCTATTGCGGCAACATACACTTTGAGGGTGGAGGGAGACAGCCTTCGCTCCAACCCATCTTGCAGGAAGGAAAGCACGACTCTGATCGGGCAAGTTCGGGGGTCTTCCCGGAGGGAAGAACACCACTCGACGAACAGGTTCCACTTCAACGCATAGAGGCGCCTCGTAGAGGGGGCTCTGGCGGAAGTGATGGTGTCTACCACACCCTGTGGTAGGCCACCTAGAACCTCCGCGTCCCGTCCAGGGACCACACATGGAGTCTCCAGAGGTCTGGACGCGGGTGCCACAAGGTGCCCCGTCTCTGGGAAAGGAGGTCCTTCCTCAGAGGAATCGGCCAAGGAGGGGCTGTCGCGAGGAGCATGAGTTCCGCGAACCAAGTCCGGTTGGGCCAATACGGCGCAACGAGCAGGACCTGCTCCTCGTCCTCCCTGACTTTGCACAAAATCTGTGCAAGAAGGCTCACTGGGGGAAACGCATATTTGCGAAGACCCAGGGGCCAGCTGTGCGCCAGTGCATCCGTGCCGAGAGAACCCTCGGTCAGGGAGTAAAACAACCGGCAATGAGTCGTGTCCGGAGAGGCAAACAGGTCTACCTGAGCGGCTCCGAAGACTTCCCATATCAGCTGAACCGTCTGGGGGTGGAGTCGCCATTCTCCCGGAAGAGGTGGCTGCCGTGAAAGCTCGTCGGCTGTACGGTTGAGCACACCAGGGATGTGAATGGCTCGAAGCGACCTCAGATGCTTCTGACTCCACAGGAGGAGATGGCGGGCGAGTCGCGACATACGACGGGAGCGTAGACCACCCTGACGGTTGATGTACGCAACGGCCAGCGCTGAAGCGGTCTCATATGGAGCAGACCGAGCGGCGTCACCGCGGCTGCGGCTGCCATATGCCCCAGGAGCCTCTGAAACTGTTTCAGTGGGACCGCTGACCTGCCTTGAAAGGACTTGAGGCAGTTGAGCACTGACTGGACGCGCTCCTCGGTGAGGCGCGCAGTCTGGGCGACCGAGTCCAACTCCATACCGAGATAAGAGATCCTCTGCACTGGGCAGAGTTTGCTCTTGTCCCAGTTGACCTGAAGACCCAAACGGCTGAGGTGCTGGAGCACCAAGTCCCTGTGTTCGCACAACAGATCTCGCGAGTGAGCTATTATGAGCCAGTCGTCGAGATAGTTGAGAATGCGAACGCCATGTTCTCTCATGGGAACAATGGCCGCCTCCGCGACTTTCGTGAAGACGCGGGGCGAGAGGGCCAGGCCGAAGGGTAAGACTTTGTACTGGTATGCTCGACCTTCGAACGCGAACCGAAGAAAAGGTCGGTGTCGAAGGAGAATCGAGACATGAAAGTACGCGTCCTTCAGGTCGATCGCTGCAAACCAATCCCGGGGACGGATGCACTCGAAGATGCGTTTCTGCGTGAGCATTTTGAACGGGAGCTTGTGCAGGGCCCGATTCAAAACTCGCAGGTCCAGGATTGGTCGTAACCCCCCGCCTTTCTTGGGTACAATGAAGTAAGGGCTGTAAAACCCCGACCTCATCTCGGCTGGAGGGACCGGCTCGATCGCGTCCTTCGCCAGCAGGACGTCGATCTCCTTCCTCAGGACAGGGGCATCGACACTCCGCACCCGGGTGAAGTGGACGCCTCTGAACCTGGGAGGCCGGCGGGCAAACTGAATTGCATAGCCGAGCCGGATAGTGCGGGTGAGCCAACGGGACGGCCTCGGAAGCGCTAGCCAGGCTTCGAGGAACCGTGCCAAGGAGCCCACTCGGACCACCGGTGTACCCGCGGAGGGGCAGCGAGGTGGAAGACAGGGACCGGACTCCGGAGGCATTACTGCGGCCGAGAGAGAGGTCTGAGTGTGCGAGGCAACACTTACCTGTTTCCACGGAGGCGAAGGAAGGAGGGGAAACGAGGAACGAGGCTCGGGGGCGTCGAATCCAGGTTTCCGCGCCTCCTTGCCCAGCGGGAGACGAGAGCGACGAGGCCGAGGCGGCGTAGCTGTCATCTGAGCGCTGGGGAGAGGGGAACGAGAGCGGCGAGGCAACGAGGCGGCGCACACTGTCATTCTGACCCCCTCGGATGGGGGAGACTGAGAAGTCAGTCTCGACCGAGATAGACCCAGAGGAATTGGAAACTGCTCTTTTATTGATAAAGTGGGTACCGCTGAAGGAAGCGGCGGAAGAAAAACAAAACGAAACAAAGGATTCTCCACCCGGCCCTCCTCCGGGGGAAGGAGGGGTGCAGTAGCACCCTCCTGAAGAGCAGCAGTCAGGTCCTCTGGGCCGCCCGTCTCAGGGCCGCTTACCTCTCCTCTTACCAGGGGGTTTCGACGAGCCCCGGGCGGGCTGGGCACCTCTCTTGCGGCCGGCCGGCTGCTGCCTAGGAGGCTGCGGCTTAGGCGGAGCAGGGGCGGAGGCGGCGGCAGGAGGGCGCCCTCGGCGACGAGCAGCGCGAGGTGGAGCCGGAGGGGACGGGCCAGCAGCAGCCTGTCTCCGGGGCATGATGTGCTTGATCACCTCGGACTGCTTCTGGGCGGCGGAGAACTGTTGGGCGTAGTCCTCGACCGCGTCGCCGAATAGGCCACCCTGGGAAATGGGGGAGTTCAGAAACCTGGACTTGTCTGACTCCGTCATATCGGCCAGGGTGAGCCAGAGATGTCGCTCCTGGACCACGAGTGTGGACATCGCTCGGCCCAGGGAACGCGCGGTGACTTTCGTCGCCCGGAGGGCAAGGTCCGTCGCCGTGCGCAGCTCTTGGAGCAAACCTGGGTCGGTACCACCCTCCTGCATGTCGCAAAGCGCTCTCGCCTGATGGACCTGGAGGAGCGCCATGGCATGCAGGGCAGAAGCAGCTTCTCCACACGCACTATAGGCCTTACCGGTCAGACCGGAGGAGAACCTACAGGCGCGAGAGGGGAGAGTAGGGTCACCCCTCCAGGTGGAAGCGGATTTAGGGCACAGCTGTAAAGCAACCGACCGCTCCACCGGGGGAATGCCCTCATAACCCTTCACTGCCCCGCCATCGAGGGTGGTAAGGGAGGAGGAGGGAGTCGATCTATGTCGGGCCGCCAGAGGGGCCTTCCATGATTTCGTCACCTCTTCATGCACTTCCGGGAAGAAAGGCACCGGGGCGGGGCGCTGAGAACCAGCACGGGCCGCCCCGAGAAACCAATCATCGAGCCGCGAAGGTTCGGGACACGGTGGAGGGTTCCACACGAGCCCTACGCTTGCGGCCCGCCCGGGAAAGCATAGCGGCCATTTCCGGGTCCGGCTCGGACAACGCTACCACACCAGAAGGGGGCAACGCAGCCAAGTCGTCATTCCCAGAAGATGACCGCTCTCCCTCCGATGCAGCGATCGACATCTGATCCTCCGGCGGAGCCCCGAAGGAAACGACCGGGACCATACGAGATGGCCCAGCGCGCTCCTCCAAGGGCTCCAATGGCAGCAGTGTGCAGGAGTGAGGGGTCCGTGGGGGTCTTTCACCCGGCGGATTATTCCTCACTGTAACCCTCAGACCACCAATGGGATTAGCCGAAGTAGCCGGCTTCTGAAATGAACCAGAAGACGAACTAGATCGGGGAATCTCCAAAGGGACTCCCCCTCGTGAGAGGGATCTTAGTCTCGATCTTAACACTGCGACGGTCATATTCCCGCAATGGGAACATGACTCGTTCACGAAAGCTGCCTCAGCGTGCGCGAGGCCCAAGCACGAGAGACAGCGATCATGACCATCAACCGGAGGCAGAATCTGACCGCATCCAGAAACACACGGATGAAACGTCATCCTTAAAAGGACGCGATCTTCACCCGTGTTGCTCTTTCAGAGAAATACTCTTTAGTTGTGCTGAAGCACACAGGGATCAACGCGGCAACACAGCGGGGAAACTGCAAGCCCACTGTGTGCACTCAACCGAATACCAGCTGTTAAAACAGCTCTTTGTAAACACAGCGCGTGTAGTAACAAACAGGCAGACGGGAGATCGCGAAGACCGCTGAAGCGCCGTCACACCAGCACAGAGAGATCTCAGGAAACAGCAGACTCGTTGAGCGTTCAGAAAGCACAATCCTTAAGCTCATAACACTCAGAGGACACAACTGGTCGGCTCCGAAGCAAAAAGCATTTTGGATGCGTTTGCTTCCGGCTTTTATACCCGCACTGGTAGGCGGGTCGCGGAATGCAAATCTTGCATGCCAATTTTCATTGGCTCGTTTTAGTTTCACTCGAAGTCGATTGGTCTCCCTAGCGTGATCCCAATTCGTCAGGGAACTCCCCGACGACACGTCGGAGTTCCCAGGACGAAAGGGAATGAAAGTTATTTGTTATTTCGATTTGGTTATCAATCATATTTGTTTACCTGTATACTGATCTTTGTATATATATATATATATATATATATATATATATATATATATATATAATATATATATATATATATATATTGGTTAAGCCTTTAAAAAAGGTAAAATGTGTTAAGCATACTCCTGATTTTTAGTTTCTTTTTGTGTCATGCACTTTTATGATGGATAGATGCACTTTTATGATGGACAGATGCACTTTTTTGATGGAGAGATGCACTTTTATGATGGACAGATGCATTGAATTAATAAATAATGACATTTATCATTTGTGGCAATTATTAAAATGTGTTGTGTAAAGCTTTTGGACATAAGTGTGAGAAATAATTAGAGCTGGGATAGAGGAAAAGAAGATTTCCCATGTTTATTTATTTATTATATTATGTTTATCTTTTTTCCTTGTTAATCCCTCTTCAAATCCCCTAGACCAGTACTTCTCAAAGTACTTCTATTTCATGAGCACTATTTGCGTGTAAGGGATTAAAAGTGGAGATTTCCTACTTTGATAAACGCATGTTAAAATCAATTGTTTAGTTTTTTTTGTCTTTTTTGAGATGGTCTGAAATTAAAGCGAAGGCGAGATAATTTAAAGTTTTCCTCCGTGATTTAGTTGCCATGACATCCAGTGAGCGTATGACTTTTGGCGTAATCGGGCGCACCACGACACTTCACCGCAGTAAGTGTTTGAATGGGTGTGGAGGATGTCATTGTCCAGGAAAAGAAAAGTTGACGAAGAAAATAGTGTTTTCAAAGATGATTGGACAGAGAGGTATGCGTTCATTTTGCCCCAATCAAGCACAAAGAAATTCTGTTTGATTTGTAACGAGACAGTTGGAGTTGTGAAGAGTGGAAATTGTTTTGCCACTTTTGCACTTTTGCAAAATGCACCTTATTTTTTCATAAAATGAGTGTTGATTTGTTATGCATGTTTATTAAAAATAAGTTTTGTAATTACCAATAGTTCCGGACCTTTGACATTGATGAAAATTCAGATTTGGACCTTTGAATGCAGACTTTGAGAACCCCTGCCCTAGACTAACAGAACGTAACAATTGGGGGCTCGTCCGGGATTTGAACCCGGGACTAAGATGTCATACCCCTATATTATATATATATATATATATTATAATATACTATATTTCCACTGCCTCCCCAAACAGACGAGGCATTTATACTTGACGAGCTCGCAGTTGTACTCTTCTTTGAAACGACAGGACTTGGAGAAATTGTCCTCTAAACCATCAGGAATCAGCGGTGAGAAGAAGTAAAATACACACGTGAATGTTTATGTAATACACTTCACCAAGACCACACTACAAAATAATCGTGTAACGCAGTAAAGCTTGAGATTATTAGTTACTTGTGCCATTAGAGCAAAATTAATCAATATGAGAACGTATCCTATACAACTAAGTTAACGATATCTTACATATTTTCTAATTTCACTACATTTAGTTTCGTGAAATTTTTTTTATAAAACGTGGGCCTTTACTTTTATTAAAAGGGCTTATGTCTGCTATTGTAGGCTCATTTTGTACGAACACCCACACCGTGATGATGATAAACCAAGCTTAAAGTCCCACTGAAGTGCCTTGGATTGCGCAGCTTTGTTTGATGCGTTGTCGTAATTTCCATTGAAACAGAAGCTAAGGCGGGACTTATTGAATGGCTCCTCCCCCTTTTCAAATAGCCAATAGCGTTTAGTTTCCCTCACAGACTGACAGCACATGGAAGTGAATCGAGCGCTGATGATACGCTGGATTCAATATTAGAGATGTGAATAAACTCTAGCCATTTCATTCTTAACCAGCGTACAGTTGAAAACAGAATAAAACTGTAGCGTTTGAGCAACCGAACACACACTCACTCACATATTGCTCCGTGTCTGTCAACGCTCGCTTCAGCCAGGTGGTGTTTATAGCAGAGGGGGCGGGGCTTCAGATTCTAGAGAGCATGTGATTGGACAGAAGATGTGCTTGAAAAGCGATGATAAAAATCCCTGAATTTTGTGAATTTTGTCATTGTTTTGGAAGCTTATTCATAACCTTAAGGCTGACATATTCATACTTAAAGATAAAAAAATAAAAATAAATATTTCTGGGGGCCTATAAAAACACCCATGTGCATTGAAATTCCCCGGCCGGCCTGGAAACACACACACACACACACACACACACACACACACACACACACACGCCAGACGCGCGCGCATGATGGCATATTCCTCTCTGACAGTTGAGTTTTAATTGGGGAGACTGTAGACGGTGGGCCGCTGTCACACGCCTGGCGATTTGAGTGTTTCTGGGACAGATCCTCCGTGGGCCTGTCAGCCCGTCCCGGCTCTCTGCGGGACGCCCCGTGGGTGTCCTGCTCGTTTAGGATTGTGCAGACAAAGCACCAATTAAAAGAGGCCTTTAAACAGTGGCATTAAACCCCCTGTGCTGATCCGACAGCCCGCAGGCCGAGCGCAGAACACCGCACATCCAGACAGATCACCGTAACTCTCCAAGCGGCTCTATCAGTGTCTGTTTACGGCACACGAACATTGCGCCGCGGCCAACGCCTGAGATACGCCCGCGATTATGGCGGAGGAGTCCAGTGCAAATATTTCTAATGATATTTCGCTTTTTTTTCCTTTTCTTTTTTTCTCGTCCTTATTGTTTCTAAAAATAATCGTGCATTGGTTATAAAGCGACGATGAGCTTCTAGGCCTATAGAAAATTAGGCAACACTTTACAATTTATTACTTAATATTATTTAGTAGTTAAAATGAACTAATAATGAACTGCACTTATACAGCATTTATTAATCGTGGTTAATGTTGAGTCAAGATTGACTGATACTTTATTAAAATCTTGTTAACATTAGTTAATGCACTGTGAACTAACATGAACAAACAATGAACAGCTGTATTTTTATTAACTAACATTAACAAAGATTAATAAATACTGTAACAAATGTATTGATCATGGTTAGTTCATGTTAGTTAATACATTATCTAATGAATCTTATTGTAAAGTGTTACCGAAAATTATTATCAGAAGTTGTGTTTATATTAACTCTCAGCCTCACACACACAAATTAGAGGCACAAATCTAATGGGAACTATTCAATTATTGTCTAAAATAAAATTATCCTATTATGAAATTAGCTTATTTTACACTTAAATGTCTATTTAGCTTTAAGTTAGTCGTTTTAGCCACATCAGATAAATCCAAATTAATCCAAAATTATAAAATGTGATCGTTTTGGAATAATCTGCTACATCGATATTCATTTAATTGTAGTACAAAACTATTTATTAACTAGTTTTACAACTGATAGTATCCAACATGTATTTATTTTTAATAAAAAAAATAAAGTGTAGCCTAATTTTCTATAATTAATGTGTAGAGCAAAATCAATGGTTTAAACAGTATTAATTTAGTTCAGTGCTAAGTTTTGATGACAGTGTTAAACCTCATATTACATACACAAAAAATGATACTTTGGATGATGATTATTTCAGCAGTTTAAGCAGCTCTTTGCTCTGACCTTTTTTTTTAAAAGAATCATAAAGTCTATTTTCTAAAAGCTTCAGGCTCTTTCATGGAAAGCTGCATATAATGAGCATAAAGATGTTGTTGTTGAGGTGTGTGTTTGTGTGTGTGTGTGTGTGTGTGTGTGTGTGTGTGTGTGTGTGTGTGTGTGTGTGTGTGCTGTGTGTGTGTGTGTGTGTGTGTGTGTGTGTGTGTGTGTGTATGTGTGTGTGTGTGTGTGTGTGTGTGTGTGTGTGTGTGTGTGTGTGTGTGTGTGTGTGTGTGTGGTGTGTGTTGTGTGTGTGTGTGTGTGTGTGGCATCAGGAATAATGATAATTATAATAAAATCTTCTGCCGTTTTTCAGTCAGCGATTCTAACTCAAATGGAGAAGGGACTCGCATCTGCTGGTGTGTGTGTGTGTGTGTGTGTGTGTGTGTGTGTGTGTGTGTGTGTGTGTGTGTGTGTGTGTGTGTGTGTGTGAAGGAAACTCCTCTTGAAACTGATGAACCCTGTGTTTTTAAGAGCAGAGCGAGTCTTTAATGTATATTTGAGTCACTCTCCTGCATTCTGCTCATCATATACATGAAGTCCATATGCCAGATCCATATGGCCATCAGCCTCACACTCTCACACACACACACACACACACACACACACACACACACACACACACACACACACACACACACACACACACACACACACACACACACACACACACACACACACACACACACACACACACTGATGAGGGTTGAGACAGAAATATGCACAGCTCGTCCTAGAGGGGGAGGTGTTGGCATACAATCTAGACTCAGAAACTCAGGGTGGGGTCAACACACACACACACACACACACACACACGAATCACTCTTACAGGAGCTGCTGCTTTACTCCTGCTGTTACAGAAGACCAGGCCGGGGAATCAGGACACGAGTAACACTAAACCCATTCACAATAATCAGACTCCTGTGTGTGAGACGGGCTTGTGTGCTTGTGTGCGCGCGCCTCGATCCGCTCAGTGGCGCGCGCGAGAGAGAGCATGAATTATTAAGCGCGAGACTTTCATGTAATATGTGCTCTTGTTATTTGCTTCTACCTTTTGTAAGTGCTCAGCTTTAATTAACCCATTTAATCCCACCGGTCACAATAGTGACCGAAAAAAAATGTTTCATTTCTAAGGCTATAAAAATGTTACTCAATAATCTATCAATGCATTTCCAGCAGATATTGAAATAATACAGGGTCTCATTGAAATATGTGCAGTGTCGCATGTTTACTGTAAATTGTCACATGACCAGAGCTGTTTATTTCCTGTTTGTGCCAATAGAAGAGCAGAGGTGGAAAGAGTACTCAAATTTTTTACTCAAGTAAAAGTACTATTACTTCAATAAAATTTTACTTAATTACAAGTAAAAGTACCGGTCTAAAAATCTACTCAAGTAAAATTAAAAAGTAGCTCATTTAAAATGTACTCAGAGTAAAAATTGCTGAGTAACTTTAACAGTGGGGGTGTGGTGGGGGACTCTCCTGTGCAGGGCTGTAACCGTATGAGAGTTTCACAGTATGATAACTGTCTCAGAAAGTATCACGGTTTATATAAACTGTATTATTAAATTATGGTGTTAAAGTGTTTTTTACGTGTAATATTTCTGTAAAGGATAGGGACAGAAAAATGGACATTTCCGTAGAATGACCCAAAACCGAACTTTTATTTTGACGGGTTAAGTCCTGTTTCAGTGTATTTGACAATGTTTTTTTTTAAAATAAAATTATGAAAAATGCTTATTAGGCGTTCTCTCAGAGCAGTTCTGTAAATGTTCATGTATATGTAACGTTACTCGTATTGTTTGTGAGATGCTGAAAACACCAAGAGCGCGTCGCGTACTTCAGTATGTAAGTTAGTAAGTAGACGAAAAAGCACAGATTCACTCAGAGACAAGCAGATTATATTTTACATAGCAGTCTTTTGTGCTTTAATATTCACAAATCATGTCGCAATTTGATTTATTGTACAGATTTACTTTCAATTTATTCATCCATACATCTACCAGTTTGCGTGTTTTACGTGACATATCTGCATTATACTGTAAATTCCATTTCTTTCTATATCCAAACTGTATTCCCTGACCAGGGCTTCACATACCACTATGTGCGCGAGTGAGATCTCGACAGCATTTCGCGTTCAGCTGGGTCTGCATCACTGTCTGTCTTGTCCGTCACCTTCTCCATATTGTTTTGAGATTTTAGCGCGTATGTTCTCCCGCCCTTCAATCATCAATGCTGTAGTTTCCGGAGAGCGATGTTTTCACCCAAAGCATTTTTTTTTTTTTACTCAGTAACGGATATGTTTTAAAATGTAGCGAATTACAATACTTCAAACAAAACGTACTTAAGTAAAAGTAAAATTACTGATTTTAAAAACGACTTAAAAAAGTAGAAGTACACAAAAAAACTACTCAATTACAGTAACGCGAGTAAATGTAATTCGTTACTTTCCACCTCTGTAGAAGAGGATGGCAGCAAGAAAGCTCCCAAAGAAAAGATTAGTAAAGTATGTTAACATAAAGATAGGACATAGATTGTTGGTACACATCATGTCTAAGGTGTCTAGTATTGATATAAGCATTTGCAATTACTCAACTTTGTTTAATGTGGTCATAGAACTCACAAACATGTCACCGGCAACAATAGTGACCGGTGGGATAACCCATTGTATCTACATGCTAATACACATAGGCTAACTGTTCTACCTTACTTTCTGCAGATACCTAATTTTCTACCTAATTTTACACACACACACATAGACACACACACACACACACACACACACACACACACACACACACACACACACACACACACACACACACACACACACACACACACACACACACACACACACACACACACACACACACACACACACACACACACACACACACACACAAGATGTTGGTGCAACAGCATTATGAGGACTCTCCATAGGCATAATGGTTTTTATACCGTACAAACTATATATTCTATCCCCCTACACTGCCCCTATCCCTAAACCTACCCATCACAGGAGACATGCTGCATTTTAAAATGTTTAATAAAACATTGTTTTTTATGATTTGTAAGCCATTTGTTTTATGAGGACTTTTGAAGTGTCCTCATAAACCACCCATAAGTTGTAATACCAGTGTAATACACATGTCATTATACAAATTTGTGTCCTCATAAATCACACACACACACACACACACACACACACACACACACACACACACACACACACACACACACACACACACACACACACACACACACACACACACACACACACACACACACACACACACACACACACACACACACACACACACACACAGTCTCACACTGTACATGTCATTATGTCATACGGACAGGCGCATCTAAACACAGCTCATCACAGGCTGTGTGTGTGTGTGTGTGTGTGTGTGGTGTGTGTGTGTGTGTGTGTGTGTGTGTGTGTGTGTGTGTGTGTGTGTGTGTGTGTGTGTGTGTGTGTGTGTGTGTGTGTGTGTGTGACACGGTTGTGGTCAGTGTTGAACAACACGTGTCAGGCCAGATGAAGAGGAAAGTGTTATTCATCGTGTGTGTGTGTGTGTGTGTGTGTGTGTGTGTGTGTGTGTTCTCCTGACCTCTCAAACGCCTGTCAGTCCACCACAAAACACACACTCTATTGATCAAAGCCCAATGTCAAAACAACCCGGATCTCAGTGTGTTCTGTGACACCTTCAGGAATCACTCGAGAGTGTGTGTGTGTGTGTGTGTGTGTGTGTGTGTGTGTGTGTGTGTGTGTGTGTGTGTGTGTGTGTGTGTGTGTGTGTGTGTGTGTGTGTGTGTGTGTGTGTGTGTGTGTGTGTGTGTGTGTGTGTGTGTGTGTGTGTGTGGTTACAGCTGGAGTCTCAAACATGACACACATCACATTAATATCCCTGCATTACTCACAGAAAACAAGCAACGCTTTATTTGCTTGATCTATTAATTTTGATGCAGATTCTGACGTGATGAAATACTGCTTTTTCATGTTTTTAGCAAATATCAGTGCACCACTTCATATTATAGTTTTATTGCAATACAATATTTAATACATTTTATTGCGTAAAAATTAGAAGTGTAACAATATACAGTATATCGTGTGTCACAATGTATCACAATACAAAAACATATCAATATGTTGATAGTGATAATATGTATTGGGTATAATTCACCCAAAATGAACATTTCTTAAATAAAAAATGTAAGTTTTAGTGTGAGAACTGCATTAAACTGCTGTATATAATGTTGAATATAATGTATAATAATGCAGTGGGGGAATATGTGTGTGTCCTGATAATGCCAAATGTCTGATATTACCAGTAAAAGTGTCCTACATTATTATAAATATATCTAGTCAGTGACAGAGATCAAGCATATTCATCTACAATAATTCAGTATTTTCAGCTTCAGAATCATGAATATTGTTATTCTGGTGTCTCTATTGTCCTGCATTGGGTTTCAGCACCAAGTCCAAGTTCATTTACACACACTATGTAGAAGCACATTTAGCATTTTAATCATGTTTTGATCCTCTTTAATCATGTTTTGGAGTATCACAGTAATATTGTACACTGAGTTCAGTATCGGGATATGAGAATATCGTTACACTCCTGGTAAAAATGTATTACTATGATTTCATATACATGAGAATATGACTTGAACGATCCAGACATTATTTTTAATTCAGAAAAACAGAGTTGATTTTTTTTCCCTCAAGTCAATGCAGTACGCTTCCGTATGTGAGTGTTACATCGTTGCAAAAATGTAACTATTATCGTCCAGCTGTAATCTGATGAATGCCACTGTATGGCATGAAGATATTAAGATATTATAAATATTAACATCGTGATTTTCAACACAGCTGCTTTGAATCATTAGATATGATTCCATTTAAAATTGTGAATTTAACTTGTTTAAAATTTTAATATGGCATAAAACATTTGCGAATAAGCAGCGTTTCCATCTCATGTGTGTAACAGAACAATCGTCACTTCCTGGGAAATGAATGCAAAATATCTAAGTTTCTGCAATATGGCTCTTTTCCCTCCATCGATGCCATTGGTCCACTGGTTACTCCAGTTATCCAATCACAACTGACGCTGAGGCGTCCAGGGATTTATTCAGAAAATGTGTTTCCATTGTAGTTTATGTGTCTTATTATCAGATCAAACATTTTCAACCTCTATTGAGCATTTTTAACATACATTTTTGGAATTGATGCACATTTTGAAGTTTCCATGCAGGATTATGGCGTTTTTTTTATGCGATTTTCCAAAATTCAGATAGAAATAGTTGGATAGAAACACAGCTAATTTGTATTGTGAAAAGTGTGTGTGTGTGTGTGTGTGTGTGTGTGTGTGTGTGTGTGTGTGTGTGTGTGTGTGTGTGTGTGTGTGTGTGTGTGTGTGTGTGTGTGTGTGTCTCGAGTGTCTGGACGCTGTGATGGTCAGATAATCACTGATATTTACAAACCAAACTCTGTTTGGACAAACACTCCGAAAGCTTCCTGTTCTCCTTCATGCTGAATCTCCCAGAGCTGGGACACGTCCTCGGTTCCCCGTGAGATCCCGGTAACAAACACTATTAACTCATACAGAATTAACTCACAGCCTCTGTGTTTTACAGTTTCCAAAGAATTAAATAAATTTTTGCTGTTCACAATACAGTTTTTTCAAATGCTCACAAACCAAAATCCTTACAAACACCTTACCAGAACCACACACCAGAACCACACACCAGAATCACACACCAGAACCACACACCAGAACCACACACCAGAACCACACACCAGAGCCACACACCAGAACCACACAGCAGAACCACACACCAGAACCACACAGCAGAACCACACACCAGAACCAAACACCAGAATCACACACCAGAACCAAACACCAGAACCACACAGTAGAACCACACACCAGAACCACACACCAGAGCCAAACACCAGAATCACACACCAGAACTACACAGTAGAACCACACACCAGAACCACACACCAGAGCCAAACACCAGAATCACACACCAGAACCACACAGTAGAACCACACACCAGAACCACACACCAGAGCCAAACACCAGAGCCACACACCAGGACCACACACCAGAATCACACACCAGAACCACACACCAGAATCACACACCAGAACCACACACCAGAACCACACACCAGAATCACACACCAGAGCCAAACACCAGAATCACACACCAGAACTACACAGTAGAACCACACACCAGAACCACACACCAGAGCCAAACACCAGAATCACACACCAGAACCACACAGTAGAACCACACACCAGAACCACACACCAGAACCACACACCAGAGCCAAACACCAGAGCCACACACCAGGACCACACACCAGAATCACACACCAGAACCACACACCAGAATCACACACCAGAACCACACACCAGAACCACACACCAGAATCACACACCAGAACCACACACCAGAACCACACACCAGAATCACACACCAGAACCACACACCAGAATCACACACCAAAACCACACAGCAGAACCACACAGCAGAACACCACACCACCAGACCAACCACACAGCAGAAACCAACACCACCAGCCACACACCACACACACCAGAACCACACACCAGAAACACACAACACACGGAACCAACACCAACCACACCAGAACCACACACCAGAACACACACAGACCACACCAGAACACACACAGAACCACACAGCAGAACCACACACCAGAACACAACACACCAGAACCACACACCAGAACACACACAGACCCACAACCACACCAGAACACACAACCCAACAACCAGAACCACACAGCAGAACCCACACAAGCCAAAACCAACCACACCAGAACCACACACCAGAGCCACACACCAGAACCACACACCAGAACCACACACCAGAGCCACACACCAGAAACCACACACCAGAACCACACACCAGAACACACACCAGAAACACCACACAGCAGAACCACACACCAGAACCACACACACAGAAGCCAAACACCACAGACAACACACCAGAACCACACACCAGAGCCACACCCCCACCAAGAACCACACACCAGAACCACACAACAGAACCACACACCAGAGCCAAACCAGACCACAACAGAGCCACACACCAGAACCACACACCAGAAACACACACCAGAGCCACACACCAGAGCACAACACACACCAGAACCAACACACCCAGAACCACACACCAGAACCACACACCAGAATCACACACCAGAACCACACACCAGAAACACACCAACACACCAGAGCCAAACACCAGAGCCCACAACACACACAGAACCACACACCAGAACCCACACAACACCAGAGCACACACACAGAACCACACACCAGAACCACACACCAGAGCCAACACACCAGAAACCACACACCAGAACCACACACCAGAGCCACACACCAGAACCACACACCAGAACCACACACCAGAATCACACACCAGAAAACCAACCACACCAGAATCACACACCAGAATCACACACCAGAAACCACCACAGCAGAACCACACACCAGAACCTACACACCAGACCAAACACCAGAGCCACACACCAGAACCACACACCAGAGCCACACACCAGAAATCAAACACACCAGAACCACACAGTAGAACCACACACCAGAACACACACACCAGAACCACACAACCAGAGCCAAACACCAGAGCCACACACCAGAACCACACACCAGAATCACACACCAGAACCACACACCAGAACACACACCAGAACCACACACCAGAACCACACACCAGAATCACACACCAGAACCACACACCAGAACCACACACCAGAATCCACACACCAGAACCACACACCAGAATCACACACCAAAACCACACAGCAGAACCACACAAGCAACACCCACACACCAGACCCACACAGCCAGAACCACACACCACAGAACCACACACCAGAAGCCACACACCAGAACCACACACCAGGAGCCACACACCCAGAACCCACCACACCAGAACCAACACACCAGAACACACACCAGAAACCACACACAGCCAACACAGACCACACACCAGAACCACACACACCAGAACCACAACACCAGAACCAACACCAACCACACCAGAACCACACACCAGAAAACACACACACAGAACCACACAGCAGAACCACACACCAGAACCACACACCAGAGCCACACACCAAAAACCAACACACACCAGAACCACACACCAGAGCCACACACCAGAACCACACACCAGAACCACAACAACCAGAATCACACACCAGAACCACACAGCAGAACCACACACCAGAACCACACACCAGAGCCAAACACCAAGCAACACACCAGAACCACACACCAGAGCCAACACCCAGAACCACACACCAGAACCACACAACAGAACCACACACCAGAGCCAAACACCAGAGCCACACACCAGAACCACACACCAGAAACACACACCAGAGCCACACACCAGAGCCACACACCAGAACCACACACCAGAACCACACACCAGAAACCACACACCAGAATCACACACCAGAACCACACACCAGAACCACACACCAGAGCCAAACACCAGAGCCACACACCAGAACCACACACCAGAACCACACACCAAACACCACACACCAGAACCACACACCAGAACTACACACCAGAACCACACTCCAAACACCACACACCAGAACCACACACCAGAACCACACTCCAAACACCACACACTAGAACCACACTCCGAACACCACACACCAGAACTACACACCAGAACCACACTCCAAACACCACACACCAGAACCATACACCAGAACCACAGACCAGAACTACACACCAGAATCATACACCAAACACCACACACCAGAACCACACACAAGTCAAGTCAAGTCATCCTCATTTATATAGCACTTTTAACAATGTAGATTGTTTCAAAGCAGCTTTACAGAGACAAACAAAATTTAAGGCAACAAAGAATGGTTTGGTTTTATAGCGGTTCTTGAATATGTTGTTTCCAGCTAAAGTTAGTTTTGATTGATTCACTTCCCTCAAAATGATCATTTGTTATTAAATTAGGGGCCGCTAAGACGACGCCGTTCTCTCTAAATAGACTTTAAACGCGAACCTGTGATAAACGCTGATGGCGTTCACATGCGCGTTAAGAATTGATTCTATAGTTATGTGTGTTTGAATATATGTGCACAGGTTTGTAATTCGCTACAAACCATGCCTAAACAAACTACTTGTCTTGCCTATAAATTTTGATGCAGAATTTTATTTTATCAATTCGAGGTAGGGACGCGGAACCGGAATTTCATAGCGCTTTATCTGTAGAGTGGATTAGGGTTCCTCCATAGGGAGAGGCTAGTTGGCACTTCAGCACTGCATTGTCATCGGGTCCAGGCGAAGGTCCATCAGGATTTAAGGGAAGTGTTCCCGGTTCCGGCTGGCCTAATCTATGCAGCCTAACATTTAATTATAGAAGTCGATAATGTATTATGTGAATGCTAGATCAAAGAGATGTGTTTTTAGTCTAGCTTTAAACTGACAGACTGTGTGTCTGCTTCCCGGACAATGGTAGGAAGATTGTTCCAGAGTTTTGGTGCTAAATAGGAAAAGGAGCTACCGCCAGCAGTCAATTTAGATATTCTAGGTATTATCAACTGGCCAGAATTTTTAGATCGCAGTAGACGTGCAGGACTATAATGCGTTAAGAGCTCGCTCAAGTACTGGGGAGCTAAACCATTTAGTGCTTTGTAAGTAATCAGCAATATTTTAAAATTTATACGATGTTTAATAGGCAGCCAATGCAATGTTGACAGAACCGGGCTAATATGGTCATACTTCCTGGTTCTGGTAAGAACTCTAGCGGCTGCGTTTTGGACTAGCTGTAGTTTGTTTATTAAGCGTGCAGGGCAACCACCCAGTAGAGCATTACAATAATCTAGCCTTGAGGTCATGAACGCATGAACTAATTGTTCCGCATTTGTCCGTTAGAGCATATGACGTAATTTAGATATATTTTTAAGATGGAAAAATGCTGTTTTACAGATACTAGACACGCGACTTTCAAATGAAAGATTGGTATCAAAGAGCACACCCAGGTTCCTAACTGACAACGAAGACTTAACAGAGCAGCCATCAAGTGTTAGACAGTATTCTAGGTTATTAGGTGAGGAAGTTTTTTGTCCAATGATTAGAATCTCTGTTTTTTCAGAATTTAGTAGTAGGAAATTACTGGTCATCCAATTTTTTATATCAGCTCTGCATTCCGTTAATTTTGTGAATTGGTAAGTTTCATTAGGTTTTGAAGAAATATACAGCTGAGTATCATCAGCATAACAGTGAAAACTAATTCCATGTTTCCTAATGATATCTCCTAATGGTAGCATGTACAGAGTGAACAGCAGCGGTCCTAGTACTGAGCCTTGTGGTACGCCATACTGAACTTGTGATCGATAAGACATCTCTTCATTTACTGCTACAAACTGAAAACGGTCAGATAAGTATGATTTAAACCATGCTAGTGCAATTCCACTAATGCCAACATAGTCTATTTAAAAGAATGTTGTGGTCGATAGTATCAAATGCAGCACTAAGATCGAGTAACACTAATAGAGAGATACAACCACGATCGGATGATAGGAGCAAATCATTTGTGACTTTAATGAGAGCAGTCTCAGTACTATGGTACTGTTACGTTCCACGTGGTCTAAATCCTGATTGAAAATCCTCGCAGATATTATTTCTTTCTAGAAAGGAACACAGTTGTGAGGATACTGCTTTTTTAATATCTTTGACAGAAAAGGTAGATTCGAGATCGGCCTGTAATTGACTAATTCTGTATGATCAAGTTGAGTTTTTTTAACAAGCGGTTTAATCATAGCCAGCTTAAAGGTTTTTGGTACGTATCCTAGAGACAAAGATGAATTAATGATATCTAGAAGAGGATCTATGACCTCTGGAAGCATCTCTTTCAATAGTTTAGTAGGTATAGGGTCTAACATACATGTTGTTGATTTAGAGGATTTAACGAGTTAGCAAAATTCTATAGCAACAAATGAATCAAGTTTTTCATCATGGAGACTACACTGCACTGTCTGATGCGATACTGTAGTAGATGTTTGCATAGTTATAATTTTGTCCCTGATATTATCGATCTTATAAGTGAAGAAGTTCATAAAGTCATTACTGCTGTGTTTCTTGGAAACATTGGAGCTTGAAGCTTTCTTTTTCGTTAGTTTAGCCACTGTTTCAAATAAATACCTAGGATTATGTTTATTTTCTTCTAATAGGTTTGAAAAATAAGCAGATCTAGCAGCTTTTAAAGCCTCTCTGTAAGTGTTACGGGCTGAACAAGACAAGAGACGTGCGGATCCATTCGCAGGGCTTTATTCCAAAACATGGTCATAAACAGGCAAGGTCAATAAACAGTAGACAGGAATGGCAGAGGCATGACACAGAATGATCCTAGGGCAAGCGTGGGTCGACGATCAGCAAACAACATCCAACAGGGGCAAGGCAAAGAGAGATAATCCAGGTAACCAGCAAAATCCAAACGAGGTGCAAACAGAGTCCAAAGGGATAGGCTAAGGGTAAATCCAGGAAACACAGGCTAGAATCAGAAAACAGGCAAGGCAACGAACACTGGATGGGCTCTGTAGAGTAGCTAACACTAGAGGAGCGCTAAATGCAATACAATACTCGGCAGAAGGGAGAGAAAGTCCAAGGCTTATAAAGTGTGTGAGATAGTGTGTGATAGTTCTCAGGTGTGAGCGTGATTAGTGGAATCAGCTGTGCGAGTAGTCAATGCAATGAATGATGGGTATTGAAGTGAAGTGCAAAAGTCCATGCTGTGATTTGGTGACCTCTGGTGGTGATTGACCGGAAGGCCACAGACTGGATTCGTGACAGAGCCCCCCCACAAGGAGCGGCTTCCAGACGCTCCAATACAATCCAGGAGGGCGGTGGAGCGGAGGCGGACCCGGGGGTGGGCTGGAGGGCCAGGCCCATGGGGCGGAAAAGGGCCTGGAGACTGCGACAGGACGGTAGGTAGTTCAGGAGACCAGGGAGGTGAAGACCCCTCGGGCGGCCACGGCGGTGAAGACCCCTCGGGCGGCCACGGCGGTGAAGACCCCTCGGGCGGCCACGGCGGGTACCTACTGCCCCCCCCCCAAAATTTTCTTGAGGGTAGCTACTGGGTCAAAGGCTGAAGTACGCACAGGAACAGCAGGCTCGGCAGACGGGATGTGGCTGACGTGAAGCTCTGGCTGGACGTGGCTGACGTGAAGCTCTGGCTGGACGTGAAGCTCTGGCTGGACGTGGCTGACGTGAAGCTCTGGCTGGACGTGGCTGACGTGAAGCTCTGGCTGGACGTGGCTGACGTGAAGCTCTGGCTGGACGTGGCTGACGTGAAGCTCTGGCTGGACGTGGCTGACGTGAAGCTCTGGCTGGACGGTCTCTGGCTCTGACACCTCCGAAGGTTCTGCAGCAGACACCACCATCTCTGGAGGTTCTACAGGGGTAGCATCAAGAATCAGGTAAAGTTCTTTAACAGGACAGGTACAGTGCTCATCTACGGTTCCTTTGACCGGGACATGACAGGCTGGGAAGACATTGCTGGGCGCTACCACCATACAAGGGACTGAAGCGAGCCCCGCCGCTTCGGGAGGTTCTGCAGCTCGTGCCGCCACCTCTGGTGAAACTGCAGCGGGTGCCATCGCCTGGGGCAGTTCTGAGGTGGTGTACGCAGCCCAAACGCAACATAGAGCGATTCCCATCATGGGAAGTGCTTCGGACAGGGTAACTAATGCAGGAACAGAATGATTAAAGGCAGTAGATTTGGGGATACCAGCTGCACGTGCCGACCCCAGTGGTGCATCCCTCACACTAGAAACCAGACTGGGAAATCGAAGCACTGACCTTGAATATCTGGGCGTGGCAGACAGGACGTGAAAAGACTCTGGCTGGTCAGCGGTGACATGACGAGACTCGTGATGATTAACCGTGACTGGGCTTGACTCGTGACGATCAACCGTGACTTGGCTTGACTCGTGACGATCAGCTGTGACTTGGCTTGACTGGTGACGATCAACTGTGACAGAACGGGATGTTGTGGTGTCTGCCATCTTGTGACCGTGCTCTGGTACGGCCGGCATTACATGAGTAAGTGCGGAGTCGCATTCCTCTGCGACACCCACAGTGAAAGCTGAACCAACAGACACCAAGGCATAATCCATAAACTGACTGAGAGATGAACGGGGACCCTCACAGACTAACCGTGATCGGAGCGGTTGATTAATGCCCTCACAAAAGAAATCAATGAGCACACAATCCGGCAGATCAGAGGAATAGGCGAGATCCAAATACTCTTGTATATACTCCTCGAGCGATCGCGAACCCTGCTTGAGTCTTAATAACATTCGTGCTGTGTCCATACCTGGCCAATCTCCACAGGAAAAGCCGCTGGATCCTTGTGTGGCCGAGTATTCTGTTACGGGCTGAACAAGACAAGAGACGTGCGGATCCATTCGCAGGGCTTTATTCCAAAACATGGTCATAAACAGGCAAGGTCAATAAACAGTAGACAGGAATGGCAGAGGCATGACACAGAATGATCCTAGGGCAAGCGTGGGTCGACGATCAGCAAACAACATCCAACAGGGGCAAGGCAAAGAGAGATAATCCAGGTAACCAGCAAAATCCAAACGAGGTGCAAACAGAGTCCAAAGGGATAGGCTAAGGGTAAATCCAGGAAACACAGGCTAGAATCAGAAAACAGGCAAGGCAACGAACACTGGATGGGCTCTGTAGAGTAGCTAACACTAGAGGAGCGCTAAATGCAATACAATACTCGGCAGAAGGGAGAGAAAGTCCAAGGCTTATAAAGTGTGTGAGATAGTGTGTGATAGTTCTCAGGTGTGAGCGTGATTAGTGGAATCAGCTGTGCGAGTAGTCAATGCAATGAATGATGGGTATTGTAGTGAAGTGCAAAAGTCCATGCTGTGATTTGGTGACCTCTGGTGGTGATTGACCGGAAGGCCACAGACTGGATTCGTGACAGTAAGCAATCGAGCTCTCCTTCCATGCAATCCGAAATACCTCTAGTTTTGTTTTCTTCCAGTTGTGCTCCATTTTTCTGGCTGCTCTCTTAAGGGCCCGGGTGTGCTCGTTGTACCACGGTGTTGGACTATTTTCTTTAATCTTCTTTAACGCAGCGGAGCAACTGTGTCTAAAGTGCTGGAAAAAAGAGAGTTAAAAGTTTCTGTTGCAATATCAAGTTCTTCTAAGCTATCCGGGATGCTGAGATGATGAAACTGATTAGGAAGATTATTGATAAAGCAATCTTTAGGGGCAGAAGTGATAGGTCTAACATATTTATAACACAGAGTCGGCTTTGCAGCCTTGGCTAAATGTAATTTACACGAGACTAGATAATGATCTGAGATGTCGTCGCTCTGCTGCAGAATTTCAACGGCATCAACATCTATTCCATGTGATAATATTAGATCAAGAGTATGATTACGACAATGAGTAGGTCCTGACACGTGTTGTCTCACTCCAATTGAGTTTATAATGTCTTTAAATGCCAATCCCAATGCATCTTTTTCATTATCTACATGTATATTAAAATCACCAACAATTAGGACTTCTATCTGCAGTCAATATTAATTCTGAAAGAAAGTCAGCAAATTCTTTGATAAAATCTTTTTGGTCCCCTGGTGGCCTGTATACAGTAGCCAGCAGAATTCTCAAACGTGATTTATCGTTAACACTATATATATTTACATTAAGCACAACCACTTCAAAAGAAGTATATTTAAAACAAGATTTCTTATTGGTTTTGAAAATATTACTATAAATTACAGCAACACCTCCCCCTTTGCCTTTCGGACGAGGCTCATGTTTATAACAGTAATCTTGCGGGGTGGACTCATTTAAAGTAATGTAATCGTTTGGTTTTAGCCAGGTTTCTGTCAAACACAGCACATCTAGGTTATAATCTGAAATCATATCATTAACTATGAGCGATTTTGAAGTAAGGGATTGAATATTCAACAACCCAAGCTTTATCGTTAAATTTTTAACCTTAGAAAGGTTTGGACGTTTTTTGGATTTCCAGATTCGGGGAACAGACACAGTCGCTATATGATGATATCTAGGTGAAAGAGTCTCTATGTGATGAGATTTATCTGACCTTGGTGACGCGAGGCCGCTAGCAGACGGTCGGTTTAGCCAGTTTGTCTGCTTCCTGACCTGAGCCCCAGATTGTCATGTTTTATCTCTAAGACTATGAGCCAAATTACTAGAGAGAAGAGCAGCACCATCCCAGGAGGGATGAATACCATCTCTTTTCAACAGGTCAGGTTTGCCCCAAAAACTTTTCCAATTGTCTATGAATTCTATATTATTTTGCGGACACCACTTAGACAACCAGCCATTGAGTGAACACAATCTACTAACTATCTCATCACTCCTTCGAACAGGAAGGGGGCCAGAGCAAATTACAGTGCCTGACATCGTACTTGCGAGTTCAAACACCTTTTTAATGTTAATTTTCGAACATCATTAGTGTCGACGTGAATAACAATCTTAGAGAATTTACGATTAGCATTAGCCAGCACTTTTATATTTGCTTTGATGTCAGGCGCTCTGGCTCCCGGTAAACATGTGACTATGGTGGCTGGTGGCTCTACTTTCACGTTCCGTGTAATAGTATCGCCAATTACCAGGGCACAATCAACAGCATTCTCAGTGGGTGTTTCACTGAGAGGGGCAAATCGATTTGTTATGGTAATCGGAACAGAAGAGTGGTTTTTTGATCCGCGACTAGAGCGATCTCTCACAGTCACCCATCTGCTTGGCTGCACAGGCAATAACTCAGCCGGAACCGAATCATGTAAATGGTTCACTATGCTAGGCGCATCCAAAGTAGTATCTAAGGCTCGAGCACACTTACTATCCTCAATTAAAGTTTGGATGCGTGTCTCTAATTCTGAAATCTTCTCCGTCGGCCTGAATGTCTCCTTACATTTATCACATATAAACCTATTGCCGACGGGGAAGGCTATAGTAAACATATGGCATGAGGTGCAGGTGACAATAACAGGACAAGACATTACTCGCCGTGTTTGTTGACTGATTCTTACTCACCTGGGCTTTTTATGAACTCAGATGCGCGGGCGCGCACAAAAAAAATAAATAAATAACTGAGCGCACGGGTGGCGCATTAACAGGCTAGCGAGATACTAGCGTGTTGTGCTAACAATAATGGAAGCTAGCGATGTTGGGTAAATCTGAGATGTTAGGTAAACTGTAATTAGTAGTATAAACAACTAGAAATGATGGTTCAAAACAGAAAGAAAATGCGAGGCTTAGACGGAGCTTACAGCCTCGGAGCAAACACACTCACACACAGCAGGCAGTGAGGCAGATAGGAGCAATCGATCAGGGACTATGAACATAGAAGCTCATGAAAGAAGAGCTTTAGGTTTTGAATAATATGATATATCCACAATTATGATCATGTTTTTGAGATGTGTTTGTGATATTTTAAATGCGATGTGTTCATTTTGCAAGACATGTGAGAAATTTTGTGTGTGCAGTTCTTGGATTTGTGTGTAAAGTTTTGGGGGAAAAAGAAGGCAAAGTTTTGAAAATCTGAAAAACAGCAGAACGTGTGTTTTCAGCGCTGGAAGTGGGTCAGACTGAGTGAAGACGATCTGCTTCACACACACACACACACACACACACACACACACACACACACACACACACACACACACACACACACACACACACACACACACACACACACACACACACACACACACACACACACACACACACACACACACACACACACACACACACACACACACACACACCTCTTTATTCACAGTAACTGTGTTAGAGCATATGCAGCAACACTTCATCACAACTGACCTGATGCATTATTTACACACACACACACACACACACACACACACACACACACACACACACACACACACACACACACACACACACACACACACACACACACACACACACACACACACACACACACACACACACTGAAGACTCCAGGTGTTGTGGACCTTCATGCTAACGGCTTCCACACGGTGAGAACAGAAGGCATTGCTCAAGTGCAATGCATTGTGTGATAGACTGTGTGGTTTCTCAGGGATGCTGCTCTGTTCAATCTATTGAAAAAAAAAAAACTTGTAGCCTTGATCACAAAAACTCACACAAGGCTCAGGAGAGCTTGGGGTGAGAACTAAACTGTAAAACTGGGATGAGAACTAAACTGTAAAACTGGGATGAGAACTAAACTGTAAAACTGTGATGAGAACTAAACTGGGATGAGAACTAAACTGTAAAACTGGGATGAGAACTAAACTGGGATGAGAACTAAACTGGGGTGAGAACTAAACTGTAAAACTGGGATGAGAACTAAACTGTAAAACTGGGATGAGAACTAAAATGTAAAACTGGGATGAGAACTAAAATGTAAAACTGGGATGAGAACTAAACTGTAAAACTGGGATGAGAACTAAACTGGGATGAGAACTAAAATGTAAAACTGGGATGAGAACTAAAATGTGAAACTGGGATGAGAACTAAAATGTAAAACTGGGATGAGAACTAAAATGTAAAACTGGGATGAGAACTAAACTGTAAAACTGGGATGAGAACTAAAATGTGAAACTGGGATGAGAACTAAAATGTAAAACTGGGATGAGAACTAAAATGTAAAACTGGGATGAGAACTAAACTGTAAAACTGGGATGAGAACTACAATGTAAAACTGGGATGAGAACTACAATGTAAAACTGGGATGAGAACTAAACTGTAAAACTGGGAAGAGAACTAAAATGTGAAACTGGGATGAGAACTAAACTGGGATGAGAACTAAACTGTAAAACTGGGATGAGAACTAAACTGTAAAACTGGGATGAGAACTAAACGTCCCGGGTTACGTATGTAACCCTAGTTCCCCGAAGGGACGGACGCTGCGTGTAATCGCAGTGGGAACGCCCTCCAGCGTGACGCGTCTGAAACATGAATGAAATCAGTCAATGGAGAGAATGAGCATACGGCGAGTGACGTCATCGACCAGGAAGCTACAAATATCCCCTGAGCCCACAACACGCCAGCTTAAATGTTACTGAAGCAAGCGGATGCCGGAAGAATGGAAGGACACGCAGCGTCCGTCCCTTCGGGGAACTAGGGTTACATACGTAACCAGGGACGTTCCCCTTCAGGGACTACCGCTGCGGGTAATCGCAGTGGGAACGCAATACCCACATCCCCATACGACCAAATCCCCGTCGTGTGTCATTAGGAGACGCAGGTCGACGAGAGAACCTGAGCCCCGGGAGTGGAGCTAAGGTCAAGGGAATAAAATGTGACGAAAGAGTCCGGTGAGGACCAGCCTGCCGCATCACAAACGTCCTGAAGGGAAGCTCCTGAAAGAAGAGCTGTAGAAGCAGCCATACTCCGGGTGGAATGAGCCCTTACAGCCAAAGGAGAAGGCTGATGGGCCGAACCGTAAGCAAGCGGGATGGCCTCGACCACCCACTTGCTCATCCTTTGCTTAGATGCAGGACACCCTTTCTTAGGTGACCCAAAACAGACGAACAGTTGTTCCGATCTCCTCCACAGGGCAGCTCTGTGGACGTAAGCATCTAAAGCCCTAACAGGGCACAGCAAATTAAGTTTCTCCTGGTCTGACGTCAGAAAAGGCGGAGGACAGAAAGCCTGCAGAACTATAGGTCTAACAGAAACAGTTGGAACCTTAGGAACATAACCTGGTCTCGGACAGAGAAAGGCCTTAACCATACCAGGAGCAAATTCCAGGCATGAGGGAGCCACCGAAAGTGCTTGAATATCTCCAATTCTTTTTAGAGACGAGATAGCAAGAAGAAGGATAGTCTTTAGAGTAAGAAACTTTTCCGAAACTTTTCCGAAACTTCCTCGATGGGCTTGAAAGGAGCTAGGGAGAGACCTTCTAAGACGATGGCCAGATCCCAAGCTGGTACCCTCGTGTGAACTGCAGGCCTCAGCCTCAAGGTGCCACGAAGGAAGCGAGATATAAGTGGGTGTTTCCCTAAGGAACCTCCACTTGAAGGGGCGTGGTAAGCAGCTAAGGCTGCCACATACACCTTCAGTGTGGAGTGGGATAACCCTGTGGAGAGACGGTCCTGCAGGAAATCCAGCACTGTACCAACCGGGCAGTTAACTGGGTCCTGCTGGCGCTCTCCACACAAAGAGGTGAAAAGTTTCCACCTCGCGGCATATAACTTCCTCGTGGAGGGAGCTCTGGATTGGAGGATGGTCTCAACGACCTCAGTCGAGAGACCAGCATCTATAAGCTGGGCCCCCTCAGAGGCCAAGCCCACAGCCTCCATAGTTCTGGGCGGGGGTGAAGGATCGACCCACTCACCTGAGAGAGCAGATCTCTCCTGATCGGTATCTCCAGGGGAGAGCCGTCGAGGAGAGACACTAGGTCCGCAAACCATACTCGGGCCGGCCAGAATGGGGCTATTAGCAGGAGACTGAGCCCATCCGGCGAACCCTCTCCAGAACTCCCGGGAGCAGAGCGATCGGGGGAAAAGCATATAGACGTGACCTCGGCCACGGATGTACCATCGCGTCCAACCCCAGAGGGAATGGCTGGCTGGCTGAGAGAGAACCACAGTGGACAGTATGATGTCTCTCGGGACGCAAATAGGTCTACCTCGGCACGACCGAATTGTTCCCACAGGAGCTCCACCACCTTGGGGTGAAGACTCCATTCCCCGGGCCTCGGCCCCTGCCTCGACAGGATGTCTGCTCCCTGATTCAAATATCGCGGGAGATAAATAGCTCTGAGAGAGAGAATTTTCTCCTGGGACCATAGAAGGCTCTAACGTGCCAGTTTGTAAAGCGAGCGAGAACGCAGACCCCCCTGATGGTTGATATACGAGACCACCGATGTGTTGTCTGTCCGGACAAGAACATGATGGCCCCTTAGGTCTGGGAGGAAATGTTTCAGAGCCTGAAACACTGCCAACATCTCTGGACAATTTATGTGCCACAAACGATGATGGTCCCCCCACAGACCCTGAGCTGGGCGACCACTCATGATCGCCCCCCAACCCGTGAGAGAGGCATCTGTCGTTAGCATAATGCGACGACAAGGAGCCCCCAACATGGGACCTTGGGACAGAAACCAAGGATCTTTCCACATAATCAGGGCGCGAAGACACCGTCGCGAACTCACGATCATGCGAAGTGGATTTCCCCTCGGGGAGAATCCCTTGGTTCTGAGCCACCACTGTAACGGTCTCATGTGCAAGAGGCCAAAAAGTATCACGTTGGACGCAGCCGTCATAAGACCTAACAGTCTCTGGAACTGTTTTACAGTGGATGACTGGCCTAGCTTGACCTGGTCTACCGTGGCAAGTATCGAAGTAATACGAGCAGGTGACAATCGTGCCTGCATCGTCGTCGAATCCCACACTTCACCTAGATAAGTGGTTCTCTGTAATGGAGAAAGAACACTCTTCTTGGCGTTGAGCCTCATCCCCAGTCTCTTGATGTGAGCGAGAACGACATCTCGGTGCCGAACCGCCTGTTGTTCCGATTGAGCTAAAATCAACCAATCGTCTATATAATTCAGAATTCGGATGTCCTGTAACCTCAGCGGGGCTATAGCAGCATCCATACACTTCGTGAACATCCGAGGTAACAGTGCTAGGTCGAACGGAAGAACCCGATATTGGTACGCTTCGCCCCCGAAAGCGAACCTCATGAAATTCCTGTGTTGAGGGAGGATAAATACGTGGAAGTAAGCGTCCTTTAGATCTATCGTGACAAACCAGTCCTCGGATCTGACTTGTGACACGATCTGCTTGAGAGTGAGCATCTTGAATTTGAGCTTCCCTACAGCACAATTTAAGAGACGCAGATCTAAAATGGGACGCAGCCCTCCGTCTTTCTTCGGAACGATAAAGTACCGGCTGTAGTATCCTAACTCCCTGCTGGGTGGAGGAACCCGCTCTATAGCTCCTTTTAGCAGCAGAGTTTTTACCTCCTGTTCTAAAACCAGAGCCTGCTCGGGGCCCACCACTGTGGGCAAGACCCCTCTGAAATGAGGTGGACGCATTCTGAACTGAATAGCGTACTCGTTCTTTATAGTATTCAGGACCCACTGAGAAACATTGGGGAGCATCTCCCATTCCGCCAGAAACTCTACTAAGGGAACCAGCCTCTCGAGGCTGGCCTCTGGATGAACATCCCGAGTGACAGACACAGCGCCCTGTAACATACTGGCAGGGAACAGCTGATCTGGGCACTCCACAACCCTCCTCGGAGGGGGCGAGCGTCCCTCGGGAAATCGCTCGCCGGGTCTTTCTACGCCCTGTATAGGCAGGGTTAGTAGAACAGACCCCTGAGGGCATCGGGAGAGACAGGGCACCGTGATCTTGTGCGGCGAACTCAAGTCTTTCCCGATGGGGACCACCCTCAGAGTCCTGGTGTTTAACACATCAGGATTTCTTCGACGCAGCCTTCCTAGCGACAATGACTGTCCTCAGATCAGCCCTGCCCCGAGAAGGTCGCCCCGGAGAGCGCCCCGCCTCGTCCCTCCAGTTTCTCTGCGGGCCGCTTCTGCTGCGTTCTTTTTAAAGAAAAGCTCGGCGGCTGGGACTGCCCTCGCTCAGCAGCCCCAGCGACACGTACTTTAAGGGGAATAAATTTATGAAAAGCAGCTGCCCGTTTTTTCTCTTCCTGGAACCTCTCAGTGACAGAATGAAGAGTGTCACCGAAGAGGCCCACAGGCAAAACGGGAGCATTTAAGAGAAGAGTCTTATCATTTTCTTTCATCGAAGTCTGACTCAGCCACAAATGTCTTTCTGTGGCCACCATTGCTGCCATAGACCGGCCAATAGACTTAGCGGTCTCCCTGGTGGCCCTGAGAGTAAGATCAGCCGTCTGCCTTAGTTCATTAATCATATCAGCAGAAATTTCACCCCTATCGCACGCATCTTTGAGCAGGTCGGCCTGATAAGCCTGCATAATGGCCATTGTATGTAAACATGCAGCCGTCTGCCCCGCCGCTGAATAAGCCTTCCCCACTAGAGCAGAAGTATTTTTTAAAGGCTTTGCAGGAAGAGCCGGTGCTTTAAGTGAAGATGCCGAAGCAGGAGAGAGCTAGCTAGCGAGCGTCTCCTCTGCCTTTGGCATCGTCACATAACCAGCAGTTTTTGCACCAAAAATATTACCATATGCATTAGACTGGTTGGTGTAAATTCTACTAGAAACAGGTTTAACCCAGGTCTTTGACACCTCAGCGTGAAGATCAGGGAAGAATGGTAAGCACCGGCGAGAAGGCTGAGGTCGTGCAGACAGAAATCTATCATCTAATTTGCTTTTGTTTCTAGACTCCTGCCTATCAGTTGGCCACTCATTGCTGAGCTTTTCAACAGCATGAGATACAACATCCATCAGCCCCTCTTCATCAGTATACTGGAGTGACAAACCAGTTTCCTCTGATGTAAAACTCTCGACATCCAGCTCCTCAGAACTGGATAATCTCAAATCAACATCATCATGTGCCTCAACCCGGGCAGAAGTAACCGCCGCAGCGCATGCTTCCAGAGCCGGGTGTGAGGCACTGGATCCCGCCGGAGATAGCTGAGATAGGGCGGAGCCCGTCTCAACGTCGCCAGTGAGATCTATCTGCAAGCCCCAAGACAAGCGCCGCCGCTCTGCCTCAACAGAAGCGTGACCCGAGCCCTGGGGAGCTCGCAGCATACCGCTCTCCTCAAAAAACGATCGCCGCGAGCGCAGAGTTCTCAATGGGAAACGCTCGCAATGCTGACAATCGACTCCCTTGAGAGCCGACTGGGCATGCTGCAACCCCCAAACAAGCAACACATAACTCGTGTTAATCCCCACCAGTGATATATCATGTACAGGGGGAAACACACTTCCTATATTGCTGCTAGCTAGTCACTTTTTGTTTGCTCATATTGGTTTTTTATATATATATATATATAAAAACTCCTGCCTAACACAGACAAACACAATCGACAGATTTCAGACACATACAGAGCTTGCTGAAGCAACAAAAGCTGGCGTGTTGTGGGCTCAGGGGATATTTGTAGCTTCCTGGTCGATGACGTCACTCGCCGTACGCTCATTCTCTCCATTGACTGATTTCATTCATGTTTCAGACGCGTCACGCTGGAGGGCGTTCCCACTGCAATTACACGCAGCGGTAGTCCCTGAAGGGGAACTGTAAAACTGGGATGAGAACTAAAATGTAAAACTGGGATGAGAACTAAACTGGGATGAGAACTAAACTGTAAAACTGGGATGAGAACTAAAATGTGAAACTGGGATGAGAACTAAAATGTAAAACTGGGATGAGAACTAAAATGTAAAACTGGGATGAGAACTAAACTGTAAAACTGGGATGAGAACTAAACTGTAAAACTGGGATGAGAACTAAAATGTGAAACTGGGATGAGAACTAAAATGTAAAACTGGGATGAGAACTAAAATGTAAAACTGGGATGAGAACTAAACTGTAAAACTGGGATGAGAACTAAAATGTAAAACTGGGATGAGAACTAAACTGGGATGAGAACTAAACTGTAAAACTGGAATGAGAACTAAAATGTGAAACTGGGATGAGAACTAAAATGTAAAACTGGGATGAGAACTAAAATGTAAAACTGGGATGAGAACTAAACTGTAAAACTGGGATGAGAACTAAAATGTGAAACTGGGATGAGAACTAAAATGTAAAACTGGGATGAGAACTAAACTGGGATGAGAACTAAAATGTAAAACTGGGATGAGAACTAAACTGTAAAACTGGGATGAGAACTACAATGTAAAACTGGGATGAGAACCTAAAATGTAAAACGTCTCAGGTTACTATTGTAACCATAGTTCCCTGAGAACAGGGAACGAGACGATGCGTCGAAAACGCTACGGGAACGCCTTCTGCGTGATTGCGTCTGAAGCATCTATGCCAACTAGTCCAATGGAAAAAGGGAATGAGCGTCACGGGCGGGTGACGTCATGACCAGGAAATGATAAATGCACTTCCGCTGCGAAACGCCAGTTAGCTTCGAAATTGCCGAAGCAAGCCGATCGCAGGGACGCCAGAAGTATGGCAGAGGGACGCATCGTCTCGTTCCCTGTTCTCAGGGAACTATGGTTACAATAGTAACCTGAGACTTTCCCTTATCGAAAAGGGAACTTCGAGATGTGTTGAAAACGCTACGGGAACGAGAATACCCAATGCGCCATAATTCAAGTACCTGAGTGTCAGTCTGTTCAGCTAAGCACTAAGCACCTGAGAACCTGGGGCAGCATCCAGGTCTAGGCTGTAAAATCTCACGAATGTGAGCGGAGAGGACCAGCCCGCCGCATCACAAACATCTTGGAGAGAAACCCCATGCAGTAAGGCTTTAGAAGCCACCATACTCCTGGTCGAGTGAGCTCGGACCACCAAAGGACAAGGCTGGCCCGAGTACTCGTAAGCAAGTGAAATAGCCTCGACTATCCACTTACTGACTGTCTGTTTGGAAGCAGGAAGACCTTTTTTAGGTGAACCAAAGCAAATCAATAATTGGTCGGACTTCCTGATTGAGGATGTCCGATGTACATACGTGTCCAATGCTGCACTGGACACAAGAGGTGCAGTCTTTCCTGGTCCGCAGTTGTAAAGGGAGGAGGACAGAAAGCCTGCAGCACAATAGGCCTCGGAGTCAAGGTCGGCACCTTAGGGACGTACCCCTGTTTTGGATATAGGAACGCCTTGACCATCCCCGGTGCAAATTCAAGGCAAGTGGGGGAGACCGAAAGAGCCTGAAGGTCACCAACTCTCTTGAGGGACGAAATAGCTAGCAGAAAGATAGTCTTAAGAGTAAGGAACTTCTCTGAGACCGAATCTAAGGGCTCGAATGGGGCCCTAGACAGGCCTTCTAGAACTATAGTCAAATCCCAAGCTGGCACCCTAGTGCGAGTTGCAGGCCTTAGCCTCAAAGTGCCACGATGGAAAAGTGTAATCAGGGTGTCTCGACCCAAGGAAGTACCCCCACCAGGGTGTGGTAAGCCGCAATGGCTGCCACGTAAACTTTTAGCGTGGAAGGGCATAAACCTGACACAAAGCGCTCTTGCAGGAACTCGAGTACTGTGTTCACAGAACAGTTAACTGGATCCAAATGACGTCGGTGACACCATAAAGAGAAAACTCTCCATTTAAGCGCATATAGTTTCCTAGTAGCCGGAGCTCTGGAGCTTAGGATGGTCTCAGCAGCCTCAGCTGAAAGACCACTTTCTATGAGTTGGGCCCCCTCAGAGGCCAAACCCACAGATTCCAAATCTCTGGACGAGGGTGAAATATTGTGCTCCCGGCCTGAGACAGAAGGTCTCTCCTGATCGGGATTTATGTGCCACGAAAGATGATGGCTTTTCCACAGACCCTGAACCGAGCGGCCTTCCATTACCGCTCCCCAGCCGGTGAGGGAAGCATCTGTCGAGATAGTAGCTCGATGGCAAAGAGCTCCCAACACCGGACCCTGGGTTAAGAACCAGTGTTTCCTCCATATCTCTAAGGCACGAAGGCATCGCCGCGTAACCTTGATCATACGGAAAGGGTTTCCCCTCGGGGAGAACCCTCTGATCCTGAGCCACCACTGTAAAGGCCTCATGTAAAAGCAGGCCAAAAGGTATCACGTTGGACGCTGCTGCCAGTAGACCCAACAGTTTCTCGAACTGTTTTACAGTGCGTGACTGACTTAGCTTTAGCTCTTTGGTGGCTGCCAGGATAACAGCTACACGAACGGGCGATAGGTTGGCCCTCATCGTCACTGAATTCCATACCACACCAAGGAAAGTGGTTCTCTGTACTGGAGAAAGAACACTCTTCTTGGCATTGAGCCTCAACCCCAACATCTGCATATGGGCGAGAACGACACCTCGGTGCCGAACCGCCAACTGCTCTGATTCCGCTTGAATCAGCCAGTCGTCGATATAATTCAAAATGCGTATACCCTGAAGCCTGAGAGGGGCTAAAGCTGCATCCATGCATTTCGTGAACGTGCGGGGTGACAAAGCTAGGCCGAAAGGAAGAACCCGATATTGGTATTCTTTGCCCCTAAAGAAAACCTTAGGAACTTCCTGTGCTGAGGGAGGATGGAGATATGGAAGTATACATCCTTTAGATCTATCGTGACAAACTAGTCCTCGGATCTGATTTGGGTCACGATCTGCTTGAGGGTCAGCATCTTGAACTTGAGTTTCTGAACTGACCGATTTAACAGGCGAAGATCTAAAATGGGACGCAACCCTCCATCCTTTTTTGGAACAATGAAATAACGGCTGTAAAAACCCGACTCTCGGTCGGGTGAGTACACCTGTTCTATAGCTTGTTTCGCTAACAGGGCCTTTACTTCTTGCTCCATTACCAGAGCCTGCTCGGGATGCACCACTGTGGGTAACACCCCGCTGTAACGAGGAGGACGAGACCTAAACTGTATTCTGTATCCTTCATCTACAATCTGCAGGACCCAATGAGAAATATTCGGCAGAAGCTTCCACGCTGCCAGAAAATTTACTAAGGGAACCAGCCTCTCGAGGCTGCTCTGTGGTGTTACTGAGAGAGCCAAATCTGGAGCCTGAAACATAACGGCAGGAACTACCTGACCTGACTGCTCTAAAGCCCCCCTCAGAGGGCGCGAAACCGATGCTGTGCCGCAGCATAGCATCAGCGACTCGCTGGAGACCACTGCGCCCTGAAGCACCGGAGGTGGCAGGGTTGGCAGGAGGGTCTCGTGAGGACCCCGAAATGGAACGGGCACCGTGTAATGAGGTGAACACCGTTCCACTTCGGTCGGGGCTGTCCTCACAGGCCTGATGCCTAAGCATCAGGACCTCTTTTTTTTTTTTAACCGAAGCCTTCTTCACAGCGAGGGATTAACTTTTTAAAAGCGTCAGACTGCTTTTTAGACTCCTGAAACCTATCCACTACAGTGTGGACTGCGTCACCGAAGAGACTAGAGGGTTCAAGTGGAGCGTCTAATAAAAAAGTTTGATCTTTTTCTTTAATTTCAGAAAGATTGAGCCATAAGTGCCTCTCAGTGGCTACCAAAGCTGCCATAGACCGCCCAATTGCTCTGGCGGTCTCTTTAGTAGCCCTGAGAGAAAGATCAGTAGCCCTATGAAGTTCTCGAACATCGTCATGACTAATTCCCTCGCTGTTATCCAGTTCCCCCACCAGGTCAGCTTGGTAAGCCTGGAGCAGTGCCATGGTGTGTAAGCACGCTCCAGCTTGACCTGCTGCCGAATAAGCTTTGCCCACTAACATAGATGTATTTTTAAGCGGTCTAGTGGGCAAAACCGGGGCTTTCAGAGAAGATGCGGGACCAGGCGCGAGATAGCTGGCTAAATTCTGCTCGGCCTGGGGCATCGACTCATAACCAAACTCTTTTAGCCCTCTAATCTTTGAATATGTAGTGGTCTGAGGGTTAAAAACACGTGATGAGAAAGGTTTATTCCAGGATTTAGAAATCTCATTGTGTAAATCTGGAAAAAAGGCAGCCCTTGTGGTGGATATAATGTGGCTGAAGGAAGAAAACGCTCATCTAACTTGCTTTTTGAGCGAGTGCTTTTTTTTTCAGATGGCCATTCAATATTTAATTTTTCTACAGCCCGTGACATGACATCCACCAGCTCATCATACGCCGGGGAATTAAATTGTGAATCCCTTTCCCCCGTGTGTGCATTTTCACTTTCAATACTCATAACGTCAACTTCCTCAGAAGAAGAACATTGCAGTAAAGGAGAGCTCTCTTCCCGGGCGGAAGAAACCGCAAAGCGTGCTTCCGACACCGGGAGAGGAGAGCTAGATCTCTCGGGTAAGGAAGGAGAAAAGGTCCTCGAACCCGTCTCCCCCCCCCTCCGAGAGATCCAATTGCGATCCCCAAGAATGCATTCTCCACGCTGCCTTAGCAGACGCGGGTCCTGATCCTTGAGGATCGCGAGCCTGCCCACTCTGTTTGTCAAAGAGTGCCAGGCGAGAGCGGAGCATGCGAAGCGGTAGCTTCTCACAGTGTTGGCACTCAGCCCCCTCGAAGGCTGAGACTGCATGCTCCACTCCCAAACAAATCACACAAAGCTCGTGTGTGTCCCCACCCGTTAAATAACGCGGGCAGGGAGGAACACACTGTTTGTAGACTTGTTTCGCCATACCGATACCAACAATATTGTAACAGACAACAATAAATAGACAAGACAGTATGACACAGATCGCTTCCTGAGGCACAGAAGCTAACTGGCGTTTAGCAGCGGAAGTGCTTTTATCATTTCCTGGTCATGACGTCACCCGCCCGTGACGCTCATTCCCTTTTTCCATTGGACTAGTTGGCATAGATGCTTCAGACGCAATCACGCAGAAGGCGTTCCCGTAGCGTTTCGACGCATCTCGAAGTTCCCTTTTCGATAAGGGAACTGGGATGAGAACTAAACTGTAAAAAAATGTGAAACTGGGATGAGAACTAAACTATAAAACTGGGATGAGAACTAAATTGTAAAACTGGGATGAGAACTAAACTGTAAAACTGGGATGAGAACCAAACTGTAAAACTGGGATGAGAACTAAACTGTAAAACTGGGATGAGAACCAAACTCTAAAACTGGGATGAGAACTAAAATGTAAAACTGGGATGTAAAACTGGGATGAGAACTAAACTGGGATGAGAACTAAACTGTAAAACTGGGATGAGAACTAAACTGTAAAAACTGGATGAGAACTAAACTGTAAAACTGGGATGAGAACTAAACTATAAAACTGGGATGAGAACTAAATAAACTGGGATGAGAACTAAAATGTAAAACTGGGATGAGAACTAAAATGTAAAACTGGGATGAGAACTAAAATGTAAAACTGGAATGAGAACTAAAATGTAAAACTGGGATGAGAACTATAAAACTGGGATGAGAACTACAATGTAAAACTGGGATGAGAACTACAATGTAAAACTGGGATGAGAACTAAAATGTAAAACTGGGATGAGAACTACAATATAAAACTGGGATGAGAACTAAAATGCATATATGCCAACCCTCCCGATTTTTCCGGGAGACTCCCGAATTTCAAAGCCCCTCCCGAAAATCTCCCGGACCGACCTTTCTCCCGAATTTCTCCCGATTTCCGAGTGCGGGTGCGAGAGAGACACCCAGCCGACGGGGTGTCATTGGTTGTTGCGTTAAATCTTACTTAGAAACAATAGTGCTATTTTCTGATTGGCTAACAACACCAGACGAACAACACCAGAGGAGACGCGCGGCCAGAGTTTAGGGCGCTGCGGCATATTAAATATATTACAAATAGTTTTTCAGCGTGAGAAATTCAATGTGTGGCGGGAGAGCGTGACAAAAGACCGAA
>CM070832.1:38641011-38818511 GCA_036326025.1 Chrosomus eos
TCTGCAGCAAGCAAGGAAATTAATTGATCAGAAAATCAATGTCTGACTCTCTCAGCTCTTACAGAAATGTAGCTAATGCTTAAAACCCCCTGCAAATGTGCTGAGAATAGCGCGCGGGGGGGAGTGTGTGCGGCGCGAGAGAGGCTCATCAATCATGGCCGCTGACACACACTGAAACCTGACCGGCCCGGGATGTTTTAATACGGCATCCATTAAAGCCCTCAAATAAATTGCAATTTGGAAAACAGAACATAATACCAGCCCAGGCTTCCTCATCCATCTTGCGGCGTGTCGTGTAATGTAATTGCGTTGTTAATTTATCCAGGAATTTCCTCGGTACACCATTTCTTCCACATTGTTTAATTTCCCAGTAGTATGTGTGTTTTCCAGCGCTGTCCGGCTCAGACTAATGTTTCTGCTTAGCGTAGCATTAGCTGCAGGGCTAATCAAACCCCTGCCAACCCTGACACTTCGTCAATGGACGTTAGCATCGATGTTAGCAATAGATACGTGCTGCATTCACACTTGACATTAGTGTATACTTACCTAACCATTTCATACAATACACTTATTATTGGTGCATTTAATGAACTTTTGCAGTTCTACTCTTAACTTTACCCAGCCATTACTCCATCAGTAACCCTATAACCCTAAACCTAACCCAGAACTCATTAGCAGTAAACGCGGGAGTTTTCTTGAACATTAAACAGGGTCCAAGATGGCTTAACATGGTTTAAAACAAGGTTAAAAATACGCGAAAACAGATAAAAATCAATAAAATTTAATTAAACTTGATTTAATTTCTTCCTTTAACAACTGCTCCTCATATTTAACGACAGGTTTCTCATGATCTTGATCATCTTGGTATATTGAATGAGGGAATATTACAAGTGTGATTTAATGGGTTTGGGTTACAAATTCATATACATTTTGTCAAGCTCTAAAATATTTTATTGGGTAGAAATTGCTAGAAAATGAATCTAAATTCATTATTAATAAAAAAGTGTGAACCATGAAGAACATTCAGTTACTGGAATTATGGAATTTAATTATTCTACTATATTGTCGCTTCATTGAAATATCATTATAGTTTTTGTTAATATTTAAAATTTATTTTGTATTTTCTCTTTTAATTTCAAGATAAAAGTGTTTGTTTATTTAGTTCTAGTTACTTTAATACTTAAACTAACGAAAATGTGAAATGTTGCAATAAATTAAGTTTTGATCAGATTGACCAAAGGGTCATTAAAGAGAGTCGGAGGACAGTAAACACTTTTCACAACGAGACTGGATTTAAAAGTGTTTAATAAAGCTGATTAGTCTACAAGCCTAGACAACAAGCCTACAGAAGGAACTAACAAAAATGTATTGTAAGAATGTTTTGCTAGCCTTCCCGTTAGGTTATTGAGAAATGAAAAAGCTATTTCTGAATGTTCCTTCAACATTCAAAACGTCCAGTGTTTTAAATGTTTTAAATAGTTTTATGCTACATTCTATTATGGGAACATTACTTCTGAATGCTCTGAAACTAGTAGTAACATTTAAAATACGTTCCATGGTCAATGTACAAGTAATGTTTTTGTGGTAACATTTTGAGAACATTATTAAAGAGTCCTTTATTTTCTTTTACAGAAATCCCTTTTTTAAGGACTACAACAAACAGCTGATAGGAACTACAATGAGCTTCTTCATGGGTTAGTGACATCACAAACCCAAAAATTTACATTAAAAAAATTACTAAAAATGTATTTTAAACACTGTTCTTGAACGTTATAACCTTGTGCGCTGTATAGTTTCCAGAAGAGAGAACAATGAAGGCTATATGCATAAACGCTTCTCCTGAAAGACAGAGTAGTTCCCATTTTGTCGGAACAATCTTGTTTATGGATCATAACTTGTAAGTTGTGATTCATTATCATTAGTTATATACTTATTATTTGTAGTTGTGTTTTCTATGAACAGATCCAATTATAAGCTTTATGTAGTTGCTATGATAGCTATGATGTAAAGGAAGGGCTAAGCTTTTCCTCCGCTAGCATGCTAACTAACATTACAGTATTGATGTAGTGTTTACTGGAGCTTCTGTAAGACTGTACTGTTTTTTATTATTATTAAATTATTAAATGGTGGATAACATCGTATCTATAAGAAAATTTATATAAAAAATAAAATACCACTCTGAAACGTCCTGTAAAATCCGTACATGAAATCCGTTCAACACGATCCTCTTGTGCCTTAACATTGTCAGGGTCTGAATCGGGCTCGAAATGGTTTGAAATTGACGCCATTGTTAATATTTACATCTGCGTAGAGCTCGCGGTTATGAAGGGGGTGGGACATTTCCCGAACAAGCGCTGAGCGCTGTCAATCACAGCACACTGGGCCAGCTGACCAATCACAGCACACTGCAGGACACAGCCTGGCAGCTGACCAATCACAGCACACTGGGTCAGCTGACCAATCACAGCACACTGGGCCAGCTGACCAATCACAGCACACTGGGCCAGCTGACCAATCACAGCACACTGGGCAGCTGACCAATCACAGCACACTGGGCCAGCTGACCAATCACAGCACACTGGGCCAGCTGACCAATCACAGCACACTGGGCCAGCTGACCAATCACAGCACACTGGGCCAGCTGACCAATTACAGCACACTGGGCCAGCTGACCAATCACAGCACACTGGGTCAGCTGACCAATCACAGCACACTGGGCCAGCTGACCAATCACAGCACACTGGGTCCAGCTGACCAATCACAGCACACTGGGCCAGCTGACCAATCACAGCAAACTGGGCCAGCTGACCAATCACAGCACACTGGGCCAGCTGACCAATCACAGCAAACTGGGCCAGCTGACCAATCACAGCAAACTGGGCCAGCTGACCAATCACAGCAGTCGCTAAAGACAGTCCAATACTAAAACAGAGCAACGAATGTACATACATAACATAAACCTAAAGAAATTTAAATCTTACTCAAACATTTATGCTTTTAATGTTCCAAAGTTATCTGGTCTTTTAAGGGTGTAACAACCATAATTGGAAGTTACACCCTTAAAAGACCAGATAACTTTGAAAAAACGTTCTATAAATGTTACGGGAAGAACGTTTGCTCATAACTTGCCAGAACTGTTAGTTGGGACGGTCATAGACAGTAATGGCATCAGCCGGAGCTCGCCATCAGTGGCGTACAGTAGAGTGTGTGTTTTCCTGACCCGAGCGTCCGCTAGCCTGCAGTCAGTGTGTGTGTCACCTGTGGGGCGGAGAGGAGCTGTCACCGCTGGAGCTGATCAAACACTTTCCAGGAGAACAAACAAAGACTCGACTGTGAGTGAGACCAGCGCTCCACCTACATCCTCACACACACACACACACACACACACACACACACACACACACACACACACACACACACACACACACACACACACACACACACACACACACATGCCTGATTACAGACACCACCACCGCTTCTCTGATGGGTTCTGGCCTTCATTCAGTACTCTGTGAGTTTAGCAGAAAACAGGAGATTATATTTGGTTCAACATTGGTTCATCAAGAGAGCTGGTTCAGTAATTGGTCTTAACCCAGATGTATTGGAGGTTACTGTGGAGAAGAGGATAAGTTTGAAATTAAAACTTGTCCTGCTTTTTGAAGTCCATCCACTACACAATTTGTTCAAAGGACTCAGAAGCTCTTTCAGTGAGTGATTGATAATGCCTCGGTGCTCTAGCAAGCGCATGAGAAGGTCTTTTGTTCCTTCAGCGGTTAGATATTTTAAAGCAGCACCGACTAACTTTTTAACCTTCATAATATATTTCCAAGTCTCTTGTGATGGTGCATCTACTTACAATAGGTTGAATGACACGTCTGCCATAGCCTGACGGGGTCTGTAGCGTTTTTAATCGTACTTTTAAACTTCGGGTTTCGGGTAGTAACCGGCAAACAAAGAGAACTACAAAATTCGACTGCTTTACGGCATATACGTCACTTCCACCACCACCCCCACTTCCTTAAAATCGGACGTGCGAGCCAAATGTTATATAGTCATGGCCGAAGCAGCACAGAAAAACAAGAAAGCAAAGGTTTTATCGGAGCAAAGCAAAAAGAGAAAGTGATCGCGTTAAAGGCAGAACAAGAATCAACACTGTGCCAGCGTTTTCTCGCTGGCGTGAGCTGAAGGAGGAGGAGGGGTGACTGGCCGATGCGGGCTGTCATGCTTTTGTACTAGTAAGTATATTGCTTGCATACTAGCTAGGGTGACCTGACCAGAAGTCCCGTTTTACCCCGGACAGTCCCGTATTCCAACTCTAATTTTAGTGTCCCGACTTATTAAATTGAATACGCGCAGGACAGAGAGGGAGAGAGAGAGCGAGAGACCTTGCGTGTGTGTGCTAGAGTAGCCTACGCATTAATACGCACGCGCGCGCATTATTGATATAATAATATAGCTTGATATTATAATATTGACGATATATGGTTATCTACCACTCAAACATTGCATTGAAGTAGATTCAGTAAAACGGTAACCAATAGGCTAGACTAGGCTACTATAATGACGCTGGCTTGTAAACGTGAGCATCGCGATCATTTGTCGTTAGAAAAAAATAAATAAAACCCATGAAATTATATTCATATGACATGCTGAAATATATGCCACTGTACCTGGGATGAAGACATTTCACACGCGACGCAAGCTAGCAGAACACCTGCATGTGACCTCCTCCTACAGTGTTCATGGCTATCATGGATGTCAACAAATGCATGTGCTACATTCATGACGGTTTACGACAGTAAGTAGAGGACAATACTGTTTCCCAACTGTAGGGGGGGACCCCGAGAGCTAAAGTTAAATTTTACCTGGTGTTACTTTAATGAACATCGTTAATTGTGAAATTTAATTATTTTTCACATTGTGTCTCCTTATCAGGGTTTATTATTATTAGGCTGTTAATGCAGAATTATTTATCTGTCTGTTAGTTGTGTATATTGTGTTTGTTTGATGGCTGTATGGTTGGTGGCAAACCAGTTTCCCTATCTTTCCCTAAGTTTTTCCATTCCATTCCATTCCATTCCATTCCATTCCATTCCATAAAGTCCCACTGAAGTGCCTTGGATCGCAGCTTTGTTTGATGCATTGTCGTAATTTCCACTGAAACCGAAGCAAAGGCGGGATTTATTGAATGGCCCCTCCCCCTTTTCAAATAGCCAATAGCGTTTAGTTTCCCTCACAGACTGACAGCACCATGGAAGCGAATTGAGCGCTGATGACACGCTGGATTCAATACTAGAGATGTGAATCAACTCTAGCCATTTCATTCTTAACCAGCGTACAGTTGAAAACTGTGAGTGTGTGTTCGGTTGCTCAAACACAGATGAACATGAATAACATTTTATTATGTTGGAGTTTGTACGTATCACCTCAGAGTGGCGCTAAAAGCTTCATACTCCATTTTAAAATAACGTATACACCTACACTAAACCCTAAACCTGCCTGATAGTGTTCACAAAAGCAATGTCCACCATGCATTCTAGCTTATCTTTAAACTCTTGTCTCTGAGCTCGGGACTTTACCCGGAGCTGGTTAATGATGCAAACTCCAAAATATATTTGTTTACAAATCATGCCCGCTCATAAAGAACAAATCATGCCCGCTCATAAAGAACAATTTATATTATAAAGCTCATTTTGAGGAAAATTGGGTTGTAGCTCGATGTCTACGTAACTATGATTGTAAATAGGTGTCATTTGTGTTTTAACAATGTTTAGTTCACAAGTTATGGATCTGAGAAGTTTGAATCTGTGAATATATTGCCAACTTTACTGAACTCCTAAAGTTCTCATTGACCACATTTCTTTATAATTGAGTCCAACACTATGAAACGCTCCATTCTTAACGTATACGAAGCAAAAGTTTTGCGAGAGAATGCAAAAGATTAGAAAAAAAATTTTTCTCCCATCCCAAATTTCTGTGCACCACCACATCCCTTTAACGAACCCTGGAGTGCTGATTGCTCTGCTAGTTCATCTGCTCATGTGTGAACGCAAACCAGTTGAAACAGTGGGTCTCGGGTCTGCTAGCACATTTAGCATTTAGCTTTGGATATTCGGTAAGTTCACACAAATTTAGATCATAAAAGCTGCTTTTTTTGCGTTGTATCTTTAGGTTAAGTGTTAAAAATTACACTTAGGCCCCATCCACACTACTATGTTTTAGTTTAGAAACGGAGAGCTTTTGCTGCGTTTGCTCCTCCCCTCCAGACTAAACCGGCACAAACCAAGACCTAAACCGGAGAAGTTTAGAAACGCTGCCGACCCCGTTTTGTGTTTTGAATCTCCGGAGGGCGTTTTAGTGAAGACGGGTCAAACAGAGGACCTTAGAAGCGATGACGCAGAGGCTCACGCTCGGCTCTGATTGGCTGTCACACCATACACACCTTTAGTGATTTCGTTATTGTGGCGTACACCTTCCCCAGTGTTGTGTCTCTGGCGATGGATAATGCTCCCGGTACCTTTCCAATATGTCGCCGTATTTGGTTTGCGACTCCCAGTCTGTGTTTCTGCCCACGGCTGTTTTATATTCCCTTGTAACTTTAAGTAAAAGTTCCACCTCGTCGTCGGTCCATGAACAGAAATCTCTGGTCTTCACATTGCTAATCTTTCAGAGGTAACTTAGCTACTTCTTCATCAAATCTGAGGAATAGTCGATCTGTTTCTGTTTACACCGGCACCGCATGCCCAGTGTAGGGGAATGGTCACGTGATTTCAGTCGCTTTAATGCAGACGGAGATCAATTCTAATACGCAGCTAAAGCGCTGGTGTGGACGGAGATCGTACTCGTTTTAATTCTCTGTTTCTAAACTAAAACGCAGTAGTGTGTGGATGGGGCCTTAAGATTTGTGTTTCAAAAATGCGAGGCGAATTTGGACTAATAAATGTGTCATTTTCATGTTTGGTCAGGACCTAAAGAACAAAGAGAACTGAGCTACAAGTGTAAACACACCCTAAGATGTTGTGAGCACTATTTTCCTCCTAAATATCGTTCACCAGATGTGTTGCATTAGTTCAGATCGCTAGTCACGTGTCTTTGCTAACCCAGACTGAGGGAAAAGAGGATCCGTCGGCGGTCACTCACCTCGCTTCACTCCTCCCGTGCTCGGGTCTCTTCGCTTGCTCTGTTTCATACCAATAAATGATGTCTCTCGGGTGTGTGTGTGTGTGTGTGTGTGTGCGTGTGTGTGTGTGTGTGTGTGGTGAGCCTGTCAGGACACGCATCTGAAGACCACAGGAAGGGCAAAGCAGTGCTTGTTCATCAGTCAGTGCGCTGACAGCTCTGACACCAGCCGCACGGACAACACACACACACACACACACACACACACACACACACACACACACAAAATTAGTAATAGCGCTTTACCTGTCAGCACACGCGCTCCGGCCTGCTTTGTTTATGGTTGCACCGGATCCCGCGCCTTGGCTTAGAGACAGCGTTGTGGTGTGTGTGTGTGTGTGTGTGTGTGTGTGTGTGTGTGTGTGTGTGTGTGTGTGTGTGTGTTGTGTGTGTGTGTGTGTGTGTGTGTGTTGTGTGTGTGTGTGTGTGTTTGTGTGTGTGTGTGTGTGTGTGTGTGTGTGTGTGTGTGTGTGTGTGTGTGTGTGTGTGTGTGTGTGTGTTGTTTGTGTTGTGTGTGTGTTTGAGTGTGACTGTGCGAGTATGAGGTTGAGGATGGCAGATACCGACTGGGGCAGATGCTCACTGTCAGATTTAACAGGGAAATAATAAATAAATGCCGATTGTTTGCAAGTGTGCTTCTAAAAAAAAGGATTGACTTTGAAACAAGTTTTACTCAGAAATCGCTGGTAAATTTCACATATAGGCTACTTAGGCTACAAAGGAAAGGCAAGCACCTTTGAATTAAATGTGATAGTTTGAAGTAGAGAAACTGCAGGTTTATTTTCTCGCAAAATTTAATCTTTGTTTAATTTACAACATTTTTGATTTTCTTGTTCAGTCCTTTTGTTGATCTCGTATCTGAAGGTTTCTGGATTATAAACAGTAAAGCTGCTAATGTTCTCCTCTGATTTTACAGTGTCCTAAAGAATGTTTTCTTAAAGTCCCCCTGTGGTGAAAATCCAGCGTTTAATGTTGTTTATGTGTCTGTGTGGTGTTTTTAATAAGCTTTAATAACACAAAGCATGTGTAAATTCATAAGTCAACAGCATTGCTGAGTATTTTCTGCTTAAAACTGCAGTGAACCAAAGACAGTCTCAAAAACACTGAAATCGCTGGTGTTTCTGACGTCACAAACTACCTTGTAACCAATCAGATCAACGTGTGATCGTCAACCAGTGGATCTCTGAGTGAGTGAGTGAGTGAGTGGAGGCGGGGCTCATTTGCATATTCATAGAATCAAGCATATTAAATGAGGCAAGGGTGTCGAGTTACATTCAAGATATTTTAAGGTATGTAGACATTTTTTCAAGGAAAAAAAAACGTTTAACTATGGCTACGTCCACATTAATCCGGATACACTTGAAAACAGAGTTTTCGTTTAAAAACGCTCTCCGTCCACACTAGCGTTTTCAGGCGTTTTCAGACGTTTCAGTGTGGATGTGAAACTTGTAAATTCACCTTACTGCGCATGCGTGAAACCTCACAAAAGCTCACTGAGATGATACAGATGGAAAAATAAATAATAAAGGTATCGCACAATTCTTCTAACATGATAATTTAATTTAGCTAAATATCTCACCATTCACTGATGCGTCCAGGTCGCACTCAGTCACCATATGTTTGGTCTAAAACGCGACTGCTCTCCTGTATTGACACAGGACAGCAAATGTGAGTACATTTTCTGTCATCTTTGCAGTAGGCTACTGTGATATGAAGAGTGTGGAAAGTAACATATTTTAGCAACAGTGTAAAAGTGAATCGCACATAATTAACAGGCACAATACCGGTAAACATGAATATCTATTGGTACAACATGGATCACATGACTAAACTTACGTCATCGTTTTCAAATACCTCCGGCTTCACAGTCCACACTACAACGCGAAAACGGCGTTTTCAAATGTATCCACTTTGGAGAGCGTTTTTCAAACGCTACGTTTTCGTTGACTTAAAACGCCGTCTCAGTGTGGACGGAAGGCCAAAACGGAGAGAAAAGTATACGTTTTCAAACGAAAACGTATTAGTGTGGACATGGCCTATGTCATTTTGATGATCAAAAGATGAGTTTCTGTCTCTGTGGAGTCGAAGTTAGTCGCGGACGCTAGCTCTCGGCACCTCGAAAACCAGTGGATCTCTGAGTGAGTGAGTGAGTGGAGGCGGGGCTCATTTGCATATTCATAGAACCTAATGAGGCAAGGGTGTCGAGTCAGATATTTTAAGGCATGAATACATTTTGTCAAAGAAAAAACAATCAAGTTAATAATTAACACTAACATTTCCATTTAGTTATGAAAACATTATTTCTGAATGTTTTTAAAATGTACCAGTTTTTGAATGCATTAAGAACATTTCTTTGAGGAACATTCTTCCCTTACATTTTGAAAACGTTATGAGACTTTCTATTAGTATTACTGAATATGCTTGTCCTGCCTTCGGAAACTCTGTTAATCCTCGTATCCTAACTACACACGATGATTGTTATTTTCATAGATGTGTTGTTTTATGGTTCTGTGCTTCATCAGACTGGATGTTTCTGCATATCTCAGAGTCGATCTTGCTGTGAGGTTTTTCATTTCTCCAGCATGTTTCGAAGCTTGTGTGTGTATCAGATAGCAACCGCCTCCTAAAATAAATTAAGATGCCGTAATTAAATTTGCAATCAACTTGCTTTTCCGTCCTGTCATTATTAATTTCGAGTGCCGCAGTGTAGCAAACGGCATACTTCTACAGTGAATAAAGGCGCTCTTTCACATGTGTGAGTGTTTTCAATCATTCCACCGCTCTTGGCCGCATTTACTGCGTTCAGAAAAACCACAGGATGTTTTTAGCTGTAATATACAGACTAAATGTTTAGACTCTGAGGAACATGTGAGGGGCGTGTCCTGTGCAACGGTTGCCATGGCGATGTGTTCTGTGGGATGTTGTCACCGGATTTATCCTCAAGCAGCTGGAAATTGCGTCTCATTTATGTTTGGCTACTTAATTGTAATGAATAAACATTTGTTGTGTACTTCAAATATTAAAAGTATATGTATATTTAAAAAAAAAAGCCAAATTAGAAGTTTGGTAACACTTTACTTGCATTATAACCTACATAATGAATACCTTTATAATGCATGATGCATTATAAAGGGATTCATAATGTACGTTATAATGCATTATATCTTTTCAGAAATAATTGTAACCAAAGTTAAAATGCATTATAATATTCACTGATTTCTTGTTGCATCTGATAGTGTTTGTTTGTCATGTTTTAATGCATTATAAAGGTGTATTATAACTGTGGTTACAATTATTAATGAGACCAAACAATGCATTATAATGTGCATAATTAATGCATACAATTATACCTTTATAATACCTTTATAATGCAATATATACCCTAGTGGGGAAAAAGTATTTGAAATACATTTCTTTTGTACTACAAATACATGTACATATTTGTGTACTTAATATAAATAACCTGCAACTGTACTGTTGGTATAATACATTGATATACTTAAAGATTAACTTTGAACCTAATGTACTTATCCAGAAATAGTTCTGAGGTTCAACTAAAGATATATTAAAGTATATTTGATGGAGCTGAAGTGAAACTATTGCAAGCTAACTTTAGATTCACTTTAAATCACTAGCATGTATAGACTGATATTATACAGAGATCATGCTGTCCTTACTAATAGTGATATTAAATCACATTTTAAGCTTAATATTAAGAGATGCAATAAAGAAGCACTCCAAATAAAGTTTAATTATAATTTGATATCAGTAAGTCTTAAGTGATATGTTAATAAATATTTTAATAGATTTGATTTTATGAAAGGCTTTATAAGTTACCAAGTGTTTCGTATTAAAGTACATTTTAGATCAATGTTTTTTGTCTTATTTTGATGTGTTGACTGTTTTTTGATATTACAGTTAAAGTGAAAATATTCTTCATTATTACAAATGTTTCCATTGAAATTACAGTAAGTATGTTTTAGTTGACCATAAATGTACATACGGCAGTTCACTTCAACTGTAATTTAAAGGAAATGGAAATTAGGAAATTAAATATAAAGATGTACTTTAGTTCTACTTAAATGGGCCAAAAATCCAACATTTCAGCTAATTGCATTTATTAATTATGATTAACATGCAATTAAGTGTCTGAAAACATTACATTCAGTTAGTTTAAATTAGTAGTTTATTACATTAAAACTACATTAGTAGTTTTAAGAGTGTTCTAAATACACTTTTTATAAGGGAAAAAATAAAATAAAGGTAGTTTGCATTTGCATATGTATTTTCTGCATTTAGTGAAGTATCCAAATTTTAAAGTAATGAATTGTGGTTGTGTGTAGATTTGATGAGCTGAGTTTATGTGTGTGTGCAGTGAGAGTCGAGGCTCATTACCGCGGTAAAGCTAGTCTATTTAACCCCTGTATGAGGCTGATAAAATCTTTATGTTCACTGTAAGGCTTTATGGACTCCTCCGGCCATTCACAATCAATGACTCTCAGTGTGTGTGTGTGTGTGTGTGTGTGTGTGTGTGTGTGTGTGTGTGTGTGTGTGTGTGTGTGTGTGGTGTGTGTGTGCGTGCGTGCGTGCGTGCGTGCGTGCGTGCGTGCGTGCGTGCGTGCGTGCGTGTGCATGTGTGTGATGACAATCTAGATGCAGCAATAGTTTTATTCAACAAAAGTAATCAAGAAACACAAACGCTTTACGTTAAACTCACATGAAGGCTAAGTAAGCCTGCGCATACTTGGAATTTGTCCTCTTTGATTAGGAAGAGGCAAGTAGGACACACACACACCCGAAGCAGTGGACAGCCATTTTGCTGGCGCCCAGGGAGTGATTGGGGGTTATATGTCATGTCAAGGGATCCTCAGTCATTTCCTGCTGGTATTGAGAATCAAACACTCAACCCTCGGGTTACCAGTCTAACTCTCTAACCATTACACCACCACTTCTCCAGCATAGACAAATCACAGTGTGCCGTCATGTGACCAGCGCAGAGACATGGAGGGCAAAACATCAAGAGCACTGCAGCACAGACCTGCCAATTCTTGTCAAACACTAAAGTATGTGAACAGAAAGCTTTTTAATACACATACAGCATATGCTGCATTTCAATCGCCAAAAACAGCTCAATGTAAAAGACATGTATAGGCTAAGTCAGTAGTTCAATTTATATAGCTCTTTCCCTAGCTCAAAGCTCTTTTGAATCAACAATAATATCATAAATACATAAACCGAAGGCTTAAATACACGGGAGAAAACAAACCAAAACAAGAAACAGGTGTACAAAGCAGTCAGTAACCATGGCAACAGACAAGAGCATAATCAGGAACCTAGGAAAATGGAAAAGAAGCGGAAAATGTGGAACAGATGAAGCAGGAACTGAACACAAGGAAACATATATATGAAGTTCCTAAACGTAAGTTAGGGAGGAGCGAGCCAATATAATCTTTCAATCAACAGCCTACAGCCTATATAAGCAGCCGCTTACCTCTCCCTGGCATCAGCTGTTCCAGTATCAGCTGTCCCAGTATTGCCGCACGGAATAACGTCCGACATCCCGGAAATCCAGCTCTTTCCTTCAGACGACGATTGACAAGCCTTCCTGGGACACAGCCAGTCACACCCCGCGTGAGCTCGGATCTTACGGATTATCTTCATAAACGTTCCGATCGAGAAATCCAGCGCGCATATAACGTTAAACCACGTTCCAAAGGCAACGCTCTCCTCCATCTTCAAGATCGCCAGTTTCAACCGAGCCTTGTCCATCTTCTTCTCTCCACTCTTCCGCAGCTAATACACCGATTCCACCCATTTCAAAATGTTTGGTCAACAGCCTATGTCAAGTCTTCCAGCTCCGGAATCCATATCTCCTGCAGATCATCAAAAGCTCAACTCTACGATCTTTTCATCAGTTCTTACAGTTCCAGCATTCTATCAAACACTTCAACATTTTATAAAAGTAAGACTAGCCCCTCTTCTACCTCCGTTTCTCTCCCGGTTCGGCGTTTTCGAACCCACACAATCCAAACGGCGCCAATCCAAAGGCCGCCGCGGCTCGCACTTCCTGGTCCGCCGGTATTCCCACCCGGCCAGCAACAGCGGCCGCAAAAACAGTTCCGCTTCTTCTCCGGCTCTCACAAACTTCATGCAGCCAGCCCCACTCCCCAGGCCATGCCAGCCATCTTGGACACCAGCAGTGTTGGGGAGTAACAGAATGCATGTACCGGCGTTACGTATTCAGAATACAAATTATGAGTAGGCCCATTTGTATTCCATTACAGTTACAATTTAAATAGTTGGTATTTAGAATACAGTTACATTGTTGAAATCAATGGATTACATTAAGATACTTCTGTTTCACGAGTTTAGTCACTCTCTAAACAATTCAAAACGAAACAAAACAAACTGCCTTCTGCTTATGTAATCCGTATAAATTGCACATTTCTCTCTGGCGCGTTCTATAGCATAATGCAAAGATCGCGAGTCAACTTCATCCTTGCAGGCGACAGTGACACAGACAGAAACCCTTGTTTATTTATAAACAATTAAAATATATCCTTGCTATATTTGACATATTCATAATCAATACTTTTGCCGACTCTTTGTGATAGCTTTTAGGTGATTTATTGGCAGCGCTATCCCTACAACGCGTCACCACCGCATCACCATTCCGCATTCCTACACTTATAAAATGCAGTTCAATGTGGAAGTAATCCAAGTATTCAGAATACATTCCTCAGATTGAGTAACTTAACGTAACAAATTAAATTTGGGGCATGTATTCTGTAAGGAAATACGTTTTGAAAGTATCCTTCCCAACACTGGACACCAGTCAATAAAGGGACCCTCCGATCAACATTCATTTACTTTTCTCAACACTAACACTTGCTCCTCAGGTACAATCCGCTTGCCAGCCCATTCACTCTCAACAGCAGCCCATCTTCCAGCTCCTAACAATGCAGTCGCCATGGAACCACCTCCAGTCCCAGCCCATCTCCGTTCCCCAATTCTATCTGGTGCAACTATCGTTCTTCTCTACTGACTTCCGTCCCTCAAGATGAATCCCATCGCTCGTTTGACTTAAATCGTTAAATCTTACAAATTCCGTACAAACCTTCAAAACGAGTTCTCACACTTGCAGAATTCTGCGTTGCTTTTGCTAGATACACAATGTAATTTGCACTTCATTTTCAGCCAGACGCAAGGAATTAAATGACTACCTCTCTATCATAGCAGAGCTCAGTCTCTCTTTCGGAGGTAGTAATTTTTTATACATACCATAAGCTTCTTCAGCTAAATGCGACGCCCGCGTCACACTGGAACCAGTGTCCTTACTGGGGAGCCTTGGACCTCAAACTATATAACAGAGTCTTAGGCGTTCGAAGCCCTTCTTGCGCCATCTGCAGGTCTATCATTCATTCTACTTCACAATGTCCCCAAACCAACCCAGATCTTCCAACCCATCCAGCTCCTTTCCAAGAAAAATCCACTTCATATGTCCCTCGAACGAGGAATGACCGTAACCAGATTTTTACCTCAGTTTCAGGCAGACAAGTGTGCAACAGCTTTAATTCATCACGTTGCAACAGACAACAATGCCACTTCCTCCATGTCTGTAATTTCTGTGTGGCAGAGCTCACGCTCGTCCTATGTGCCCTGTGCGCCACCTCAGCTAACTTTAACCGTCGACATTCTTAGTATCTGCCCAACCATTCTCCGCTCAGGTCTTTTTCTCCTAACAAAACAAGAACCCTAGACGCCATGTCCAATTTGGCTTTCTTCCGATCACCAAATCAAATGCTAGGTCGATGGTTGTCCCACGCCTTCTGTTTCCCTGGCTATTTTCTCCACTGCCGCTGCAGTGATGTCTCCTCTGCTCCCGCAGGAGCTCATTTTTCTTCAGCGAGCATTGGTCTCCCAGCGGACGTAGCATGCATCTATCTCTACTCTTTTCCATCCAGCGAGCATTGGTCTCCCAGCGGACGTTGCATGCATCTATCTCTACTCTTTTTCATCCAGCGAGCATTGGTCTCCCAGCGGATGTACTATGTACTTATCTCCACTCTCTCCCGTCCAGCGAGCATTTGTCTCCCAGCGGACGTTGCATGCATCTGTCTCTACACTCTTCCGTCCAGCGAGCATTGGTCTCCCATCGGACGTAGTATGCTTCAGTTTTCTCTCTCCTCATCCAGTGAGCATAGGTCTCCCAGCGGATATTGTATGCATCTATGTTTCCTCTTTCCCATCCAACAGGTATCGATTTCCCAGCGGACCGCAAGAAATCTCCAGTCCGGACTTCAAAAAAACGCGCCACTCCACCGTCAGCCGGTAGGGCCCATCAGCCCGACGCCGTGAGCTGCTCCCGTCGGAAGCTACATGGGCCATCCTGGTTGGGCATTCCCAAATCTTGTTGCCCCTCATTCATCAGCCAGTAGGGCCCGTCCGCCCAGCGCAGTGAGCGGCTCCCGCCAGAGGCAACACGGGCCCTCCTGGTCAGACGGCATAAATCACGCTATTCATCGGCCGATAGAGCTCGCCTGTCTGACGCAGTGAGCTGCTCCCGTCAAGAAACGGGGCAAGCCCTCCCGACTGTTTGTTCCAAATTACGACTGTTCCCCATTTGGGAGCCAGCAGGCCCTCCTGGTCAAGCAACCAGGCTTATTCTCAAAATGCCAGCCCTTCTAAACATACGTTCGTTCAGATCTGCATAACATTAGACAAGCACAACAAACACTAGCATCCCTCTGAGTCTGGACCGCTTCTCCCTACCATTTGCATCTCCCCGCTTACCTAGCCCCGCAGGGCGTGTATTCATCTGGATGCAGTGAGAGCTCTCCCTTTTCGGATGTGCGTGACCTACCACTCCTGGAGTGGGGTCTCCCATCTGAATCGCCGTGTGGGCTCCCCCGTTCAGATGCATCTTAGGCTCTCCGTTCGACTTGCTGATTGGGCTCTCCCGTTTTGATCGCCAAGTGAACTCCCTATTTATACATATGGGGGGGCTCTCTCCTTCGAAACGCGGGAGCTCTCCCGGTCGAATCGCAGTATGAGCTTTCCGTTCGGGCGCCGTGGGGGCTCTCCCTTTCCGAATCGCTGTGTGATCCTTCATGTTTTTTAACCATGGAGGCTCTCCCGTTTGGATCGCAGTGTGGGCCCTCCTATCCGAAAAACAGGACTGGAGGTACCAAGGATCGTACGTCCCTTGAACGCGACGGGCCATTATGTCTTTACGTGATCTCCGCCCCCTGCGTCAGAAGGATGGTAGTTCTGCTTTTCCTATGTATACCGTAGGCTCCCTCTTGCTGCGTAGGGAGTTTCGCTTCAGATACTGGTGGCCCGTTTTGCCTTTAGGGACGAGGACCTTCTTCCCCGTTTGTGACATCTGGAGCCCCTATGTTCTCTAACTCCATGGAGCTCCATGTCATGGATGTGGCAGGGCGTTCTCCAACCACGTACTCAAAACCTCCAGTCCCAAGATACTCCCGCAGGAGTAATTTCTGAAAGTTACTGCCGCAGCAGTGCAGCGGAGAGATGTACCCCAGTCAAATTTCCACAAGCCCATGTCGTTTCACTCCACAACGAACGCAGGCACTCTTTCAAACACAGCTCCCGCCGGAGCTCCATTAATAGCCCCACATGGTGGGCATAGTAGGGAGACGCAGTTCCAGCCAGGAGCCCCATTAAACATCACTGCCGCAGCAGTATCCATCCATGCTCCATACAGCTTTCAATTTCCACTCTTTTGGGGGTAACATACTTATGCTCCTAGGCATCCTGTATTTGATCACGTTATTCTAACTTGCTGTCCCAAATATTTATTCAACACTTTTGGGGGGTATATCAGAGCTCGAGTTGAAGCTGCTTCATCGAGCCCCTCTCCAGTGGACAGCAAGCCAAATAAGTTTAACCTAATATCTTAAAGATTCTATGGGCAAACGAACTCGTTAAATGAAGTTCCTAAACGTAAGTTAGGGAGGAGCGAGCCAATATAATCTTTCAATCAACAGCCTACAGCCTATATAAGCAGCCGCTTACCTCTCCCTGGCATCAGCTGTTCCAGTATCAGCTGTCCCAGTATCCCTCCACCTCCCCAAACTCCACCTTCATCTCAGGTACCTTGCCCTTTAATTACCAGGTCCTACATTTAGCCACTGGGGGGTATATCAGAGCTCGAGTTGAAGCTGCTTCATCGAGCCCCTCTCCAGTGGACAGCAAGCCAAATAAGTTTAACCTAATATCTTAAAGATTCTATGGGCAAACGAACTCGTTAAATATATATACATATACTATACTATCAGTGTCTAGTTGAAATCATTAATATGTTCTCATAGATGTCATTTTTATGTATGTCATGTGTAAGATGGCAGATGATTAATTTCTGTCATATGTAATATTAGAACATATTGTCCATTGCTATCAACAACTCCCTGTTGTGAAAAGCAAGGTAAAGATTAACGTGTAATGTAATAATGTAACTTTACATTAAAATGGTTTTAGACCTGTTCCATTGTGACACGCTATCACCACTAGTGTTACACTAACACCACTCATGTTTCATTCTCTCACAATAATTAACACTTTCATCATTAGTCTCATCTGGATTTCATGTGGAAATGAAGTTTCTCCATCATGAGAGTTGCATTGTGGGATTGTGTCTGTCACTCACCACTTGAGCAATAGTGTTTGCATATTAATGGCCATATACGCTGATATGCATCCAAACACACATGACCTGATCTCTGTGCTCAGACCAGCGGTGAGAGACGAGATGAAGCGCTGCATGTGGCCAGCACTCTCTTCATGAACATCCTGCAGATTAAAGAGCTCAGAACAAAGATCTGTCCCGACGCATGAAGACGAAGGAAAGGCTGATGTCATGGTGTAATTCCCTCACGCTGTGGAGGAATGATGGAATGATGGCCTACTTTTTTCCTTGTTGAGCCTGCAATTTGAGCAACATATTGCTTTGCTGTATATGAGCATGCTTTGGATCTGATTTGACTAAATGTATTACTTTTGAACGTTCTCTGAACATTCCGAAACAAGTTACAATTAAAAAAAAAGTTAAACATTTTTGTGCTAATGTTTTGAGAACATTATTAAAGCCCAGATAACTTTGAACAAAAAAGCTGTCCCTGGGACAATGTACCATTAGGAACCAATATGTATCTTTGAATGACCAATATGCACTCTTTAGGTGTAGCTTTTGAAAAGGTATAGCCACAGTGACAGCTTTTGTACCTTTTTTTCTAAGAGTACTGACTCCCACATCAATTCTGATGCACATATTTTTTGTAAATGGCATTTGACTTAGTCTTTGCACGTTCTCCTTGTAAACACTGGGTCGGTTCTTCCGCCTTCGTCGCGCGTGACCTTTCACCCTGATGACGTAATGTGTGTCGCATCACAGCTCGTGCAAGACCAGCATTAGTGGTTAAAGTATATAAATGTGTATTTTGTTATAAATGTCGCTGGTTTGTCTAGATCAGACTCTTATTCCTCGGCTGGATCGTGTCGAGACTTTGAAGCTGCACTGAAACTCACATTTGGACCTTCGACCCGTTGGACTCCATTGAAGAGTCACTATATGGAGAAAATCCTGGAGTGTTTTCCTCAAAAACCTTCATTTCTTTTCCACTGAAGAAAGAAAGACATGAAAAGCTACAGCCACAGTGACAGCTTTGGTACCTTTTTTTCTGAGAGTACTGACTCCCACATCAATTCTGATGCACATATTTTTAACTGCAAAATTCGGAAAACACATTTCATAAGAACACTGCACTTGTGCACCTAGTGAACAGGGAACGATCTGCCAAGGTTTTCTCAAAGTTATGAATAAAGTAACATTAATAGAACATTCGTTTAAAGTTATCTGGTCTTTAATAATGCTCTCAAAACATTAGCTCAAAAACATTATGTATAAATCATTCATTGACCTGAAACTTTTCAGTTGGATGTCCATCATACATTTTTTAAATTTATCTACTTGTTTCGGAATGTTCAGAAAACATTCAAAAGTAAAATTCCATAATGTGTGAAGATAACGTTCACATAACCAGCAGACAAAGTTTTTAAAAATTGTATGTTTTCAACGTTGTCATAACTTAATTGGAATAGCCAAATCTTCTTAAAACTATTTTTTTTTCTCAGCTGGGAAATGAGAGGCAGAAACACTAGAGAGACATTTGGCTCTTTCCCAAATGAGTTGGCTGTTGTTATTCAGTAACTCCTCATAAAAAAAGTGTATTATTTTGCATATGTGCAGGTTTCTCCAGGTCAAATTGAACAACTAATTAGAGAAGACGTCCTCAACAACAACCGGCTAGATTAGACAGCCGTCAGACAATCCGACATTAATGATTAAACACGCAGAGAGTCAATTATGATTTGCATGTTCTTATTTGCTCTTCTCTCAGTGGAAATTGTGTTTATCTGCACAGCCCAAGGCTTGATGTGAATTGGCATAAGACAGTGACATATTCTGTCCAAGAAAAAGATCTACGTTCGTTCACACAGACAATTCAGACGAGTGAGAGAAACAGCTTTGATTTGAACTCGTCAGTGTTTCTCAGCTCAGTGTGTTTGTGTGGGAATCAAGATTCACTAATGAGATCATGCTTAAAACACACAGAAGCATGGATTATATTCAGCCGGACATTAGTTTAACCCAACATATGTGACGAGAATGATATTTGATCCTGATTCCAGTCCAGTAAGAATATGCTGGGTTGAAAACAATCCTATTTGGGTCCCTTTTTGACTCAGCTGGGTTGTTTGAACAAGGATATTTTGTTTTTTAAAGTCACCATGCAATCGAAATTCTGTATGTCGATGTTGCAAAATTCGTCAATTATGAAACAAACTTGATTCTGCTTTAAAGCAGCTTTACTCTCCTCACTCCAGGCGTGATACTCAAAACTTTTTACTTCAATACCAAAACATGAAAGAGAATAATGTCCGATTTGTTTGTTGTGTGCAGTAAGTCGGCTAACCCGTCCCTCGCGCGCTGCGGTGTGAATAAATATGGTTATGCTAGGCTTTGTAGCTGGAGTTGATCAAAGCGTCACGATTAGCTCGGAGCTAAGGCTGTTTCTGCTGAGATCTTCTTCATGTGTTGTCAGGCTAGCATTACTGACAGAAACGCTGATGTGCGTTCGGGGGAGGTGAACTCGTTCGCTCAGGGTTTGACTCGTGTCGTAGCCTCTCCGCTGTCCCGGTAAAACGGGGATAATTGAAGCGGGGTTTGTTTGTCTGTGACCTGGCAAACACACACCAGCCCATGAGCGAGACATCAGGAGCTTAATTAACTGTTAAAGCGTCACACTCCCTCACGCTTCGTCAGTGCATGAGGGTTTCCTGGAGCTTAGCAAACACTCACCAGGCCCCATGATGGCTACTTACCATGAAATCAAAATGGAAAACTCATGTTCTTTAATGGTATATTGCAGTGTATTCTAAGGGTTTTATCCATAGTTTTTAAATTCATCTACCTGGTAATCTTTGTAAGGCGGGTGCCAGTAAGTTTGGGCTACACCGCGAGAAAGCAAAAGGATCTTCTGAGAATTAACATCTCAATTAACAGCAACATCCGAGACACACACACATACACACACCTCACTCTTACAGTCTCTTCATCTCCCCTGTTCTCCTCCTCACTTAAAACTCACTAAAAACCTATGAAATGATTCAATGTGTACAATAAGCAATTATACATGTTTGGTATCATTTGAAATGTCTCACTGCCACTGCTACAAATGTATCATTCCCAAAAGAATGTAACTTAAAGTTTTTGAGAGTTTAGAGATAACTTGCACATTGAGGAGGGGTGGGTCCTCCAGGCGAATGGCATTCTGCTCCCAAAAATGTGTAAATCTGAATGCAAATTCCCATTGTTAGCAAATGTTTCCATGTGAAAGAAGTTTCTGTCTTGGCCTGGGTATATAATGAATTGCAACAAGAGGCTAAGGGCGATTTGTAACTCAAATTAGTCCATGATGCTAAGTATATGTGGGCACTCCACATCATGTATTTTATAATGTCAGGTTCGCATCTTCTCTCTTTATTCCAGAGCATTTGATGTTTTGTATTTATTATCTTTGAACTGATTATGAAATTGGCATGATGCATTTACCTGACATAATAAATTGTTACATTTGATTTTATTCTGACTGACTCTGAAATTGTTTTCCCAAATAGATTAAACAGATTTGCATGTTACCGCAAGTTTTGCGTCAGATTAGTGACGACTAATATTTGGCACTAATTCAAGTGTACGTGTTTTGCAAAGTCAAGAAGTAATTTTTCGTTTCGTTTACCAACCTAAATCTGGGTGTGTCTTACCTCTGTTTTAATTTAAAGTTACTTTAGATAAGTCTACGTGGGAAACCATGGCATGGCCAATCCAACGCTATTATAAGACAAGTAAAGTTGGTTGACTTTTGCCTAGTTTCTAGTTGCCTCTAGAGCCCCCCTCAAAGAGCCTGGGGGCATAGACGGCGCTCTCAGCAGAAACAGGGCGACCTGAGGGACGTCCTGCAGGCGAAGAAGGCTTCAGGGAAGAGATCCTAGCACACGTAGGTGGTCCGCACACTGAGAATCGTTTTCGATCGAACCCTGTTGGAGAGCCGCTTCAGGGGATCGAGGACAAACCTCGAATGATACCCAAAACTATTTTGAAATATTTCGATGCATGGAAATATCTAACGAATATTTCTCCTTGGGCCCTGTGCACCATTCAGAAGGGGTACAGACTTGCTCTGGGTCGACTGCAGTCCAAACCACCCACCAGAGCAGGGTCAGGTATTGGAACACGAAGTAAACTTTCTGCTGGTAAAGAGGCTATAGAACGTGTTCCTCTACCAGACAGGAAGTCAGGGTTTCACAGCCGCTACTACTTAAGTGGCATCTAATGTGGCACGGCCTACGGTTCTGCAGGCTTTTCATCCTCCACCTCTTGTGACGGCGGATGAGCTCTGCCCTGTCAGAGCTCTCAAGATATATTCATATATCAGGTCGCCCAAGAAGGGGCTTCCCGCATTCAAACAGACCATCAGTAGCTGGGTTGTTGAGGCTATTTCTATGGCCTATCAGGTGTGCAGCTTGCCTTCACCTTTAGCTGTGAAGTCTCACTCAACCAGAGGCATGGCGTCCTCTAGAGCCCTCTTCTCAGGATCCAAGAAGTGTGCGATGCAGCAGGACGGGCCACCCCTCATACTTTTATTAGATTTTATAGTCTGGACATCCCTTCTACGCCAGGCACTCTAGTGCTCTCATGCTAAATGTACCTGTCCGCAGCTTCACACTGGGACAGGCAGGGCTCGTTGTGGCATAGTGGGTACTCGTTCCCCATAGTGTCATCATCGACGCATTTCGAGTTCCCTCGAATGGGAACGTCTCGGGTTACGACTGTAACCCCTGTTCCCTGAGAAGGGAACGAGACACGGCGTCCCTTCACCAAGCCTTCCCCTGCCTGCGACTTGCTTCATCACAGAAGCTAACTCTGGTGCGTGCCGGCGTCCCTTTGTAGCTTCCGGATATGACATCACATGTTACGTCATGACGCAACACCATTCAGGATTGGCTTAGTTTTATTCATGCTTCAGAGGCGCTACGCTGGGGGGCGTTCCCCAAAGTGTCGTGACTCAGTGTCTCGGTCCCTAATCAGGGAACAGAGGTTACAGTCGTAACTCGAGACAGTTTTCAGTTTGCTCAACAAACTGACACATGAGTTAGAATTAGAAAATTTGAAAGTTCTACATCACTATAATTCACTGCAAATACAAGCGCACTGAACAGGTATCAACAATTAAAAACTTTTATAGAAATTCTATTCACAGACCAACATTAAATGAAAGGGTAACACTTTAATTTAAACCACAAGGTTCATTAGTTAACATTAGTTTATGTATTAACTAAAATGAACTAACTATAAGCAATACATTTGTTACAGTATTTATTAATATTTGTTAATGTTAGTTAATAAAAATACAGCTGTTCATTGTTTGTTCATGTTAGTTCACAGTGCATTAACTAATGTTAACAAGATTTTAATAAAGTATCAGTAAATGTTGAAATTAACATTAACAAAGATTAATAAATGCTTTATACATGCAGTTAATTTTTAGTTCATGTTAACTAATGTATAGTTAAATAATGTTAAATAATGAACCTTATTGTAAAGTGTTACCAATGAAAGTTGCCACAATATTCTGGAAACTGGTTGCTTCAAGTCTTTGAGTTTTCGCAGCTTCTGATTTTTTCTCTGTGGAAACGTGAGCGAGATGTTTTAGGCTGAAGCTCGATGGTTTGTTTTCTCTGTTACAGGCCTATTGGTGCCGCTGGTATTGAGAAATAACTCTGTCAGCTCCGACTACCAGCATCATTCCAGCTCTCACGCGGTGCTCCATTATTCCTTCTGGACTGTCTCTGGGATCAGGGAATTCCCTCATTCCTGCCTGGAAATGGTGCAGACTGTGAGGAAGGCTTATCCTTCATAAGGACCCGCGGGCCGGCGTTGTTTGTACTCGCGTGGGTCATTCATAATGGCCTGCAGTGTGTTTTAACTGGGGCGAGCGTGACTTTCCAATGTTTTTGGCCATCCGTCAAAAGCTGGCGTGGGATAGTGGGAGCGAACAGATCTGGCGTTCATTACCTCTCTCAACAGGTCCAACGTCTCAGAGACACTTTCATTTCCCGTCTCTGTACGGGGCCGGTGCATTTACATCAGCACAAAACTCATTAAAACCACTTAAGAAAAATGGACGGTAACCCAACATCCATAGTAAAAACGGTAAGGCTTTACAATAAGGTTAATTACTTAAACATGTATTAACTAACATGAACTATAATACAATTGCAACTGTTTTTGTTAATCTTTGTTAATGTTAGTTAATAAAAATACAGCTGTTCATTGTTTGTTCATGTTAGTTCACAGTGCATTAGCTAACGTTATCAATATTTTAATAAAGCATTAGTAAATGTTGAAATTAGTTCATGTTAACTAATGTTAACTAATGAACCGTATTGTAAAGTGTTACCGTAAAAACTAAAGAAGTTTTCCGTGGCTTTTCTCCCCGCGGCTCTTTTACGAGGCAGAAACGACATATTGTGTCAATTAGTCACCGAGGCAGTCTCATAAACTTCCCTTTTCTTCAGTGTCTTCATCAGAAGTCTTTGTTTAACATTTATGTTTATTGATACATGAAGATACATTTAAATAATTCAGGGCAAACATTAGCCGCGAGGTGGGTTATTAATAATTGATAGGCTGTGGAATGGGCCTCGGCGCTCTGGGAATGGATGATATTGTAGTAATGCACGTGTAATGGATCTGCCGGCTTTAACTGATGATGGTTATTGTGGCCTTTAGAGATGTTCTGAAGGCGTTTGGGGGGGGTTTGACTTACACTCATAGACACACATAGAGCTGACGCTGCAGATCGAGGCTTTAATAGATTTGCTCTCTAGCGAGGGCCCTTAATGGGCCAGGCCACGATTAGTGCGAGGAGACGAAACGCTGCAGCGTTATTAGAGAAATCCAAGAGTTCCTTGTCAAGCTTTCCTTCATCTCCTCCCTTCTTCAGTATAAACCGCATACACACATGTAAACGCAGTTCAACCCAACGCAAAACAACTCAACTCAGAGACACAGAAGCAGAACGGTATCTGCAAATGTTGTTTGGAAGCATTACTCTGTGATTTAATGAATCGTCGCAGTATAATAATACAGATTTGTGTTGAAAATGTGGACTTTGCTTTTATATTTACAAACAGTTGATATTGAATTTAGAGAAATGTTATACTGTAATGGTGTTAAAGGGATAGTTCACCCAAAAATGAAAAGGCTGTCATTAATTACTCACCCTCATGTCGTTAAAATTGATGATATTTTTGATGAAATCCGATGGCTCAAGGGGGGGCTCCATTGACAGCTATTAAATTAACACTTTGAAGGCCCAGAAAGGTAGGAAAGACGTCGTTAAAATAGTCCAGATATCATGATTACTTACATTTTTCTACAGAAATATGTTCTTGTCAGGGTTGTGTGTGCAGGATGCCGAAGACGAGGACACGGAAACTGTAGTTTAAGAGATTTATTTACAAAACTTAAACTTCAAAAACAAACAGGAACAAAAGAACAAACTCCAGCTGATCCAGCAGTCCTAGGACTTCAGGGTTAACACAACCATACATTGACGACGATCAACCAACACTAAGGGAAAACACAGGGCTTAAATACACAAGGAATAATTGGATAATTAACAGAACACAGGTGAGGAAACTGAACACAAACGAGGAGCGGGAAAAACTAACAGGACCAAACCAAAATCACAAAAGACGGGGGGAAAACAAGATCTCAAAACAGAACAAACACATTGAATCGTGACAGTACCTCCCCCCTCCCCGATGGCGCATCTCGCTCTGTATAACATCCAAAGGGGTGGGAGGGTGGGCATCCTGGACTCCAGGACGGTCCAGGCGGAGCAGGCTGGTCAGGGGACCAGGGCGGAGCAGGCTGTGGGCGTGGCCATGGCGGAGCAGGCTGTGGGCGTGGCCATGGTGGAGCAGGCTGTGGCGTGGCCATGGTGGAGCAAGCTGTGGGACCCTCGGGCGTCCAGGGCGGAGCTGTCGGACCCTCGGGCGTCCAGGGCGGAGCTGTCGGACCCTGGGCGTCCAGGGCGGAGCTGTCGGACCCTCGGGCATCCAGGGCGGAGCTGTCGGACCCTCGGGCGTCCAGGGCGGAGCTGTCGGACCCGGTCCAGGGCGGCTGTCGACCTGGGCGCAGGGCTGTGAGAACCCTTCGGGCGGCCGTGGTTGTGAGGACCCTCCAGGTGGCCACGGTGGTGAGGACCCTTCGGGCGGCCATGGTGGTGTTATTTTTTCAGGCTTCCGTGGGTCCTTGGCCGGCCACGGCGAAGGCGTATAGCCACCCCCCACCCCCCCCACCAAATTTTCTTGGAGAGAAGGACAGGCTCAGGAACGGGAACAGACTTGACATCAACGGGCTCTGGCGCTGGGTCAACGGGCTCTGGCGCTGGGTCAACGGGCTTCGGGCTGCTGGGTCAACGGGCTCTGGCGGGCAGGCGGCGGGCTCAGGCTCTGGCGGGCAGGCGGCGGGCTCAGGCTCTGGCGGGCAGGCGGCGGGCTCAGGCTCTGGCGGGCAGGCGGCGGGCTCAGGCTCTGGCGGGCAGGCGGCGGGCTCAGGCTCTGGCGGGCAGGAGGCGGGCTCAGGCTCTGGCGGGCAGGAGGCGGGCTCAGGCTCTGGCGGGCAGGCGACGGGTTCAGGACTTACTGGATCCGGAACTGGTTGGAGTGGGAGATCTTCTATGACGTAGTTGGATCCACACGCCCACAGCGTGTGATCCACGAACTCCAGAAAGGTCATATTTAGGTCCTTTACCAGAATAATCTGGGCTAGCGGGTCCTTCAGTCCACCCCAGAAACTCTGTGTAAGTTCTTCCTCCTCTAAAGTCAAATCATCGTAGAGCTCAAGGTACCGCCCCGCATACTCTTCTAGAGAGCGTTCCTCTTGGAAGAGGATCGGTGTTTCAATGGGGTTTACCTTCTTGTTCTTCTGTCCTTCGGCTCATTCTCTGGTCTCTTTTCCTTTTCCTTTCCTTTTATTTTGTACTGGTTGATCGTTCTGTCAGGGTTGTGTGTGCAGGATGCCGAAGACGAGGACACGGAAACTGTAGTTTTATTTACAAAACTTAAACTTCAAAAACAAACAGGAACAAAAGAACAAACTCCAGGACTTCAGGGTTAACACAACCATACATTGACGACGATCAACCAACACTAAGGGAAAACACAGGGCTTAAATACACAAGGAATAATTGGATAATTAACAGAACACAGGTGAGGAAACTGAATACAAACGAGGAGCGGGAAAAACTAACAGGACCCAAACCAAAATCACAAAAGACGGGGGGAAAACAAGATCTCAAAACAGAACTAAACACATTGAATCGTGACAGTTATGAGAACAATTTGCTATTACATTATGAAATCTTTATTTCTGAGCATTCAAACCTTCCAGATTTTAAAGTCTCCCTGTAGTCAATAATTGTTTTGTTTTTTCAGTTTTCTTCTTGGTTATACGAACGTTAAGGTAACTTTTTTAGTTTTAGAATTTTGCAAACATTATGGAAACGTTACCTTTGAATGTTCTCTGACGATGTATAAATAATGTTTTAATGTTTTATTAAAGACCAGATAACTCTGAACGCTTTATTAGTGTTACTAGATGAACGTTTGTTCATAACTTGCCAGAACATTCCCAGTCAGCTGGGTATTAATTGTTTTAACATTAAACATTTCTCTTTTATAATTCCCTTTGGATAAAAGTGTCCACTAAATACATTAATGTAAACATTTGTAATGAACCCCAAAACTCACTGAAGATAATGATTGTAGGATTGTAGAGTCACTTGTGTTGTTCACATCACACACACACACACACACACACACAGACACACACACACACACACACACACACACACACACACACACACACACACACACACTCTCTCTCTCTCTCTCTCTCTCTCTCTCTCTCCTCTCTCTCTCTCTCTCTCTCTCTCTCTCTCTCTCTCTCTCTTTAGTTCTCACTCAACACCTTTATTATGCTTTAACTTATGCATGTATTGCTGAACTCTCACATTGAGTCCAGTGCGATCCGTTCCTCATCTTCTAGAGCGTGACCTTTGACCTTTGACCTCCCCCGACACGGGTCACGCTTTTACTGCACTTAAACTCACATCCATCAGTTTATTTACATGACAAACTAACAGCAAAGAACTGCCATTCAAATAAATGTTTCTGTGGAAAGCCTGCAGTGAAGCGTGACTAATTACATGGCCATGCTGTCTGAAGGGGAGTGGTGCATTCTGGGATGCCTTCAGCGTTACGTGTGTGTATAAAGTGAAACTTTGTAATTAGAGAGAGAAATTACAATAGAATTGATACAAGCAAACCCTATAGGGGTTTTTCATATAAAAGTGTGCTGTTGGACTCAAAGAGAGATGATGATTTGAGGTGATCCACTGCTGACGAGGTTAACTCGCCTCTCTCTGTCACTAACCCCCCTACAGGACCCGCTTGAGAGCATCACGAGTGTGTGTGAGCGACAGCATGTGTACAGTGACAGCGCTCATTTACTCACGGCTCCAGGGAACGCTGTCTCGCTGTCAATAATTTAGGGCCGATGTTCATTTGAACCTTTTCCCCTTTACAAGCCAGCCTTTGTTTCTGCGTGTCCAACAACAGCTCGGCTCAGACGCGCTGCAGGCCTGAGGCACACGCAGCATTATTAGCCCAGACGCGCGCAGGTCATTAGCCTCACGCTAGCTCTGATGTGCCACTGACACACTGTTGCTGCGCTGCACCTGTCACGCGCGTCTGTGATGTCATCAGAACACACACTCGTACATGAAGAGGTTAAAACTGCAGCAGCATCAGCAGTTACAGAAACACACTATCTATCTATCTATCTATCTATCTATCTATCTATCTATCTATCTATCTGTCTGTCTGTCTGTCTGTCTGTCTGTCTGTCTATCTATCTATCTATCTATCTATCTATCTATCTATCTATCCATCCATCCATCCACCCACCCACCCATCCATCCATCCACCCACCCATCACCATCCACCCATCCACCATCCATCCATCCATCCATCCATCCATCCATCCATCCATCCCATCCCACCAATCCCATCCATCCATCCATCCATCCATCCACCAATCCCATCCACACATCCACCCATCCATCCATCCATCCATCCATCCACCCATCCATCCATCCATCCATCCATCCATCCATCCATCCATCCATCCATCCATCCATCATCCATCCATCCACCATCCATCCATCCATCCATCCATCCATCCATCCATCCATCCATCCATCACATCCCATCCACCATCCACCATCCATCCATCCATCCACCACCCATCCATCCTCCCACCACCATCCATCCATCCATCCCCTCATCCGTCCCCCATCCATCCATCCATCCCCTCATCCATCCCCCATCTCCATCCATCCATCATCCATCCATCCACCATCCACCCATCCACCCATCCACCCATCCATCTATCCGTCAGATAGATAGATAGATTTTTGACCTAAAAATTGTTATTTCAGTGTATTTTTTATGGCAGGAAATCAAGCGTAGCGTCAGTTAGTGAAGCTCTCATCAGTGACTCTCAGCTGATACACGTCTACCTATACGACGTCTATCACTGTATTCATATATAAGCTCTTCAGTATTATCAGGAGGAGCGCATTACCCTCCTCCCTCCCCAGCTCCACCTCTCTCAGTCAGGATCTGGCTTTCTGATTCCCCTCGAACCAGTCTAAATTCTACAATTATGATGTACATTCAAATCTTGAATTAATGATATCTGCATACATTAATGTTGGTTGTGTTCTGTTTACCCTAACGTAGGTTATTGCTGCTCGTATCCATGCTAGGCTGACTTGCCCAGAACAGAGCCATACCGCCAATTCTAAGTAAAGTGTGACAGCTGTTTGGTTGCTTTGCCATTTCTTGTTCAGTTTTCTCAGTTAAATTACGTGAACTGAATGTCTTTTAACACTGGCACGTTAGTTAAACCAATTGATGATTTTCAATGAAACAATCAACATAAAACTGAGCTTTGACCTCCAAAATCTTTTACAGTGTATTTTTATGGCAGGGGTAAGTTACAGAAACACAGTCACTCTGACCTACTAACATTTAGCAGTCTAACTTTTCAGATTCAAGTCTATCTGTCTATCTAGCAACTTAGTATTCTGTGTGTAGGAATGTGCTTGATGTAGTCTCTCAGTAAACATATGGTTTGGTTAAGCGTTTATTGCTCAATCTAGTCTTCACCGCTGCATCTCTTTTAATGAGGCCTGTGCGGTTTAATTCATGAACAATAAACACCCTCCAAACAACAATGCATATTCATTCATGCATATTTTTGCACACTTCAGCTCTCTTTGTGCTTGTAAAATTTTAACCAGAAGCTTTTAGAGTTGTTCTTCTCAGTCGCTAATTGGAGTTAATAGGCCATTCCCACAAATGACAGCAAGCCTTTCCAGTGCTATCAGGGCCTGAGATTGAAAAAGCCTTTAATGGATATTTTTGAAAAATGACAGGCTTTCCATCCTTTAGTTTGCAAAGAGTCCATAAAGAAGCTTGTGACGTGAACGCCGTCTGAAACCCTGAACATCTGCTTTGAGAGCCAACAAAACAACCTCTGTTGCCACAATTTGAAGAAATGTTACAAGCTCTTTTCCAAGTGTGATGAGCTCTTGCCAGTTGAAGTACTAATAGCTTGTGGATGAAGACAGTCTCTACCCAGAGATCTCAGAGTTACTGCAGAACGAAGCCAGACCTCGCAACACTTCAACACACGCAGAGCCAAAACACACTTTCCAAAGAGTTAAAGCTTCAACTGCATGGAAGTTTATGAACAACTGCCCATTTTGCTCCAGGGACACAAAGAGGGAAAGTAGTGAGGAGAAATAAAACACTCAGATTACATAAGAGCACTTTTTCCCAAGTCTTGATGTTGTTTTTGTGCTCTACTAGAACTTGAATGTTTATTATTTTCCTCATATTCTCCATTGTTGCGGCTCCTCTCTTCCCAGTCTGTCAGTAACGCTCTGTTTACTTCCTGTCTCTACAGTATGAAGCCCTCCTTCTGAAAAGCACACTGTGCTCTGATTGGTCGGCTGGAGCAGTGTGTTGTGATTGGTCGAGCGCTTCGAGTGTGTTTATGATATGTTCTGCCAGTTTAACACACTATTCACAAACTTAACCAGGCCCCGCCATTTTATTCTGCGTATGAATTATTAAACCCTCATCCTTCCCTCGCACTTTGTAACATCTTTTCCTCGTGGATCAAAATTCCCCGAAGCCTTAAAATTATACTCTTTTTTTGTCCAGAAAGCGTCTCGGTTACTAATGTAACCCTCGTTCCCCGAAGGAGGGAACGGGAGACGTGACGTCGACGTGACGACGTTAGGGGATCACTTCAGGGAGCCCTATCAACTTCGAGTATCTAAAGAACAAGCCAATGAACGTTGGCGTGCGTGAAACGCGTCACGCGTCACGCGCCCCGCCCCGCAGCGCGGGTATAAACAGGAAGCGGATGCCGCACTCATTGTTTTTCGCTGAGGAGCCGAGATAGAGACGGCCGTACAGCGATGGTCAGCAACTGTGGCAGCGGGACGTCACGTCTCCCGTTCCCTCCTTCGGGGAACGAGGGTTACATTAGTAACCGAGACGTTCCCCTTCAGTCGCTCACGTTCGACGTGACGTCGACGTGACGACGTTAGGGGATCCCATGGAAGACGCCATTGGTTGCTGCCACATCCAGCGCCCTACGGAAGGCTCTCAGACCCCAATGGCTGGGGCGGAAGACCTGCGTAGAGGGAGTTCACTGTTGTTCCGTTAACCCACACAGTGGAACTCTTGGATAACACTGGGAAAGCGTGCCTTTCCAGGGGAGAGGGACGCTGCGGAAGCCACATCCTGCCCGAAGGGAGGTAACATGTGGAGGATACACATATGGACTGGCCAGAAGGGCAGTGCAACATATGGAATGTCACTGGGGTGGCTCCAGCCTGAGGAGGGGGAGGCAGCACCAGACAGTGATGGCAGAGCGGACTCTGCCAAGGGAAAGACACGGGCTCACCGCAGGGAGCTGGTCGTGGAAGAATACTCATATGGGATCGCCGCAGGAATCACCACATATGGACCCCAGCCTAGCACAAGTTACACAGGCATACGAGCACTAGGCCTGGCGTCGGACGCTCCGCAACGTCCGACTGCCGGAGGGGTGCGGAGGAACTCACAGGGTTCGCCAGAGTGGGGAACTCGACTGGAGCAAAAAAAGCGCACGTATCCGCTCCATGTGGAGGGGAGTGGCGCAGCAAGCCGACACAAGAGCGGAAACTTCGGTGTTACCGGCTGGTTGAAGCGAGCACACAGGAAGAAACCGGCTCAACACGTAGGCTATAAAATCTAGCGAACGTGTTAGGTGTCGCCCAGCCCGCAGCTCTACAGATGTCTGTCAGCGAGGCGCCGTGTGCCAGCGCCCAAGAAGAAGCGACACCCCTAGTGGAGTGGGCTCTCAACCCGGGCGGGCAAGGCACGCCTTGGGCTTCGTAAGCCAAGGCGATGGCATCCACTATCCAGTGGGCCATCCTCTGCTTGGAGACAAACTTTCCCTTCTGCTGGCCTCCGTAACAGACGAAGAGCTGATCTGAGGTCCTGAGGCTTTGCGTTCTGTCCACGTACAGACGCAGAGCGCGGACGGGACAGAGAAAAGCCAGGGGTGGGTCTGCCTCCTCCGAAGGCAGCACTTGCAGGTTCACCACCTGGTCCCGGAAGGGAGTGGTAGGAACCTTGGGCACGTATCCGGGCCGGGGTCTCAGGATCACGTGAGAGTTAGCCGGGCCGAATTCTAGGCACGATTCGTCGACCGAAAATGCATGCAGGTCCCCTACCCTCTTGATGGAGGCCAATGCAACCAGGAGTACTGTTTTACAAGACAGAACTTTTAACTCAGCTGACTGCAAAGGCTCAAAGGGTGGTCTCTGAAATGCCGAAAGGACCAGAGACAAGTCCCAAGAGGGTATAGAGAGTGGGCGAGGAGGATTAAGTCTCCTTGCTCCCCTCAGGAACCTGACGATCAGGTCATGCCTTCCCAACGACTTACCATCAACTGCATCGTGATGTGCGGCAATGGCAGCAACATACACTTTAAGGGTGGAGGGAGACAGCCTTCTCTCCAACCCATCCTGCAGGAAGGAAAGCACGGCTCTGATCGAGCAAGTTCGGGGGTTCTCCTGGTGAGAAGAACACCATTCAACGAATAGGTTCCACTTCAATGCATAGAGGCGCCTCGTAGAGGGGGCTCTGGCTGAAGTGATGGTGTCAGCTACCGCTGGGGGTAGGTCACCTAGAACCTCCGCGTCCCGTCCAGGGACCAGACATGGAGTTTCCAGAGGTCTGGACGCGGGTGCCACAGGGTGCCCCGTCTCTGAGAGAGCAGGTCCTCTCTCAGAGGAATGGGCCAGGGAGGGGCTGTCGCGAGGAGCACAAGTTCGGGGAACCAGGTCCGGTTGGGCCAATACGGGGCAACTAACACGACCTGCTCCTCGTCCTCCCTGACTTGCACAAAGTCTGTGCAAGAAGGCTCACTGGGGGAAACGCATACTTGCGTAGGCCCGGGGGCCAGCTGTGTGCCAGGGCATCCGTGCCGAGGGTCCCCTCGGTCAGGGAATAGAACAACTGGCAGTGAGACGTGTCCGGGGCGGCAAACAGATCTACCTGTGCGGTCCCGAAGCGCCTGAAAATCAGCTGGACCACCTGGGGATGGAGTCGCCATTCTCCCGGTAGCACCTGCTGCCGTAAGAGCTCGTCGGCTGCACAGTTGAGCAGGCCAGGAATGTAAATGGCACGAAGCGACCTCAGATGCTTCTGACTCCAAAGGAGGAGATGGCGGGCGAGTTGTGACATGCGGCGGGAGCGTAGACCACCCTGACGGTTGATGTACGCAACGGTCGCAGTGCTGTCCGTACGGACCAGTACATGCTTGCCACGAAGCGGCGTTTTGAAGCGGCCCAATGCAAGATGTACTGCTAACAACTCGAGGCAATTGATGTGCCAATGCAGTTGAGGCCCCGTCCACAGACCTGAAGCTGCATGCCCGTTGTACGTGGCCCCCAGCGGTGGCAGAGGCGTCCGTGGTGACCACAGAGTGCCTGGACACTTGTTCTAGGGGAACACCTGCCCGCAGGAACGAAGGGTCTGACCACAAGCTGAGAGTTTGGCGACAGTGCGGAGTCACTTGGACCCGGCACGAGCCGCTCTGCCACGCCCATCTCGGGACTCGATCGTGGAGCCAGTGTTGGAGCGGTCTCATATGAAGCAATCCGAGCGGCGTTACCGCGGCTGCAGATGCCATATCCCCCAGGAGCCTCTGAAACAGTTTCAGTGGAGCCGCTGTTCTGCGCCTGAGCGTGCTCACGCAGTTCAACACTGACTGGACGCGGGCCTCGGTGAGGCGCGCTGTCATGTTGATCGAGTCCAACTCCATACCGAGAAAAGAGATCCTCTGCCCGGGGGTGAGTTTGCTCTTTTCCCAGTTGACCCGAAGCCCTAGGTGGCTGAGGTGACTGAGCACCATGTCCCTGTGTTCGCACAACTGCTCTCTCGACTGGGCGAGAATAAGCCAGTCGTCGAGGTAGTTGAGAATGCGAACACCACGCTCGCACATGGGAGCAATGGCTGCCTCCGCGACTTTCGTGAAGACACGGGGCGACAGGGCCAGCCCGAAGGGTAAGACCTTGTACTGATATGCCCGTCCCTCGAACGCAAAGCGAAGAAACGGTCTGTGTCGAGGGAGAATCGAGACATGAAAGTACGCGTCCTTCAGGTCGATCGCTGCAAACCAATCTTGGGGACGGATGCACTTGAAAATGCGTTTCTGCGTAAGCATCTTGAACGGCAGCTTGTGAAGGGACCGGTTCAAGACACGCAGATCCAAGATTGGCCGTAACCCACCGCCTTTCTTGGGTACAATGAAGTACGGGCTGTAGAAGCCGGTCTTCATATCGGCTGGAGGGACCGGCTCGATCGCGTCCTTCGCCAGTAGGACTGCGATCTCCGCCCTGAGCACAGGGGCACTGTCCGGCGAAACGCGGGTAAACAGAATGCCCCTGAATACAGGGGGGCGCGGGCGAACTGAATCGCATAGCCGAGTCTGACAGTACGGATGAGCCAGCGAGACGGGCTGGGAAGCGCTAGCCAGGCTCCCAGACACCGCGCAAGCGGAATCAACGGCACCACAGACGTACCCGGGGTGGGGCAGCGCGGCGGAACGCAGGGACCCGACTCGGACGGCACAGCGGCCCGGAGTGGGGTCTGAATGTGTGGTGCAACACGTACCTGCTTCCGTCGAAGGGCAGAGTGAGTGTGTGGAGGCGGCAGAGCGTCCGGAACACAGCCACTGCTGCTCGTTGGCGATGAGAGAGGGGCTCGAGGGTGACAAGGCATAGCGTCGTCGACCGTCAAGCGCGCTCTCTTGGGACCCAGAGGTTTCAGAAATTGCTCTTTTATTGAATATGTGGGTACCACTGAAGGCAGTGGCGGAAAAGGAACAAAAAGAAACAAAGGATTCTCCGCCGGGCCCTCCACCGGGGGAAGGAGCGGTGCCTTCACCGTCTCTTGGAGAGCAACTTGATCCACCTCTGGGTCGCCCGTCTCAGGGTCGTTTGCACCTGCGCTTACCACCTGGTTTGGTAGCGGCCTGGACGGGCGTGGCCGACTTCCTGTGGCTTGCTCCACGCTGAGGCCTGGATGGTGGCTGCTGCTGCTGAGGCTTAGCGGGAGCGGAGGACGCCGCAGGAGGACGGCCTCGGCGACGAGCGGACGGAGGGTCTGCGGCCGGCGGACGGGAGGAAGCAGCGGGGGTCCGCCGGGGCAGGATGTGTCGGATAGCCTCCGTCTGCTTCTGGGCGGCCGAGAACTGTTGGGCGAAGCTCTCGACCGCATCGCCGAATAATCCAACCTGGGAGAGAGGGGCATCCAGGAACCGATATTTACCGGTGTCCCTCATGTCCGCCAGGTTGAGCCAAAGGTGGCGCTCCTGGACCACCAAGGTGGACATCGCCTGACCAACGGAACGCGCGGTTTCCTTCGTCGCCCGGAGGGCGAGGTCAGTAGCCACGCGGAGCTCCCGGAGGAGCTCTGGGTCAGAACCACCCTCGTTCATGTCCATGAGCGCCTGGGCCTGGTGGACCTGCAAGAGCGCCATGGCATGGAGGGCGGAAGCAGCCTGTCCACAGGCTTTATAAGCCTTCGCCGTGAGACCGGACGAAAACTTACAGGCCTTGGACGGGAGGCGCGGATTACCCCGCCAGGAGGAGGCGGACGCCGGACACAGTTGCATCGCGACAGCCCGCTCCACCGGGGGGATATCCACATACCCCTTAGCTGCCCCGCCGTCGAGGGTGGCGAGGGGGGAGGAGCTACTAGAACGGATTCGGGCACTATACGGTGCCTTCCACGTCCTAGAAAGCTCCTCATGCACCTCCGGAAAGAAAGGTACCGGGGCGGCGCACTGAGAACCAGCACGGCCCGCCCCGAGAAACCAATCGTCCAACCGAGAAGGTTCGGGACGTGGCGGAGGATTCCACACAAGCCCGACCTTCTCGGCGGCCCGGGGAAAGCATAGCCGCCCACTCTGGATCCGGCTCGGACAACGATACACACCCAGACGGGGGCCAACGCAGCCGAGTCGTCATCTCCAGAGGAGTGAAGCTCCCCCTCCGATGCTGCGATCGACATCTGATCGTCAGCTGGCGCCCCAAAGGAAACGACCGGCCGTTCAGGAGAAGGACCGAGTCGATCGCAAAGGGGCGCGGATGGCAACAGCGCATGAGAGGCGTGAGGGGCCCGCGGAGATTGCCTCGACGGGGAAGCCCTCACGGTAATCCTCAGATCACCCTGGTCATGCGCCGAAGTAGGCCTATTCTGCAGGGCAGAATAAGCACTAGATCGGGGCATAGGCGAGGGGACTGCACCTCCCGTGAGGTAAGCGAGTCTCGATCTAAGCGCTGCCATAGTCATATTCCCGCAATGGGAACATGAACTATTCACAAAAGCTGCTTCAGCGTGTTGAATGCCCAAACACGAGAGGCAACTCTTGTGGCCATCTGCTGGCGCCAGGGAACGACCGCATCCAGAAACGCACAAGCGGAATGACATCCTGAAAAGGACGCAGGGTCACGCTTGTGTTGCTCTTTTAGTAAAATAACAAACAGAGGAAAGAAATAGACTCTTTAGTGCTGAAGCACCCAGGGGTAGCCGCGGTGTAATCGGGTACACTCTCAGATGAGGAACGCCCACGAGACCGACACACACACACACATAAACAGTGCCGTGAAAACGGCAGTTGTGGTAAGATGCTCGCGGCCACCACTGGTCGCGCCGTCACACCAGCACTGCAGCAGAGTTCTCTTCTCCCTCTAGTTGTCGATAGATACAACGTTTCAGCAGTCTGTAGAATCTCAGAGTCAAACAAAGCTCGGCTCCGAAGCGAAAGACAATGAGTGCGGCGTCCGCTTCCTGTTTATACCCGCGCTGCGGGGCGGGGCGCGTGACGCGTTTCACGCACGCCAACGTTCATTGGCTTGTTCTTTAGATACTCGAAGTTGATAGGGCTCCCTGAAGTGATCCCCTAACGTCGTCACGTCGACGTCACGTCGAACGTGAGCGACTGAAGGGGAACTTATTTTATTTCTTAAAAATATTAAAAAATATTATTTTTAATAGCCCTCCAGGACCGAACGTTGCCTATTCCTGATATATATGACATATTTATAGTGTTTCTATTATATATCGTTCATATTTTTTTAAACAATACCTTACATCATTATCTAATATCCATGTGTAAAAAGTCAGTTTTTCATAAAAAGTACAATATTTGCCTCTGAGATGAAGTGGAGAATAACAAACTACTCAGCCAGACCAGATGAATCCTGCATTCACGGGAAAAGAAGGACCTTGGCATTGGGATAGCATTGGGAAAGCACTGGGAAAGCACTGGGAAAGCATTGGGAAAGCAGTGGGAAAGCACTGGAGAAGCATTGGGAAGGCATTGGGAAATCACTGGGAAAGCATTGGGAAAGCACTGGGAAAGCACTGGGAAAGCATTGGGAAAGCAGTGGGAAAGCACTGGAGAAGCATTGGGAAGGCATTGGGAAATCACTGGGAAAGCATTGGAAAAGCACTGGGAAAGCACTGGGAAAGCATTGAGAAAGCAGTGGGAAAGTATTGGGAAAGCACTGGAGAAGCATTGGGAAGGCATTGGGAAAGCACTGGAGAAGCATTGGGAAGGCATTGGGAAAGCATTGGGAAATCATTGGGAACGCACTGGGAAAGCATTGGGAAAGCAGTGGGAAAGCATTGGGAAAGCATTGGGAAAGCAGTTGGAAAGCATTGGGAAAGCACTGGAGAAGCACTGGGAAAGCATTAGGAAAGCATTGGGAAAGCATTGGGAAAGCACTGGAGAAGCATTGGGAAGGCATTGGGAAAGCACTGGGAAAGTATTGGAAAGCATTGGGAAAGCACTGGGAAAGCATTGGGAAAGCATTGGGAAAGCATTGGGAAAGCACTGGGAAAGCATTGGGAAAGCAGTGGGAAAGCATTGGGAAAGCACCAGAGAAGCACTGGGAAAGCATTAGGAAAGCATTGGGAAAGCACTGGAGAAGCATTGGGAAGGCATTGGGAAAGCACTGGGAAAGCATTGGGAAAGCATTGGGAAAGCACTGGGAAAGCATTGGGAAAGCATTGGGAAAGCATTGGGAACGCACTGGGAAAGCATTGGGAAAGCAGTGGGAAAGCATTGGGAAAGCATTGGGAAAGCATGGGAAAGCATTGGGAAAGCAGTTGGAAAGCATTGGGAAAGCACTGGAGAAGCACTGGGAAAGCATTGGGAAAGCATTGGGAAAGCATTGGGAAAGCACTGGAGAAGCATTGGGAAGGCATTGGGAAAGCACTGGGAAAGTATTGGAAAGCATTGGGAAAGCACTGGGAAAGCATTGAGAAATCATTGGAAAGCATTGGGAAAGCACTGGGAAAGCATTGAGAAATCATTGGGAAAGCATTGGGAAAGCACTGGGAAAGCACTGGAAAACATTGGGAAAGCATTAGGAAAGCATTGGGAAAGCATTGGGAAAGCACTGGAGAAGCATTGGGAAGGCATTGGGAAAGCACTGGGAAAGAATTGGGAAAGCATTGGGAAAGCACTGGGAAAGCATTGGGAAAGCACTGAGAAAGCACTGGGAAAGCATTGGAAAAGCACTGGGAAAGCACTGGGAAAGCACTGGGAAAGTATTGGAAAGCATTGGGAAAGAACTGGGAAAGCATTGGGAAAGCACTGAGAAAGCATTGGGAAACCATTGGAAAAGCACTGGGAAGGCACTGGGAAAGCACTGGGAAAGCACTGGGGAAGCAGTGGGAAAGCACTGGGAAAGCACTGGGAAAGCATTGGGAAAGCATTGGGAAAGCACTGGGAAAGCATTGGGAAAGCACTGAGAAAGCATTGGGAAAGCATTGGAAAAGCACTGGGAAAGCATTGGGAAAGCATTGGGAAAGCACTGGGAAAGCATTGGGAAAGCACTGAGAAAGCATTGGGAAAGCATTGGGAAAGCACTGGGAAAGCATTGGGAAAGCACTGAGAAAGCATTGGGAAAGCATTGGAAAAAGCACTGGGAAAGCACTGGGAAAGAACTGGGAAAGCACTGGGAAAGCACTGGGCTGCACTTCAAATTATGGGCTGCACTTTCGGTTTGGAGAACTTCCATTCAAAAAGACTGAAACGAATAATTTCAAATCATACGGTTGCCCTACAGATAAAGCTGATCTGTCAGTGTGACTCATGAGATATCAGTTTTCCTTCATGATTTATTCAAGAATAACTTGAGAATAACGTTAGACTTGGTATTTTTAACGTGACATGTTATAACAAGAATATCTAAGAGCTCTTTCAGTTTCTGTATTCTTTTCCTGATGATTTTTTTCTTTTCTCCTTTTGCATTCTGCTGTAATAGTATGAAAAATGTCAACATATTCTGCATATCTGTGGTCTGTTCTCACAATTTAATTTACGATATATGCCATTAATAATTCACTGGAATGCATGAAGAATCTCTTTTTTTCTCCCCAAATCCTCAAGTCTCTTTCCAGGTTTGTTTTCACAGGTCAATGAAATGTATTATCTGTCATATAGCTGTATATATATGTTTATTAAGGCAACATATGTTACATAATACAGATTACCACAGCCATATTTAACCGTCTGATTTTGCTGTGGAAAGATTCACTCTCTTGGAGTTATTCATGCTCTGTTGAAAATACCTTGTTGATGCTTTTACACTTTTAAATGTCCTTTTAATGTTCAATGGTTGAAGGGCGAGTAGAATAATGTACTGTCAACATATACTACCATATACCGTACATACACTGCCATCTTTACTACAATCTGCCGTGTCAATAAACAATAAATGTAGGCTACCTAATTTACACACCATGCTGTGTTTTTTAAAATGTAAAACTCAAATAGAGGCAACAAGATATAATAAGACCAGGCAGATAGAGGACTAAAAATAACAATATTCATAAATAATATTAATAATAGTAGTATTAATAATATGAAGATACTAATATACTAATTTCAATGAGAAAATATTGTTGAAAAGGTTATTTATGACACCATTAATGTCTTATAGCACTTTCATAGCATGGATCTTTATGGAACCTTATAAAAAGGGTTCTGCTGTTGTTAGAACCCAAAGAAACCTAATTAGAAACGTTTTTAGAACCATTGTGTTCCGAAGCATTCCTCGCATTCCATTCATTCCTAAGGGGGTCAAATTGACCCGTGATGAAAGGATTTGTTACTTTTTTAAATTTCAACCACAAAACTTCCTCTAGTCCTGCATTGGGTCTTGGACCCTCCGACGGACACTCAATGTTTAAAAATGTGTAAAGTGTAAATTGCAGGTTAACCACCACAACCAACTAATGTGTAAATTAAAGTGATCAATATGTATATGTATATGTATATGTATATACATGTATATATGATTTTCTTTTTTGACCATTTTTTCAAAATCACTTGAAATTCTATTCCTAACCCACTTACTGGCTGTAAATTAGAAGCACTGAAATGTAAATTAAGCAATTTAATCATCTGTGGAACGGGCAGGACTCGAAAAACTCCAGCCAATCATTTTCAAGACCATCTAGAATCATTGGAAAGAAAATGCGTCAATCAACAATCAACAATCAAAACGTTCGCATACTCAAAGCTCGTGACCCAGTCACAGGAAGTGCAAGTCGCCCCGGTAGAGAGAGAGAGAGAGAGAGAGAGAGAGAGAGAGAGAGAGAGAGAGAGAGAGAGAGAGAGAGAGAGAGAGAGAGAGAGAGGAGAGAGAGTTTTCGCTCATGCTTGATTGCGCGTCCATGTTTTTCGAATGGGTGGAGTCAGGGCCAGCGTTGGAGGAGAGAAGGTAGGACCTTATGAGTTGTGTATTTTCAAAATCTGCCGGCCGTTTTGCAAATCAAATACCCCACCTTTAAAATGCGTTAAAATAACATTTATTGGGGTTTCTTTAAAGGTAGCGTGTTTTTTACAGTAACTGGGTGATGACGTCATAAAAGGGAGTGCGGGCGGTAATGCACTCACTCTGTGTGTGCGGGTCGAGGGAGAATAAAACGAACGTGGGACTCCCGCAAACTAGAAATATCTATGAATAAAACATAAAAACTAATACATTTCATCTCCAACATACTCATCTCCACACTGGCGTGATGACTCCGACCCCAACCAGATGAACTGGCTAAATATCGTGAAAGTTCTGATCCCATCTGACTCCTGACATTATGCTGCCTAAATCATAATAATCATACACTGTTCGTTCGTTGGCCAAAGGAGGACTGGCTCCCCGACTGAGCCTGGGTTCTCCCAAGGTTTTTTTCTCCATTCTGTCACTGATGGAGTTTTGGTTCCTTGCCACTGTTGCCTTTTTCGCCTCTCTTCGCCTTTGTCGCCATTGGATTTGGCTTGCTTAGTTGGGGACATTTAACATTTAATTTTGAATTTAACAATACTATTATAACATCATTTTCCTGTTATCTCTGTGAAGCTGCTTTGAAACAATTTGTATTGTAAAAAGCGCCATATAAATAAAGGTGACTTGACATTTTTATTCATCTGTTGCAGAAAAGCAATAAGAACAACTAAAACAAAATAGAAACGATTTACAGGCAGAGTTTCTATTTCTAACATGTCTGCCGCGATGAGCGATGTAGCCAATCACAGCCATATGTGTTGATTTCTGGAACGCAATAACGGCCAATCAGAAGCATTTAGGATAGACCCCCTCATCGCTCAAAACTGACTTTGTGTTCAGAGCTGAATTCTGTTTGCTGGCAAATCCTCTAATTATAACAGACACAGTGTATATATTATGAAAGCTTCGTTGATAATAACAGAGATGTGCGAGATCTCTGTGAACTGATGTCAGCTTTTTAGGGATTATTAAGGTAGCGCACTTTGCGCGCAGTCATCATGCCAAACCATGCACGCAGGAGCTGCTTGCTTTTATGTTATAACAGTGGTTTGTGTGTTAATGCTTTATTTCAAATAATTGATCAGGAGCATTTATGCTGATGTGTATGGTGGCGACACGTAGGCTAACTTGAAAGTATTTGGAGGTACAGAAAAAAAGTCTTTTTGCATGCGGGAGCGGGACAAAACATGAATGTTGCGGGCGGGAGAAAGTAATTCAGAAAGTTGTTGAGAACGTCATAACGACCAACGTATTAAAAAATAGTCGGGTTTAAACCGTGCTCAGGCTCATAATTACAGTTCATGTGTCGGGCCGGACCGGGCTCGGACACAGCGGGCTCGGGATTGATTTTTTTGGCCCGATCTAAAGCTCTACCTCGGGTAAGTTATGCTAACACTTACAGGCACGAATCAGCCGTTTGTCCTTGGAGAACTTGTGGAGCCTCTCCCCCGTTTTTGATGCATTCGTACATCCCGCACAAACACAATAGTTAATCATTTTTGCTAGCTAGGTCTCCAAACCTGACTCCAGCTGAGCATAGACAGTAAAAGCTTGGAGTCCCTGTTATGATGTCACGCCCAGCTAGTGGCAGGGAGGGGGCGTGCTTAAAACCACTGTAAAACGTACCAACTTTTCATATTGTATTCAGCATTTTGTTATAAAAAACATAAAAAACAATGGTGGGCGGTTCTTATCTTTATGTTTTGTAAGCACATTGCATTATCTTCATGAAAATTTTTACCTGCAATTTACACTTTACAAAATGAGTTTTGGGTCAAAATGGATTATTGTGATGCGTTCGTTCCCGGAAGAAACTCAAGACTAAAATGGAGGCGTTTCAGGCGTTCAGAAACACTGACTCTGATATAGAGAAGAGCTGGTGCTTCTTCATGCTCAGAACAAAGCAGAAGGTGATCTTTAAAATGTCTTTCTTTAAACTAGACCTATAATAATCAGTGTCAGTGTTCTCTCAGACTCAGTATAGCTGGAGATTTATTCCCAGCCAAATACACAACAAACACAATCAGAGCTACACCAGAGTAATTGTGGACTATGGTCCGATGCACTCGTGCGAGATCATCCCAGCGTTCGCATCAGCGCACACACATCACAATAATGTGGAAATTCTGTCTGAATTAAGTGAATAAGCCCTTTTCATCTGGTGCCATAAGGCATGTAAAGCAATGACGTGGAATAATCTGTCATTGGTTTTCTGTGGCCGTCAGCACTAAAATATGAGGCTTTATTCCACTTGCCTTCAAACGCCTGTGAGACTGTTTAATGTGTTAACCAAACGCCCGCAGGACTCGCTGATGATAATAGATCAGGAAAAACAAGCAATATTCAGCTGGCATAAACTGATTTGTGCTCTGAGGAGACGCATAGGGAAATTATATTTACAACAGAGATATCAATAAAACACACATCCCTCCGAGAGTGCGGAGACACATCTCAGAAACAGAGATATTTTAGTTCATTAATGACATTTGTGAGAAATTTAGCTTGTGCAGTTATATCTTATTTATGCAATTAATCTAAATCTTTGTTTCTTAGTCAAAATGTGTGTCATTTTTCATAGTAAAAATAATGTTTAACAGAAGTATCCATTAATAATTGGCATAATAATAAACCTTGTTCAGTTTTGTAGCATTTGTTTTAAAAGCGTTCTGAAAACAAGCTTTGCTACAGAAGGAGTTGTTTCGAGACAGAGACACACGTTAACACACGCTTGATCTCCACTAGTTTATCATGTATAAAGCATCAGTGTTGATTGTTAAGATTCGGTCACTGTCTCTCAGTGTGTTATAGATCATAATCCTCCATTCAGTCTAGTGATCAGATTACAATAAATGCTGTTTTAGTACTAGTCATATGTGATAAATTAAAGACATGTGAGTGACATTTTCTCTTGCTTCATTCGTGAGAATACAACCTCTCTAGTTCCCTTTATCGAAAAAGGGAACTTCGAGATGCGTCGAACGACACGGTGGGAACGCCTCTTGCGTGATTGCGTCTGAAGCATCTATGCCAACTAGTCCAATGGAATGAGAGAATGAGCGTCACGGGCGGGTGACGTCATGAACCAGGAAAGGATAAGAGCACTTCCGCTGCTCGCCGGCATTTAGCTTCTGTTGCCTCAGCAAGCGATCTGTGTCAAACTGTCTCTGTCTATTTATTGTTGTCTGTTACAATATTGTCGGAAACGTTATGGCGAAACAAATGTACAAACAGTGTGTTCCTCCCTGCCCGCGTTTATTTAAACGGGTGGGGACACACACAGCTTTGTGGCATTTTGTTTGAGAGTAAGAGCATGCTGAGTGCTAACATTGTGAAAGTGAAACTACCAGATTTGCATGCTCTGCTCTCGCCTGTCACTCTGTATGATAGTGGCAGGCTCGCGATTCTCACGGGATGACAGGACCCGCGTTTGCCGAGGCGGCGCGGAGAATGCATTCCTGGGGATCGCAAAAGGATCTTTTGGAGGGGTGGGAGAACGGTCCGAGGGCCTTTTCTTCTTCCTTGCCCGGAAGATCCAGCTCTATCTCCCCGGTGTTGGAAGCACGCTCTGCGGTTTCTTCCGCTCGGGGAGAGAGAGCCCTTTTTTCCTTCATTTCTTCCTCCGAGGAGGTTTGTGTTGAGAATATTGAAAGTGAAAGCAAGCACACACACTGTTGAATTAGATTCGCCATCTATTTTTCCAGTATATGATGAACTGGTGGAGGTTTTGTCCCGTGCTGTTAGTAAATTAAATATTTAATGGCCAGCTGAGAAAAAGGAACGCTCGTCCTAAGAAACTTGACGAGCGTTTTCTTATTTCTATCACATTATCTCCACCATGAGGCTTCCATTTTTTCCCTGATTTACACACTGAATATTTAAATTATGGAATAAACCGTATTTATCACTACTTTCAGCCCTCGTGTTAAATGTTTATTCAAGATTAGAGGGTTGAAAGATTACGGTTATGATATGATGCCCCAGGCTGAACAGAAATAAAAATAGGAAAATGCTATTTTTTCACCTGGTCCAGTATCATCATTTAAGTCTCTGCTTTGCTCATAAGCCTATACTAAAGAATCTCGCGTTTGCCGAGGCAGCGTGTAGGTTTAATGTTGTAATCAGAATCTAGCTCGGATCTCGCGTTTGCCGAGGCACCGCTTAGATTTCGAGTGTATTTTGCAAAAATAAGATTCTGTGGCTGGGATCTCGCGTTTGCCGAGGCAGCGCGTAGGTTTAAGCAGAACTACTTTGGTTTTATGGGTAAAGCTTATACGGCAGCAGGTCAGCTGGAGAATGTTTATAGAAATCTATATTAATGCTCCAGGCTTATCAGGCCGATCTGCTGGGGTTCTGGATATAGCGAAATTTGAGCCTTCGTGTCTCTTCGGCGACGCATTCCATGCGGTCGTTGTTAGGTGATAAAAGATATATATATAAAAAAAAATATATATAATAAGGTTTCTCCCTCGCTGTGTCCAGCCCCCCTGGGGCTGCTGGGCGTGAGCAGCCCCAGCCGTCGAGTTCATCATATTATGTGCACAGAAAGAGAGTGCTGCGTCTCGTGTTCCTCCATGTAGATACTGGAGACAGACGCAACCCTCTCAACCGAAGTCGCCTAAGCCTAAGCCGGATCTGAGGACCGTTCTTCAGGCGAAGAAAGCTTCGGTTCAAAAAAAAAAAAAAAAAGGTCCTGATGCTTAGGCATCAGGCCTGTGAGGACAGCCCCGACCGAAGTAGAGTGGTGTACACCTCATTTCACGGTGCCCGTTCCATTTCGGGTTCCTCACGAGACCCTCCTGCCAACCCTGCCACCTCCGGTGCTTCAGGGCGCAGCGGTCTCCAGCGAGTCGCTGATGCTATGCTGCGGTACAGCATTGGTTTCGCGCCCTCTGAGGGGGGCTTTTGAGTAGTCAGGTCAGGTAGTTCCTGCCATTAGGTTTCAGGCTCCAGATTTGGCTCCCTCAGTAACACCAGAGACCAGCCTCGAGGGGCTGGTTCCCTTAGTAAATTTTCTGGCAGCGTGGATGCTTCTGCCGAATATTTCTCATTGGGTCCTGCAGTTTGTAGAGAAGGGATTCAGAATCCAGTTTGGCTCTCGTCCTCCTCATTACAGCGGGGTGCTGCCCACAGTGGTGCATCCCGAGCAGGCTCTGGTAATGGGACAAGAAGTAAAGGCCCTGTTAGCAAAGAAGCTATAGAACAGGTGTACTCACCCGTCAGAGAGTCGGGTTTTTACAGCCATTATTTCATTGTTCCAAAAAAGGATGGAGGGTTGCGTCCCTTTTAGATCTTCGCCTGTTTATTCGGTCAGTTCAGAAACTAAAGTTCAAGTTAGCTGACCCTCAAACAGATCGTGACCCAAATCAGATCCGAGGACTGGTTCGTCACGATAGATCTAAAGGATGCATACTTCCATATCTCCATCCTCCCTCAGCACAGGAAGTTCCTGAGGTTTTCTTTCAGGGGCAAAGAATACCAATATCGGGTTCTTCCTTTCGGCCTAGCTTTGTCACCCCGCACGTTCACGAAATGCATGGATGCAGCTTTAGCCCCTCTCAGGCTTCAGGGCATACGCATTCTGAATTATATCGACTGGCTGATTCTAGCGGAATCAGAGCAGTTGGCGGTTCGGCACTGAGGTGTCGTTCTCGCTCATATAGAGATGTTGGGGTTGAGGCTCAATGCCAAGAAGAGTGTACTTTCTCCAGTACAGAGAACCACTTTCCTTGGTGTGGTATGGGATTTATTATCCTAACAGCCACAGAAGAGCTGAGGCTAGGCCAGTCACGCACTGTAAAACAGTTCGAGAGACTGTTGGGTCTACTGGCAGCAGCGTCCAACGGAATTCCTTTTGGCATGCTGTACATGAGACCTTTACAGTGCTGGCTCAGGACCAGAAGGTTCTCCCCGAGGGGAAACCCACTTTGCATATCAAGGCACGCGGCGATGCTTTCGTGCCTTAGTTATATGTAAATTCTGGTTCTTAACCCAGGGTCCGGTGTTGGGAGCTCTTTGCCATCGAGTAGTGATCTCGACAGATGCTTCTCTCACCGGCTGGGGAGCGGTAATGGAAGGCCGCTCGGTTCAGGGTCTGTGGAAAAGCCATCATCTTTCTTGGCACATAAATTGCCTGGAGATGATGGCCGTCTTCAATGCGTTGAGACATTTCCTTCCGGACCTAAGAGGCCATCATGTGCTCGTTCGAACAGACAACACACCAGTGGTCTTTTATCTGAACCGCCAGGGGGGTCTGCGCTCGCGTCCGCTTTGCAAACTGGCGCACCAGATCCTTCTGTGGTCTCTGGGGAAGGTACTCTCCCTGAGGGCAGTGTATATTCCTGGGGACCAGAATATAGGAGCAGACATCCTGTCGAGGCAGGAGCTGAGGCCAGGGGATTGGAGACTCCATCCCGAGGCGGTGGAGAAAATCTGGGAGGCATATGGTCAGGCAGAGGTGGATCTGTTCGCGTCTCAGAACACGACGCACTGTCCGCTCTGGTATTCTCTGACGCACCCAGCCCCCCTGGGGCTGGATGCCATGGTGCAGACGTGGCCGAGGCTACGTCTGTACGCCTTTCCCCCTGTTGCTCTGCTCCCAGGAGTTCTGGAGAGGGTCCGTCGGTATGGAATAAGCCTACTGCTAGTAGCACCACGCTGGCCAAGTCGGATCTGGTTTGCGGACCTGATCCTTCTGCTAGACGGGCCTCCATTGGAGATCCCTTTGAGGAGGGACCTTCTGTCTCAGGCCGGGGGCACAATATTTCACCCTCGACCAGACATGTGGAATCTTTGGGTTTGGCCTCTGAGGGGGCCCAACTTATAGATAGTGGTCTTTCAGCTGAGGCTGTTGAGACCATCCTAAGCTCCAGAGCTCCAGCTACGAGGAAACTGTATGCGCTTAAATGGAGAGTTTTCTCCTTATGGTGTCACCGACATCAGTGGGATCCGGTTAATTGTTCTGTCAACACAGTAATCGAGTTCCTGCAGGAGCGCTTTGTGTCAGGTCTATGTCCTTCCACACTAAAAGTTTACGTGGCAGCCATTGCGGCTTACCATACCATGGTGGGAGGTATATCTTTGGGTCGAGACCCCCTGATTACACGTTTCCTTCGTGGCACTTTGAGGCTGAGGCCTGCAACTCGCACTAAGGTGCCAGCTTGGGATTTGACTATAGTTCTAGAAGGCCTGTCTAGGGCCCCATTCGAGCCCTTAGATTCGGTCTCAGAAAAGTTCCTTACTTTCAAGACTATCTTTCTGCTAGCTATTTCGTCCCTAAAGAGAGTTGGTGACCTTCAGGCTCTTTCGGTCTCCCCCACCTGCCTTGAATTTGCACCGGGGATGGTCAAGGCGTTCCTATATCCAATCAGGGATACGTCCCTAAGGTTCCAACCTTGACTCCGAGGCCTATTGTGCTGCAGGCTTTCTGTCCTCCTCCATTTGCAACTGCGGACCAGGAAAGACTGCACCTGTTGTGTCCAGTGCGAGCATTGGACACATATGTACATCGGACATCCTCAATCAGAAAGTCCGACCAATTACTGATTTGCTTTGGATCACCTAAGAAAGGTCTTCCTGCTTCAAAACAGACAGTCAGTAAGTGGATAGTCGAGGCTATTTCACTGGCATACGAGTACTCGGGCCAGCCTTGTCCTTTGGTGGTCCGAGCCCACTCGACCAGGAGTATGGCGGCTTCTAAAGCCATATTGCAGGGGGTATCTCTTCAAGATGTTTGTGATGCGGCGGGCTGGTCCTCTCCGCTCACATTCGTGAGATTTTACAGTTTGGACCTGGATGCTGCCCCAGGTTCTCAGGTGCTGAGTGCTTAGATCAACAAGAAAGAAAGACTGACACTCAGGTACTTGTAATTATGGCGGGTTGGGTATTCTCGTTCCCACCGTGTCGTTCGACGCATCTCGAAGTTCCCTTTTTCGATAAAGGGAACGTCTCAGGTTACTATTGTAACCATAGTTCCCTGAGAAACAGGGAACGAGACGATGCGTCCCCCTGCCATACTTCCTGCGTCCCTGCGATCGGCTTGCTTCGGCAACTGTCGAAGCTAAATGCCGGCGAGCAGCGGAAGTGCTCTTATCCTTTCCTGGTTCATGACGTCACCCGCCCGTGACGCTCATTCTCTCATTCCATTGGACTAGTTGGCATAGATGCTTCAGACGCAATCACGCAAGAGGCGTTCCCACCGTGTCGTTCGACGCATCGTCTCGTTCCCTGTTTCTCAGGGAACTATGGTTACAATAGTAACCTGAGACGTTCTCAACACACACACACACACACACACACACACACACACAAACAAATGTTATGAATCTTTGACCAAATTATACTTCAGAAGTTTTCTTCCATCTCACATATATTAACAAATTAAAAAACAAAACACGATTTTTCCCCGTAATAAAGTCATTTCCACAGATCTACAAACATGAATGCTGTACATTCTCCATAAAACACACACACACATGCGCATCTTTAAACATTCACATTACTGTAACAGAAACACCTAATCTCAGAGAACCGAGGATCTGATTAGCATTTTCCTGTGGCACCAGACGCCATAAATAAGAAATGAGAAATCAATACAAGTCATTATACAACTATGCAAGATGAAATATTAACAACTTGTGAAACTGACCTGAGGATTTTTTTTCATGTCAAGTGTCCGAACAAACAAATGAAGAGCACATCTGTAACACATCATTAGCATTGCATACTGTTTATTTATGTATTTATTGTGTGTTTGTGTGCTTGTTTATTAATCTCTGTACAGTCGGACACGTGTGCGCTGTAATATCCTCCAGCTCCAGCGTTTCCTACACTGCTATAGGATCAACCAGGATTTCACAAACAATTTACGGTAAATTGCAGGAAAATTGGCTGCAGATTTTTAGGAGAAAGATCTGGGTTAGGATGATTTGGGTATTTATTCATTGGCTCTCACGGCTGTTCCTCAGGGTTCTCCTCTTTCAGGCTTTCCCCCAGCACTCATTTACCGTTTCAAATGTATTAATGGTCCGTAACTTTCCCTGTCTGATCTTGGACCTCTGGCTAATGAAACCGGCATGTGTCCGGGTCCCAGTACGGTAATCAGCAGTCCTGACCTCCAGATCCACAATCACTCATCTCGTCTGGGACGGGTCCCAGCTGGGGGACCACCTGACCATCTCCAGTACAGACGCTCCCAAAAACTGTCTAAAGACATATCTTTTTCATCAGCACCTGATCAATGCATACGAGCACTTACCTTTTCCTTTCTATATGTTTTGTTTTTCTGAAAGAAAGAAAAGAAAACCCTTGCTATGTGTGCTACACAGAAAAAAAAGCTACAAAAGCTGTCACTGTGGCGGTACCTTTTCAAAAGGTACACCTTTGTGCCTAAAGAGTGCATATTAGTCCCTTAAAGGTACATATTGGTACCAAAAGTGAACATATTAGTCCCTAAAGAGTGCATATTTGAACCTTTTTGAAGGGTTTTTGTCCCGGTGACAGAAAAAAGGTACAAAAGCTGTCACTGGGACACCACATCACTAGCTATGTTTCCATCCACACGTTTGTATCCGCATTAAGTGATATGGAATGAAAAATGCCTTATGGAAACAGTGAAATTAGATTGAATTTCTTGAATATCGACTCAAATGAAATGCGTTCGGTCTCATGGGATTTTATCTTGATGGATATACGGCTTATGCGATAAACACTGATGGAAACGTTATTATGGTGCGATCCATTTTGTCTAGCAAAACTTTGTTCACAAACGTTTGCTTCAATGTTGTGCAATTCAGTGTGAAAATGAATGGAAACACCTTAAAATGTCTCAAATCAATTCGATATACCAATTTGATCGCAAAACAGCATGTGACGTCATTACACACAGGTTTTTATTCGCTTTAAAGCCGTTGGATGGAAACACACTTTCACCAGATTTATTCGCATGAGTTTTTTTACCGAACTTCAGTTGATTCGATTGACGAGTGGATGGAGACTTGACTAGTGACAGTTTTTGTACCCTTTTTTCTGAGAGTGTAGCACACATAGCAAGGGTTTTCTTTTCAGTATATATATATTGGTACCAAAAGTGTCCATATTAGAACCCTTTTGAAGGGTTTTTGTCCCAGTGACAGCTTTTGTACCTTTTTTTCTGAGTGTAGGCTAACTGAGACTTGTTTTAAGCACTTGTATACTGTTGTCCTCTTGTTGGTCTGATTGCTTCTATTGCTCTCCTCATTTGTTCGTGGCTTATTTGGATAAAAGCGTCTGCTAAATGAATCAATGTAAATGTAAATGTGTTGGGCCTGATCTTCGCAGATAATGATGATCTCGAGGTCCTGTCGAGTTTAGATCTGACCCTGATCAAACACTCATCAATCAGATGAGCAAGGTCTTAACCCTCTGGGGACCAAAAACGCTGGCGCGTTTTGGCAGATTTTTTTCACATAGCAGAAAACTAGACTTAAAGTACTCCCATCATTTCTGGTCATACAGAGTTAAGAAAAATGAGAAAATAAACTGTTAAATGTCTACTTTTTTATGTGCCCACATACAATCGAAATAAAATATTGTGCTTTTGTAAAATAAATAAAATAAACAGGGTGTGCATTCTGCCTCTCCGTGAACTTTTTTTCTGGAGCACGTCTCTAAACTTAAACAAAACTCAGCGAATACTATTCACCCAGCCATGAGCAATATATCTTTTAAATCATTTGAGTTTGTACTTTTAAATGATCTGATTCAAAACTAAAATAAATATTCTCCGTTTATGTCATCTATATAAAAAGAGAGACGTGTCAGCCGTTCTAATTATCGTCCTTACATCTCATTATTCTGGTAATGTGACACGCCCATGGAGAGCACGCACTATTCAAACGCTAATATCTGAAGCAACACATTGAGACATGTAAACGCCCATATAAACTCTGAAAACACACTATAGGCCCTATCTTGCACCCAGCGCAATTGACTTTGTACACTGACGCATGTATCATTCCTATTTTGCACCCGCGCAAAGCGGGCTTTTCCCTCCACAGACGCACGTCGGTAAACTAGGAAATGAACTTGCGCTCCCTGGGCGGGTCGGCGCAAAAAGGAGGCGTGTTTCGGCGCAAACATTCCCTAGTGCTATTTTGCACTTCCAGAAAACAATTCCGCCACTGACCAGAAAAAACTGGTCTAAAGTCAGTGGCGCGTTGCGCGTTGTTCATAATGCTATTTTAAGCGCGCATGCTTGGCCATAATGTAGCGGGTGCACAACGCGCACACACTTTGATTCTCTCATCAATACAGATGCAGACTGACAGTTGTACGTCTTCTAGTAGCGGTGCCAAGAGGAATCTGAATCATTCCCTTCCGAATCTTGCAGAGCCGGAGATCGTGAGTATGAGCTGTTCATGAGCTCGCAGCAGGAGCAACTTTATGACTCTCTATGGGCTTCTCCCTTGACTTTATGCCTCCACGTCCCCCCGATTGCGCACGAGCTTCTACTTCTGTCTATACGGTAAATGTCTCTTCTGCGCGACAGAGAGTCGCGTGTTATGACGCAATCGTTAGCCTATTTTTACAAAAACGGCTTCTACGGGGCCATAACGTAAGATACAAAGTAATGGAGCCTTTTATACATTGTCGTGTTTCTTTAGAAATAAATAATGGACAAATGGAGTCTTTGGACGCCTCAGATGTAAAGTTATTCGCTGTCAAAGTGACGCCAAAATGAATGGGAGTCAATGGGATGCTAACAGCAGGTGATAGCCAGCTACAATGGCGGCCCCCGGAGGCAGCTTCAACTTCCGGCTGATGGATTACCCCCTTGGACACAGCTATTGTGTTGTCTTGTCAGTGTGAGCGGCTATATATATAAAATAAAAATGAACTAAATTAATAATGTTTTTACCACAGAACCATCACTGAACTTCCTTAAGCTGGAATATGACACTATTTTCTTCTAGAAACAAACATTATTTTCCTGTTATCTCTGTAAAGCTGCTGTAAAAAGCGCTATATAAGTAAAGGTGACACTGCTATTGTCTTGTCGTTGTGAGCGTGCGGTTACGATGTTCGGGATTTGGCAGGTGGGGAACCCTCAAATTTTGTGTAAAAAAATGACTCACCAAACATATTGAGTATCGTGGTATAGCAATACTTTTTGGGACACGAGTGTCAATGTGGCACCAAGTATCACAATACTTATTTACTTGATATTTGAATGGTTTTATTTTGGTCCATCAACACTGATATGATGACGATACTATGTTAAAATTTAGCCCTGCCACTGTAGTCACACCCAGGGTTGGGGAGTAACGGAATACATGTAACGGCGTTATGTAATCAGGATACAAAAATCCAGTAACTGCATATGGCTCAGTAATGTCAGTTTTATGTATTTTCTGAGAGGGGTGGGATTTTTGTTAGGAAAGTCGGAGGAGAGACGCACACTTCGAATAGACTGGATAAACACATGCAGAATCTTAATCGTTAAGAAAATGAAACAAAATAAATGAATAGCCTAAATCAAGCCATTATTACACTAGGCTATATTATACAGCATTCAGAAAAAGAACTGTTGGCGCTCCTAAGGGCAAAAAATGCGGGTCAGGAAGCGGGTTGGGTAGCAATAGCCTATATTTATTTATTTTTTGCGGTCCGAGTTGCGGGCGGGTTAGTTGAAACCGTCGGTCGGGTGCGGGTTGTTTATACATTGACCCGAGCATCACTGTCAGACACAATCACTGCTGCTAGAAACGATGCTGCCCACTGGTAAAAAATGCTTTAATTTCTTGGAAATTCCGGTGCATTTTGTTTTTAAAGAAGAAAATGCCAACAACATGGTTGCACAGTGCAAACTGTGCCTTCCAGCAATGAAAACACTTTCTTAATCGAAGGACTCGACATCCAACCTAAAGAAGCATTTGCATTCTCTATTTTCCTGTTGAAGAAACATTTCCATTTTATTTTTTCCTTGTCCTTGTCAAGTTAAAAATTAAACAAAATAATCTGTAATACTGTAGCCACAAGCCACTAGATGTCTGTATAGTCCTTTACATAAATATTTATTCAAGGCTGTGAAATTCTTAATAAATAAGTTTTTTTTTAATAATATCTATCCTTGAAGTAATCCAAAAGTAATCAGTTACATTACTTTCATATTGTGGTACTTGGATTACGTTACTGAATACTTTTTTTATGAAGTAATTTGTAACTGTAACGGAATACATTTTTAAAGTAACCCTCCCAAGCCTGGTCACACCATTGATATATACATTGATATCTATAAGTTTTATGAATCATTTTCTTAGATAAGTTAATTTACTCAAGGCTACCAGGTCAGTATTGCCAATAGGAATCTTCTACAAGCTTTGGAATTTGAAAAGTAATTTTAAATAATACAAATTATAGGCTATACCATTAACGCAGTTAGTGAAGTTGGCAGACGTTCCCTTAGGCATCATGCGCTGTGGAAACAAGGTATAAATATGCAGCATTAATGCACGTAGGTGATTTTTAAACGAATATTTAATGTCGATAATGGTTACATAATGTTAAAACGAATCCTGCTATTGATATCTTTGTAAGACTGCCAATCCTATAGAACAGTGGCAAGGGGAAACAAATGCCTGGTGAAATATCGAACCTAAAACTAACTTTACCGCGCAACCACCGTGAGTGCATTTCACGCGTTTGTAATCGCTCGCGTTCAGCGATGAGGAGAGAAAGTGAGGTCGGTCCATCTCGGGACCAGCGAGATACATTGAGATTAATTAATCTATTTACTCTATTTAATTTATCTGAGGTGCTGGAACACAGTTTAACCCCTGAGTGTTCTCATTTACTGCATGTTCGTGTCTGGATAATTTGAGCACATGGCTGGTTATCTGCCTGTCCTGATCATCATCTCATGTGTCCTGTATCCAGACCGGCCTTGTCCAGATGCTTCTCAGGGGTTTGTTTTTGTTTTGTTTTGTTATTAATAAAGCCCATTATTTCTGCATATTGAGTCCTCGTCTCATTCTCCCAATCCTGACAGCTTGCATGTGTACATGTCTTCAACAGGAGCGACACACAGGCTCGTGAGGCCTTTTGCTTTATTTCAGGCAATCTATTTCTGGACCATTTTGACCATCCGAAAACTGCTTCACATTAACACAAAACACAGAAACTGCTTCACATTAACACAAAACACAGAAACTGCTTCACATTAACACAAAACACAGATACTGCTTCACATTACGAGCTCCTCTCCTCCCACATCTCCTCAGCATGACTGCAGTCTTGTGTTGTGCTGGAGCTGAGAGTTACACTAGTGCAGAAGCAGACAGAGGAGTCAGCGTGAAGCTCATGAACGGCCTGTATTATTCAGAAGTGTTTACAGGGAACGTCCCCGGCCACCCGACAGCTTAATTGACTCTTTAATAGTGATTCATTGCTCATCTTGAGAGATAAAAATGGATTTCTAACAGATATTTAATGACAACATAAAGCATTTAACAGGTACAGAAGCCAAGGCTGTGTTTGGTGAACGAAATTGAATTACTTTTACAGACCCTGTAATTCCAGTGCTGCATTTCACTGTAGAATAAAACCATGAACCAACAAATGAGTTCAATCCTCATTAGCACCAAGAGTTAAACATGACTGTAAGATCTTATTCGATCTCTTATGAAACCTTTAAAGTTCGGAGTAATTGATGAAGGATGTCTCTTGTTCAGTTGTGTAACGTCTACAAGCCTGGCATGAAATACGCAATGTTAAACATCATGTAGCCATTTGTACCTTCATATGGAAGATGAGGTTGTAATCCAGAGCTCTTATTGATTACCAGCTTCATATATCTTTAATGAGGGCATTAAATACTTGTTTAGGAAGCACAAGTCTGGGCTTAAGTGGTGTTTGTTGCAACAGCTCATAATGGTGGAAACCCAGGCTAAAATCTCCCTATGGTGACCCAACTCAATCCAGGGGAAGCTATTAGTGCATGATGTCATAGCGTTCTGCATCATCCAAGGGCAAACGGCAAGATATGCATTATGATGGGCTGAAAACAAAAAAACGTGTATGATAAAGTCACATTTTGCATCATAAATGACAGCCAGAGACCTCAGCGATGTGGCTGTAACTCATAATGTGCTAAAGAGAGGAAACGTGTGGTGTCGTGTGGATACTCAGTGAATTAACCCTTTCATCGGGTCAATCTAACCGCCTTAGGAATGAGTGGAAAGCAAGGAATGCTTCAGTACACATAGAAAACCCTAAAAATGTTCAAAATTCAAAAAAATATTTTATAATATCTACATGTGTATCTGAATGAATACTGAAGTAAACTGACTTTAGGACCCAGCGGAACAGCTCATTTACTCCATATAGAGATATAAGGCCATCTGAAGTCATGAAAAATCATATTATTTTATATATTTTACACAAGAGGTCAGCAAAGACACCCACTGAAAGAGTTATTTTGAATTTAAGTTTGTGAGGAATGTGCTTAAATTACTATTTATTTATTATTTATTGATCATATCTAGTAATTTAAAGGTAAATAAAATAAAAAGTAACAAAAAATCTCCCAAAAAACCTGCATTAAAAAAATAGAAAAAATATTGTCAAAATTAAATAAAATAAGCTTTCTGGACAAAATGGAAAAAATATATATTAACCCTCTGGGGTCGGCCGTCACGCGGCCGTGATCTGCTCACTTTTTTTCTCATCAGTGCAAAAGAGACTCAAATTACTCTGTTGATTTTGATCTTACATGTAAGTGTTATACATCATTCAAAACTGTTAAATGTCTTCTTTTATTTGTGTACACTCATAATAAAAACAAAATGTTGTGTTTTTCGTAAAATAAAGAAAATGAACATGATGCGCGTTCTGCCGTCTCTCTAAATGTAAAGCTCATTCTGAAACGCGACAGAACATGACCTGTAACTCAGCTAATACTTGTCACTGTGACATGAAACATATGTCTTTACAACACTTTGAGTCTCTATTTTTAAATGATGTAAATCATATCAAAAACAAATATTCTCCGTTTAAGTAATTCGTATGAAAGCAAGGACGTACAGTTTCTCCAGCCTGAGCTAATTAAAGTTAATGTGACCACGCCCGCGCGCAACAGCTGCTCGCATACTAATGAGCCATGTGGAGGAACGCAAACTGTTAACGACCTCAAAACAGATAATCCGCGACTTCAGTCTTCAGTCCTGCTCTTCACGTGTGCTGTGCTGTTTATCTTGGATTTACATCAGACGAGTTAGAAGAACACAATTTGATTATAAGAAGGATTTATAAGGTAAGACATGTCTTTGTTAGTAGCATGTTAGCAGCATGTTATTGTTGCATAAACTTGTAGCTACTAGTTAAACTGGTGCCAGACTAAAATGTACGTTATGAAATGTGATTGGAGTAAAACATGAAGCCTAATGCTAAATGTATATACATAAAAACATATGTTTGATAATTAAACAGCACGATACAGAAGGCTCGTATGATTGTGAATATTATGTTTAGACTTGTGTTTATTGTGTTTGTGGATATCTGCTCACACGAAGGTATGTATAATTATGTAAGAATATGCGATCGAGCCGGACCAAAAAACTATGAAACGTTATATAATATAACGTTCCATAGTTTGGTCCGCCTCGATCGCATTCAGTAAATGTTTGCATGCGCTGAGTTTGAGTCACGCGCGCTGTGGGTTTGAAAAGCAAAACAAACCAATCATTAGGCTTTATGGTTTTACTCCAGCAATCTCATCTCATAACGTTGTAACGAATGGAAACGTTTTAAGTAACATGATAATCCATATAGTTTTCTCTAATGTAGTGTTACTGAACTTTTTAGTGATTTATAGGCTGCCTAGCTGCTACAGGCTATTGTTATTATTTCATGCAGCCCTACATATGCCTACAACTACAAGGCACAACATATATTGGGAGTTCATATATGTAGTATATGTATGTATTTAGTAAATTTCATAATTTGAACCAGACAAATCTAAAATAGTTTCTCCTAATATCAGCATGTTCACAGCTGTTTTTTTGTTTTCTAAAAAAGGTTTTTACAGGGACCAGCACTGATGAGTCCAGCTGACATTCACGTGAGTCTCTGTACATGAACATGGTGAAAAATCAAACACCTTGGAGATGACAGGTATGTAACCTATATGTTTTAGGAATGGCACAAAGCTGTGTGACTGTCCAAGTCTCTGTCTTTAGATCAGTGTGTTTTACTAATGTGCTTTTTTGTCTTTGGTTGTGTATCTTTTTGATTGTGTTGTAAATAAATCCAAACCATCTAAAAGCCATTCTTTTTTAAGTCTCTCCTCCTTCTTTGTGCAAGGCTTCTCACAATGACAGCACCTGATAGCACCTTATAGGGCTATTAGGGGAGGGCCTTTGTCTTTCTCAGGTGTGAAAACACTATATACTAATGGGTTGTTAACGCCCCTCCGCATAAAGCTTTCTTACACAAAACACGTCTTACAAATTTTAAGTCAATATATTGTCTTATCTGAATGAGTAGTCACGATGATTTTCACATAGTTTTGAAGCAAATATTCTAGGCCACATGATACAATCTTCAAAATTCTTGTGAAGAAATAATTAGTATGGGTTTAATGACCTTATTTCAGTGAAAATGTTTTTTTGTTTTTTCACAAACCACGCATAAACGTCATTATCTCAAAACTAAAAACTTGTACATACATGCTGCTGACATATTACTGTAGCAGAGTTTGTGCTGAATACAGTGTAATCAGACTTTAGCCATGAAAATGTCACAAGTAACAGAAATAAGCACAAATGTCAGAGCATTTCAGAACACCTCCAGGACCCAGAAAACACCTCAGACCTCAGAGGGTTAATATTACGAGTAAGAATATTTAAAAAAATATATAAAAATATTAAAAAATATAATTTTAGGGGTTCGATTAATTTTGCCCTGCGAGGGAAAGATATGTTACACAGTGCGAGGGAAGGATGAGGGAGTCGTAATGCACAGCAGCGTATCGATTATCTAAATCTCACTGTTGAGTTATCATCACATCATTAGCATCTGCTCCACCAGGGCTTTCGCTGAGATACGGCAAATGGACCTGCTATTGATCTGAAACAGCAGATGGAGAGAGGAGAGAGAGAGAGAGAGAGAGGAGGAGAGAGAGAGAGGAGAGAGAGAGGAGAGAGAGAGAGAGAGAGAGAGAGAGGAAGAGAGAGAGAGACCGGTGTGCGGGTCTCTTTTAGGTCCTGCTCCATGTGTGATGTGGTGTTTGTTTTGTCAAGAAGCATGCCGTCATACTAAAAAACTACAGAAGCACTAAGAGGCCATGGATTTTTTTTGTTTTCTATGTTGTTTTCTCGTGATGACGACTTATTTTTTTCGTGATATCGAGATAACAAAAGTTGTTTTCTTGTGATCTTGAGTTATTTTCAACGTTATTTTAAAGTTGTTTTTTGTGATCTTGACTTATTTCTCAATATCAAGTCAAGATCACAAGAAAACAAATTTTGTTATCTCGAGATTATGAGAAAAGTAAGACAATGTCACAAGAAAACAAATTTTGTTATCTCGAGATCACAAGAAAATTAAGTCGTGATCCAGAGAAAACAAGATAATTATAATCCATGGCCTCTAAGGGCTTCCGTACAAAAACACAGAGCACCCTAGTATTATTATTATTTAGAGATACTTGATTGGTGAGATGCAGTTTATGTGTCCTCACAACACACCCCCCCCCCTCCACCCCCACCCCCACCACCACACACACACACACACATACACCAAAAACACACACACAAAACACACTGGTATCTGTGCCATTAAAATAACAGATCGGGACACGATACTTCCTGTCAGGAAAGGGATATCCTGAGGCGCAGCGATATTGACCTTAAGTGCTGACAAAGAGTATCTAGTGTTTTTCCCACAATGCCTTTTGAATGCACTAGTGGACAAACACAAAGTTCAGTCTGGTCATCCGAAGCTCAACTCTTCTCATAATATACGCACGTCCATGTTTAAACGTCCATTGTTATAACATTAAGAGCCCTGCTCTGACGCATCAACACAGCCGAAAATAAGGACAGATTTCCTTTGAGATCATCTCATGCAGAAGCCAAAGTTACTTGTGTCTTTCTTTCTTTCTTTCTTTCTTTCTCTGCGCCCGTTTGTTTTGTAACGCTTGATTACCTGAGAATGTTCTCAAGTTTATGTATTGTTTCCGCTCCATGAACGATGTCATAAATATTTGCTGTGCTCTAAATATTTTCACAGGCAATCAAAATCCTTTCAGCGCTGCACATCCATGTGAACAAAGACCAACACAAATAAACGTCTGGAACATGCAGGCGGAGGAAAACACGTCAACGCTGTCAGGTAAAGCTGACTGGCGGCTAAGATTACTGAGGATGTGGTTGATGGGACTTTGACACGTAACTGTGAAATAGTTTCATGCGGCGTACCGAGCGAGGTGTCTGTCAACTCCTCCTGGCTCTGATTATCAAAGCTTCGGTCTAAGGTGCAAATCTGGCAGAAAACAAACCCTTGTTTTGGCATCATATATGAAAGCAGGGGATTACTCTGTCTTATAGCCAAATAAAACTAATTTGAAGCCTACAGATGTTTGAGGAATGCCACATCTGAACTGGACCATAGAGCATGATTTCACAAACAAATCTGACATTACCTAGCAAGCAATTTTGCATCTAATAGCGTCCAAACACAGCCCTGACATCTAGCCTAAAACAAGGCAAAATTTGGGATGTCAGTGAAAATTTGATAGACGTATAAACCATTGCCCAAGAATAGATGCACAGGCTACGCATAGAATACCGTATGGCAATGAAATGAAACACCTTGTATTCACTGTTGACTTTGCTTACAAGATGGAATATCATACATCTCGCAAGTTTTTTGGCAAAAATTCAAGGTTATTTTGTCTAGAAGTGTGTTACTCATAGCCGGACTATATTGGGTCTATAGTTAACCGAGACGGTGAAATGACGGCTATTGTTTGCAGGGATACTACCACACCACACGCTCAAAACTACACACTTTATTTGTCTATTTTGGAGGTTTGTGGAACGGAAATGAAGGGCACGTTCTCAAAACTCTATTGTCTCTAACCAACAATTTCAATTATTCTCAAACTACTCCATCATCGCTGAAGGATTTGAGTTTCCCCGTGACGCACAGCTCAAATTGACTGTGATCGTTTCTGTGTGTTTAATCAAACTGAGTGAAGCAAGATAACACAGACTCCCAATAAAATCAATCAAAGCCCAGAATGACATTTTAATATCTGCTACACAGAAATCTGTAGAAAGGTATCGGCTAGTTAACATAGTCTGTGAAATGACGGCTATTGCTTGCTGGGTAGCTGTAGAGTCCTTCCTCTCGTGACTCTGTGCTGGTAGAAGTCCTTGAACGTGAGCCATGTTAAAGAAACCAGCTGCAAAGGATGTGCCCTTCAACCCGAAACGCCTCACTTTTGACTTTCTGCTCATTCGAGCCGCTGCAGGTGGATCCTCAATCTCAGAGGGTCATGTGACACTGATACAGAGCACTTTTTATTTTGACAGCAGTGGATAGCACTAGATTGGGAGGACTCAAGTAAACCAGGAAACACATTTTTCAATACAATTCATCTCGGGAAACATGTTTCTCGAATATCTGCATTATTAGTTAACCTCAGACTGCAGGTCACATGCATTTCACAAAATGTTCAAGGCAGAGGAAAAGTGTTTAGGAAGGGTGTCGTTCAGCACGTAGGAAATAAAAATAACAAACAAGATCACTTTAACATCTCATTAACTGAAAATTTGATGGAAATCAAATGGATCAAATTCCAGCATTCTAGAAAAATTTAATTCCCAAGCTATAACCTAGTATGATTGTTTGTTTGTTTTAATAGTCAAATATATGTATTGGGGGTGTAACGGTACATATATTCATCCTGAACTGTCACAGTACAGACGTCACGGTTCGATGAATACAGTCAGATGATGAATACAGTCAGACGATAAATGACGAATACAGTCAGATGATAAATACAGTCAGACGATAGATGATGAATACAATCAGATGATGAATACAGTCAGATGATGAATATAGTTGGATGATGAATACTGATGAATACAGTCAGATGATGAATACAGTCAGATGATGAATACAGTCGGATGATGAATAATGATGAATACAGTCAGATGATGAATACAGTCAGATGATGAATACAGTCAGATGATAGATGATGAATACAGTCAGATGATGAATACAGTCAGATGATAGATGATGAATACAGTCAGATGATGAATACAGTCAAATGATGAATACAGTCAGACGATAGATGATGAATACAGTCAGACGATAGATGATGAATACAGTCGGATGATGAATACAGTCAGATGATGAATACAGTGAGACGATAGATGATGAATACAGTCTGATGATGAATACAGTCAGATGATGAATACAGTCAGATGATGAATACAGTCAGATGATGAATACAGTCAGACGATAGATGATGAATACAGTCTGATGATGAATACAGTCAGATGATGAATACAGTCAGAGGATAGATGATGAATACAGTCAGATGATGAATACAGTCAGATGATGAAAACAGTCGATGACGAATACAATCAGATGATGAATACAGTCAGGCGATAGATGATGAATAGTCGGATGATGAATACAGTCAGACGATGAATACAGTCAGATGATGAATACAGTCAGATGATGAATACAGTCAGACGATGAATACAGTCAGATGATGAATAAAGTCAGGCGATAGATGATGAATAGTCGGATGATGAATACAGTCAGATGATGAATACAGTCAGGCGATAGATGATGAATAGTCGGAGGATGAATACAGTCAGACGATGAATACAGTCGGATGATGAATACAGTCAGATGACGAATACAGTCAGATGACGAATACTGATGAATACAGATGAATACAGTCGGATGATGAATACAGTCAGATGATGAATACAGCCGGATGATGAATACAGTCAGATGATGAATACAGTCAGATGATGAATACAGTCAGATGATGAATACAGTCAGATGATGAATACAGTCAGATGACGAATACAGTCAGATGACGAATACTGATGAATACAGATGAATACAGTCGGATGATGAATACAGTCAGATGATGAATACAGTCAGATGATGAATACAGCCGGATGATGAATACTGATGAATACAGTTAAATGATGAATACAGTCGGATGATGAATACAGTCAGACGATGAATACATTCAGATGAAGAATACAGTCAGACGATGAATACAGTCAGATAATGAATACAGTCAGATGACGAATACAGTCAGATGACGAATACAGTCGGATGATGAATACTGATGAATACAGTCAGATGATGAATACAGTCAGATGATGAATACAGTCAGATGATAAATACTGATGAATACAGTCGGATGATGAATACTGATAAATACAGTCAGATGATGAATACAGCCGGATGATGAATACAGTCAGATGATGAATACAGTCAGATGATGAATACAGTCAGATGATGAATACTGATGAATACAGTCGGATGATGAATACTGATAAATACAGTCAGATGATGAATACAGTCAGATGATGAATACAGTCAGATGATGAATACAGTCAAATGATGAATACAGTCAGACGATAGATGATTAATACAGTCAGACGATAGATGATGAATACAGTCGGATGATGAATACAGTCAGATGATGAATACAGTCAGACGATAGATGATGAATACAGTCTGATGATGAATACAGTCAGATGATGAATACAGTCAGAGGATAGATGATGAATACAGTCAGATGATGAATACAGTCAGATGATAAAAACAGTCGATGACGAATACAGTCAGATGATGAATACAGTCAGATGATGAATACAGTCAGACGATGAATACAGTCAGATGATGAATACAGTCAGATGATGAATACAGTCAGACGATGAATACAGTCAGATGTTGAATACAGTCAGATGATGAAAACAGTCGATGACGAATACAGTCAGATGATGAATACAGTCAGGCGATAGATGATGAATGGTCGGATGATGAATACAGTCAGACGATGAATACAGTCGGATGATGAATACAGTCAGATGACGAATACAGTCAGATGACGAATACTGATGAATACAGATGAATACAGTCGGATGATGAATACAGTCAGATGATGAATACAGCCGGATGATGAATACTGATGAATACAGTTAAATGATGAATACAGTCGGATGATGAATACAGTCAGACGATGAATAGATTCAGATGAAGAATACAGTCAGACGATGAATACAGTCAGATAATGAATACAGTCAGATGACGAATACAGTCAGATGACGAATACAGGCGGATGATGAATACTGATGAATACAGTCAGATGATGAAAACAGTCAGATGATGAATACAGTCGGATGATGAATACAGTCAGATGATGAATACTGATGAATACAGTCGGATGATGAATACTGATAAATACAGTCAGATGATGAATACAGTCGGATGATGAATACAGTCAGATGATGAATACAGTCGGAGGATGAATACAGTCAGATGATGAATAGTGATGAATACAGTCGGATGATGAATACTGATTAATACAGTCAGATGATGAATACAGTCAGATGATGAATACAGTCAGATGATGAATACTGATGAATACAGTCGGATGATGAATACTGATGAATACAGTCGGATGATGAATACTGATTAATACAGTCAGATGATGAATACAGTCAGATGATGAATACAGTCAGATGATGAATACTGATGAATACAGTCGGATGATGAATACTGATTAATACAGTCAGATGATGAATACAGTCAGATGATGAATACTGATGAATATAGTCGGATGATGAATACTGATTAATTCAGTCAGATGATGAATACAGTCGGATGATGAATACAGTCAGATGATGAATACAGTCGGATGATGAGAATACAGTCAGATGATGAATACAGTCAGATGATGAATACAGTCAGATGATGAATACAGACGGATTATGAATACAGTCAGATGATGAATACAGTCGGATGATGAATACAGTCAGATGATGAATACAGTCAGATGATGAATACAGTCGGATGATGAATACTGATGAATACAGTCAGATGATGAATACAGTCGATGATGATTGAATACAGTCAGATGATGAATACAGTCAGATGATGAATACAGTCAGATGATGAATACAGGAGATGATGGAATACAGTCAGATGATGAATACAGTCAGATGATGAATACAGTCAGATGACGAATACAGTCAGATGATGAATACAGTCAGATGATGAATACAGTCGGATAATGAATAGTCAGATGATGAATACAGTCAGATGATGAATACAGTCAGATGCTGAATACAGTCGGATGATGAATACAGTCAGATGCTGAATACAGTCGGATGATGAATACAGTCAGATGATGAATACAGTCAGACGATGAATACAGTCAGATGATGAATACAGTCGGATGATGAATACAGTCAGATGATGAATACAGTCAGATGATGAATACTGATTAATACAGTCAGACGATGAATACAGTCGGATGATGAATACAGTCAGACAATGAATACAGTCAGATGAATGAATACAGTCGGATGATGAATACAGTCAGATGATGAATACAGTCAGATGATGAATACTGATTAATACAGTCAGACGATGAATACAGTCGGATGATGAATACAGTCAGACAATGAATACAGTCAGATGATGAATACAGTCGGATGATGAATACAGTCGAATGATGAATACAGTCAGATGATGAATACAGTCAGATGATGAATACTGATGAATACAGTTAAATGATGAATACAGTCGGATGATGAATACAGTCAGATGATGAATACAGTCGGATGATGAATACAGTCAGACAATGAATACAGTCAGATGATGAATACAGTCAGATGATGAATACTGATGAATACAGTCAGATGATGAATACAGTCGGATGATGAATACAGTCAGATGATGAATACAGTCAGATGATGAATACAGTCGGATGATGAATACAGTCAGATGATGATGAATACAGTCGGATGATGAATACAGTCAGATGATGAATACAGTCAGATGATGAATACTGATGAATACAGTCAGATGCCGAATACAGTCAGATGATGAATACAGTGATGAATACAGTCAGATGATGAATACAGTCAGATGCAGAATACAGTCAGATGATGAATACAGTGATGAATACAGTCAGATGATGAATACAGTCGGATGATGAATACAGTCGGATGATGAATTCAGTCGGATGATGAATACAGTCAGATGATGAATACAGTCGGATGATGAATACAGTTAGATGATGAATACAGTCAGTTGATGAATACAGTCAGATGATGAATACAGTAAGATGATGAATACAGTCAGATGATGAATACAGTCAGATGATGAATACAGTCAGATGATGAATACAGGCAGATGATGAATACAGTCAGATGATGAATACAGTCAGATGATGAATACAGTCAGATGACGAATACAGTCAGATGATGAATACAGTCAGATGATGAATACAGTCGGATGATGAATACAGTCAGATGATGAATACAGTCAGATGATGAATACAGTCAGATGCTGAATACAGTCGGATGATGAATACAGTCAGATGCTGAATACAGTCGGATGATGAATACAGTCAGATGATGAATACAGTCAGACGATGAATACAGTCAGATGATGAATACAGTCGGATGATGAATACAGTCAGATGATGAATACAGTCAGATGATGAATACTGATTAATACAGTCAGACGATGAATACAGTCGGATGATGAATACAGTCAGACAATGAATACAGTCAGATGATGAATACAGTCGGATGATGAATACAGTCAGATGATGAATACAGTCAGATGATGAATACTGATTAATACAGTCAGACGATGAATACAGTCGGATGATGAATACAGTCAGAGACAATGAATACAGTCAGATGATGAATACAGTCGGATGATGAATACAGTCGGATGATGAATACAGTCAGATGATGAATACAGTCAGATGATGAATACTGATTAATACAGTCAGACGATGAATACAGTCGGATGATGAATACAGTCAGACAATGAATACAGTCAGATGATGAATACAGTCAGTGATGAATACTGATGAATACAGTCAGATGATGAATACAGTCGGATGATGAATACAGTCAGATGATGAATACAGTCAGATGATGAATACAGTCGGATGATGAATACAGTCAGATGATGAATACAGTCGGATGATGAATACAGTCAGATGATGAATACAGTCAGATGATGAATACTGATGAATACAGTCAGATGCAGAATACAGTCAGATGATGAATACAGTGATGAATACAGTCAGATGATGAATACAGTCGGATGATGAATACAGTCGGATGATGAATTCAGTCGGATGATGAATACAGTCAGATGATGAATACAGTCGGATGATGAATACAGTTAGATGATGAATACAGTCAGTTGATGAATACAGTCAGATGATGAATACAGTAAGATGATGAATACAGTCAGATGATGAATACAGTCAGATGATAAATACTGATGAATACAGTCAGATGCCAAATACAGTCAGATGATGAATACAGTCAGATGATGAATACAGTCAGATGATGAATACAGTCAGATGATGAATACAGTCGATGATGAATACAGTCAGATGATGAATACAGTCAGATGATGAATACAGTCGGATGATGAATACAGTCAGATGATGAATACTGATGAATACAGTCAGATGATGAATACAGTCAGATGATGAATACAGTCAGATGATGAATACAGACGGATGATGAATACAGACGGATGATGAATACAGTCAGATGATGAATACAGTCAGATGATGAATACAGTCGATGATGAATACAGTCAGATGATGAATACAGTCAGATGATGAATACAGTCGGATGATGAATACAGTCAGATGATGAATACTGATTAATACAGTCAGATGATGAATACAGTCAGATGATGAATACAGTCAGATGTCAGATGATGAATACAGTCAGATGATGAATACAGACGGATGATGAATACCGTCAGATAATGAATACAGTCAGATGATGAATACAGTCGATGATGAATACAGTCAGATGATGAATACAGTCAGATGATGAATACAGTCGGATGATGAATACAGTCAGATGATGAATACTGATGAATACAGTCAGATGATGAATACAGTCAGACGATGAATACAGTCAGATGATGAATACAGTTGTATACGAACTGAACCGTGACTTCTGTGTACCGTTACACCTCTAATATGTATTAAAACCTTTTCCAGAAGACCCTCCCCCCACACACACACACACACACACACAAAAAAAGAGGAGACACACAAAACAGGCAGTGTTGTTTGGGGCTTCGGAAACAGGAATAACTCTGTATTTAAAGGTTAAACTGGAGTGTTTCGGGTTCCACATGCTTATTTTTGACTTCTGGGATGGTCTGATTTAATGTGGAGTGTTCATATAACGCTCTGGTAACATACAAACAAACAAACATGTTGGCCAGAAGCTGACATATGCATGACTTTAGACCTGTCTGAGGATAGTGGAACTAGTAAAAAGTTAGTAGTTGTGGAAGCCCTAATATAAAATCATCAAACAAATTTTCAAATAATCTATTCTTTTACTGCATGTCTCATGAGCTATGAAAGTAATGGTCTGAGCAATACACACTTCCCTCTGGGAGGCTGCAGTGTTGCTAAAGAAAGACCGAGATGTGGAAAAAGAAGTCTTATCTTATGTTAAACAATCCCACGGCTGAGCGCTGTGGTTAATCTCAGGTTGAGTTGGAGAAGTGGATGGATGACACTGGACTGTCACAGTGCAACAGAAGGAGGCTCTGGATATCAGGTGACCCAATGAACAATACAAGTTTGGTTTTGGCTTTATTTCTGCAATATACCTGACCGGAGAACATGAGATGCCTCAGTTGAAAAATGACACATTCATGTATAGAGGAGCGTCTAGGAATCGGATGACCTCTGCCTATAAATAAAACAGCAATGGTGCAAAAAAGACAAATTATGAGAGTCATTACAGGAAACAGAATTCCATACCGTTCCTCATAAGTTTTTTCCGCTCGGGTTGAGAGGAAGTATGTGTGTTCTGCCACAGGAAGTGAGGTTATCCCTGGTCTCTCACACCCCACTGGGTAAAGAGCGGATACTGGGGTGTCAGCGCTGGTGCGTGCTCAAGCGTGGCCTCTTTCATGAGGGCAAACGGGACAAGATGAATGATCACCTCATAAAGCGCTGTTATTGTTAATAAGGGGAAGAGGATAACTAGGGGAGACATCGTTAGGATGAGCTCCTGATTCAGCGGGGGAAAGTTACCAAGCGAATGTTGATGTGGGATGACTTGACACAGGTATGGGATCGTACTCCACCAAAACCCCACAAAGGCCTGCGGTTCAATCAGGGCCACGATTGAAGCCCAAGACTAACGGGATTTGGCTAGGAATTTCCCTTAGGGGACTGGAATAAAGTTGTGGTGTTTGAGCCACGAGAGCAGCCCTGACAAGCCCTGACATCCACTTTGACATCCCCTCATCTTTCCCATGATGCCACGGGGGTCTTCCGAGGGCTTGAGAGGAGGACACAATTAGGAATGAAATCACCCGGTGGCCCAGCAGCCTGATGAATATGCATGCTGCTAAAACTGAATGGGGCATATTCATCAGAAAACTGACAGCAGCACTTTGACTTCTCAGGACTGTCTACCTGTCATTGGCGCTGACGTTTGGGGGACCGAACCGCAGAGATCGAACAGACGTGCTGTTTGAGAGACACAGGAGCCTCGGGCTTCTGATTAATAACATGCTTCATGCAGATTTGATGGGTTCAACGCTTGAATATTTGCTGTGGAGAGAATGAAGTCAACGTGTAACATGAGGCATATATTTCCTGACATGGTAATTCTGATGATTGTTGAGATGCAACAGCGTTAAAGGATTAGTTCACTTCAGAATTACAATTTCCTGATAATTTACTGTCCCCCACGCCATCCAAGATGTTCATGTCTTTCTTTCTTCAGTGGAAAAGAAATGGATGTTTTTGAGGAAAACACTCCAGGATTTTCTCCATATAGTGACTTCAATGGAGTCCAACGGGTCGAAGGTCCAAATGTGAGTTTCAGTGCAGCTTCAAAGTCTCGACACGATCCAGCCGAGGAATAAGAGTCTGATCTAGACAAACCAGCGACATTTATAACAAAATACACATTTATATACTTTTTAACCACTAATGCTGGTCTTGCACAGCTCCGTTGTTAAAAGTCACGCGTGTTCTGGTTAAAAAATGTAGGGTAGAACGAAAAACTCCCTCTCATTTTCTCATCCAACTTTAAAATCGTCCAACATCATTGCTTTACCTTATATTTATAAAAAAAAAAAAACATTGTAAAGGGTGTTTGACTTAGTCTTTGCACGTTCGCTCTGTAAACACTGGGTCGGTACTTCCGCCTTCGTCACGCATGACCTTTCAACGTAATATGTGGCGCATCACAGCTCGTGCAAGACCAGCATTAGTGTTAAAAAGTATATAAATGTTTATTTTGTTATAAATGTGCGCTGGTTTGTCTAGATCAGACTCTTATTCCTCAGCTGGATCGTGTCGAGACTTTGAAGCTGCACTGAAACTCACATTTGGACCTTCGACCCGTTGGACTCCATTGAAGTCACTATATGGAGAAAATCCTGGAGTGTTTTCTTCAAAAACCTTCATTTCTTTTCCACTGAAGAGAGATAGACATGAACATCTTGGATGACGTGCGGGAGAGAAAATTATCAGGAAATTTAAATTCTGAAGTGAACTAATCCTTTAAAAACGAACTACAATCAGATACTGCTTTAACTAGCAGTGCATTATTGATAGAGACTGATGATAGACGTTAGGTTCAGGTAAAGGGGGAAGCATTTATTTAAGAAATTAGGGAGAAAATAATTCCTCATGCATTCAGGAATCTCCAGACATTTCTGAGCACAAATGATGATCAAGATGATAGATTCTTTGAAGGAGCTCAATAATTTTCTTTCTTCATCTATGTTTCGCTCTATGTTTGGCATGACTATTACTCCTCCTAAAGTTAGGATGCTCCTCAAGCTGATTGGGGTTAATTCAGCGGACAATGACTGAACCACTGGCCTTCTGTTCCACATTATGTTCCTCCGAGGGTCTTAGCAAAGACGTGAGCCATTGCCTCATAATAACATTTACCAGATACACACGTGACCCAACATATGGTATCGCTCTCTCGGCCGGGTGGCATCATCAACTATTCTCGCAAATCATTCCTCAGTTTTTCCTTCTCACAACACATAATCTTTAAAACGCTCGCGCACAATTTGTTGCCTTCCTTGCATTTGTGACCTGAACTTGTGGGGAAAGGAATCTCCTGTGGTGTGGGTTAATGGGAGGTCAGGCGAAGGTGTTGACTGGTTAAGGATGACCCGCGAAGCCCGGATATGTGTGTGATCACGTGACGTCCAGCCACGGCATGAACGCAGGTGCTGAGACTGACCTCTCTGTTAAAGCACAAAGTTGTTGCTCAAAGGAAATGTTTTCTGCATCAGGGAGACACGGATGCTCTGGATCTCGTGTCAACACAAATATCTGGAAGCCTATGGAAGTGGACACGAGAGGCAAACACATGCTGCTGGCTTTTACAGGTTTACATGACTACATTTGCAGTTCCTGAAGGAATTAGCAGTGCATGCAAAGAAGCTAACAGGTTCAGGTTTTAGTCTTAGGATGAAATTCTTTGCTATTGTCACAGTATTCAACACTTGTCTTGTGATCTGTAGGCAGTGATCGAAATCACCATGACACCATCTTTGAAGTGTACAAGACCAATGCAAATAAAGCATTCAAACAGACCAATTGGAATACAGTATGCAAACATTACAATGCTATTGCTGGTTAACGAGTTTGTTTGCCCATAAAATCTTTAAGATATTAGGTTAAACTTATTTGGCTTGCTGTCCACTGGAGAGGGGCTCGATGAAGCAGCTTCAACTCGAGCTCTGATATACCCCCCAGTGGCTAAATGTAGGACCTGATAATTAAAAGGGCGAGGTACCTAAGATGAAGGTGGAGTTTGGGGAGGTGGAGGGAAGGGATACTGGAACAGCTGATGCTAGGGAGAGGTGGGCGGCTGCTTATATACACAGGCTATTGATTGAAAGATTAGATTGGCTCGTTCCTCCCTAACTTACGTTTAGGAACTTCATTTACGTTTGAGTCAAGGGGAGATTTTCATGTTTTAATCTTACGTTTCTTAATCCAAATATAAAGTTTACAAAAACAGATGCTCTGTAACGGAGTCTACTGTAAGCAAGTATGAAGAACCCATGTGCAGTTTATTAAAATAAACGTAGACAAAATATAAAGCAAACAAAGACTTGAAATGAAATAAACCTTGACATAAACTTGAACAGAAACAAACTAACCAACAGTGATTACATGAACTAAGCTATAACAGGGTATATGCAGGAATCTTGAAGTTAATTTTAATGCATTTTCAAGACTTTTTCAAGACCTTTTCAATATTTTTTAATACCTCACTGCCACTTCAAGCTGTAACCATTTACATCAGTGATACTTTTAACTTAACAGTTTTAGTTTGTGATAAAGACTATAGACCACTCTGATACAAAAAAAATCAAATCGGCTGGGATAGTAAATCAAAGCAAAGTTTATTAAAACTCTTTGAAGTCTGGCATTTCCAGCCAGGACGCTGCAAATTTGCACTTCCCCATTCTGTTCATGTGTTCACCAACCTTCTCTTAAAACATTTCGGTGCGTTGTGATACGCGTCATTTTTTCCCCAAACCACTTCAGCGGAAATCCCGCCCTGCAACCGATTTCATTGGTTTAGGTTACAGTGACGGGTAGGTTTAGGGATCAGTGTTTGGTGTAGGCAATCAGTACAGTGATTGACATGACAGAGAGGCAATTTACGAACGCACCCAAAATAGCCTAGTTTTTTATGTACCTGTTCGTTTTTTTTAATAAAATTAACTAAATTCACACACTTTTACGATGTTTTTGGGACTCAAACTGTTGGACAGCTAATTCAGAAAAAATACTTTCAAAATTTAAGACTTTATAAACGCGTAATAAGACTTTTTAATACTTTTTAAGGGTCTTAATTTTCCCAAAATTGATTTATCACCTTTTAATACTTTTCAAGACCCCGCGGATACCCTGTATAAGAGATTATGGTAACATGAGGGCTATTTATACACAAGGAAGAAATGACTAACAAGGAACACCTGTGAACAATCAAACAATGAACCAATCAGAACATGACAAAAATACTAAAGAGCACAAGAAATGATCACATGAGGGGCAAGGAAATCCAAGACAACCCAGCAAACAAGACCAGGACAAATTTCAGATTAAAAGACATGAAAGCATAAACAAAACCAACAGACATGCATGCACACCTGAAACTGAAATGATGGATTTCATCCTGAATCTCCTCCACATCACAGGTCATGGTACAGTATTCAGCATCACTGATGTTGTGCTGTCCCCCTGCTCCAGAGATAACTACAGATGTAGTGAACAGTCTTAAGAGTTTAGAAAATAAAGGTTTAACACTTGCTTGTGGAAATTGGTGTTTCTTTTGGAAAATGGAACATGGTTAACGGAATGAATTATATAGCAATTGAGAAATCTATTTACTGCAGAAGATCAACACATTCAACATTTTCTGCTGTAATGTTTCCGTGGCATTTTAATTCACTTTATTTTCAATTCACCATTATTTGTATAGCGCTTTTCACAATTCACATAATTTCAAAGCAGCTTTACAGAAAGTCCATATTACAATTTAGATTGATCTGTTATCAGAGGAAACTGTCTAAGTTATGTATTTCAGAAATGTACATATACAAAATCACAGTTAGAAAAAAAAGGTATTCATTTAAAAAAAAAAAAATAATGCAGAAATGAATACTTGTTAAACAAATTATGACAGCTATGCATTTACACAAGAACATTTTAGTACATATTCTTACCCAACCAATATTAAAATGCATTTATGAAATGTGGTAACACTTTATTTTGATGGTCCCTTTAGATATTCTGTTGACTATAAGCAACTACATTCATTTCATTTCATTTAGTTTATTTATATAGCACAAATAAACACAACAAAAGTTGACCACTGTGCTGTACATACAGGAAAAAATAAAAATATAAAGACACAACATTAATACAAAACTAACAGGCAATAAAACACTACATTTGCATTCTTTATACCAGGGCTATGAGTGAAATGCGCAGTTGAAAAGATATGATTGCAGTTTGGACTTGAATTCATACATAGATGTGGCAGATCTCACAGATAAGGGAAGACTGTTCCATAGCCTAGGACCAGCCACTGAGAAAGCACGATCACCTCGCAACTTCAATCTGGGTTTTGGGTGTACAAGTGTGATGCTGTCTGAGGAGCGCAAGCATCTTGTAGAGTGTTTCACGTTAACAAGGTCTGACAGATAAGACGGAGCCTGACCAATCAGTGCCTTAAAAACAAATATTAAAATTTTGTATTCTACTCTAAAGTGCACTGGCAACCAGTTGAGAGAGATTAATATCGGGCTGATATGTTCTCGTCTACGCGCTCCAGTTAAAAACCTGGCAGCGGCATTTTGGACCATCTGAAGCCGCAACATGGATGATTGAGGTAAACCAACATACAGTGAGTTACAATAGTCCAAACGAGATAAATGCATGAGTTACAGTTTTAAGATTGTCAGCTAACATGTCAGCTAACTCTCAGTATTATTACTGTCTGCTTAATATCTGCTAACTCTTTATTGTGATGCTCCTCAAACAGACACTATACTGACTATAAGTAAATCTGCAACTACATGTGGACTTATTCTAACCCTACCAGTCTACTAATACTCTACTAACACTATAATGAGAGCTAGTAGACATGAAGGGGCAGCGTTACTTATAGGCTGCATTTACACTGCAGGTCTTGATGCCCAAATCCGATTTTCTGACTATATCCGATTTTTTTGACGACCCGCTTACATCATCTTTTAAAAGTGACCCGTATCCGATTTTTGCATTTACACTATACACTGCTGAAACTACCAAATGTAGACGTTCTGACCCGTAAAAGGAAGTAAAACAGCACGAAATACAATGGATGCAGATGCGAATAAAATTATCCAGTGTTTTGCTTTCGTTTTGTATTTGTTTTTTAAGCTTTTTATCTTATGGTGGCACTGTAGCCTCGAGCGCTTAAAACCGTGCCTCCCCATATCTTGTGAAATGTCTTCTTCGCCCCAAATACTCAAAAGACACGAAAACTCTGCATTGCTCCACTGTGTGTTCTCCTTCGCGCCTATAATAAGAATGTGATTGCACAGTTGGTGGTGTCAAACTTTTTTAATGACGTACCACCTCGCATTTACTGGGGAATATCCGATTTGTCTGCTTACATGGCACATGCAAATGCACGTATCCGATTCATATCCGATTTATTACCACATATGAGTGAGGCCTGAATCCGATCTGAGAAAATCAGAATCCATGCGTTTTTTTCCTGCTTACAAGTTCATGGGTCATATCCGATCTGTGCCACATGAGAGGAAAAAATCGGATTTGGGTCACTTGAACCATGCAGTGTAAATGGGGCCATAGTCAACAGAGTGTGTTAAAGAGACCATCGAAATAAAGTCAAACCTAAAATGTTCGTGTCATGTCTCGCCTGCTGTCCACTAATGTGAAACGCTCTCTTTCCATTCTAACTCACACACAACGCCGGGCCTCAGTCGGGTCATGAAATGAAAGCTGGGAAACCCAAGCCCGCTGTGGCGTGACAGACAAAAGCCCTCTGTGCTCCTCTGATACACCCATCTCTCTCATGGCTCCAGCCCAAGCCCGGCCCCGGTCCACTCAGACCCCCAGCGCCACGAGAGCCGTGTTTGGCTAAGCCCGTCTCCACTCATCAAAGCAAGCGGAAACGTCAGATTGATGACCTCATGTGCAGTTTGATGGATTTATCTTCCCAAAGCGCTTCCATCTCTTTAGCCCGGCCACAGAACCGCACGGCACATGTGAGGGAAAGCAGGATTGATTCCTCCAGAACCGTGGTTGAGGAGAGATCCCCTGATGTGATTTTAAAGCACTTTGGGTGTACAGTAGTACATATGAAAGTGCTATATAAATGCCTCATTCATTCATTCATTCATTCGATAGAATATCAGGGTCTGGATTTAGGGAACCTTCGTCTTCGTAACTCCTATAAATTAGGATAATATGAAGTTTCTAAATGTAAGTTAGGGAGGAGTGAGCCAATAAGCATCACTGATGTTGTGTAAATTGTGTAAATAAGCAGCCGCTTACCTGTCTCTAGCATCAGAGGATCCAGCACCCCTCCACCTCCCCAGCTCCACCTTCATCTTAGGTACCTTGCCCTTCGTAATCATATCCTACATTCAGCCACCGTGGCGGGTCTATCAGAGCCCCAGTTGAAGCTGCTTCATTGAGCCCCTCATCAGTGGAAAGCAAGCCAAATAAGTAATATTTGTCTAAAAATATAAAAATCTTGTCTAAAAACCTTTCTATCTTAAAGATTTCATGGGCAAACGAACTTGTTAAATTGGATTCCCAAAAACATTTCTTAAGAATGTTCTCATCCATATTCTTAAAAGTCCCCCTGTGGTGAAAATCCAGCTTTTAATGTTGTTTATGTGTCTATGTGGTGTTTTTAATTTGCTTTTAGACAAAATAATGTGTAAATTCATAAGTCGACAGCATTGCTGAGTATTTTCTGCTTAAAACTGCAGTGAACCAAAGACAGTCTCAAAAACACTGAAATCGCTGGTGTTTCTGACGTCACAAACTACCTTGACCAATCAGATCAACGTGTGATCGTCAACCAGTGGATCTCTGAGTCAGTGAGTGAGTGGAGGCGGGGCTCATTTGCATATACATAGAACCGTGCATACTAAATGAGGCAAGGGTGTCGAGTTACATTCAAGCTATTTTAACGCATTAAAGGTGCCATGTGTAATAATTGAGGTAAAAATATCCAAAAAATGAGCTACACGCATCAAAAGAATGAGAAGAAATAAGGGCGATGATGTCAGTAAAAAAATGAAATGTTATAGTGTTGCAGAGATATCAACCTAAATTAGCATTAGCATTACTAGCCCCAGGCCCGACAGTTGTGTAATACCGTTTCGGCCATGGGAGGCGGTATGCGGGCAACATACATAACCACCAGCCAAACTGCAACACACGAATAACTCGCACTGCTTGTATCTCTTTAATCTCTAAAAATCTCCAAATGCTCCACGTGAAACTGCGGTCTTACTATCGTGTCAATTGATTTGATTAATATGCGCGAGGGAGAGAGAGCAGGACCGCGCTCGTGTTGTTTGAAGACGTGAGAGTGCGCGCTCTCTCTCTCTCTCTCTGCTCGTAACGCGCCCTGTCAAGCGCAGCGGCAGCAGTCATTCTAGTCTACATCCCTCACCGATCAAAATAGGCTTTGGCGGGACAAAGCGGACTATTTTACGGTTTAAGAAGATTAACAACCTGAAACTAAAAAACAGACTAGAGTAGGCCAACTTTCTGGAGGTAAACTGCCCCCATCTGGTATGGAATATATGGAGTATGAATTGATTTTTTGACATATGGCACCTTTAAAGAAATTTATTTTTAAGGAAAAAACATTTAAATATGTCATTTTTGGTTGGAGTTTTAAGAGATACAAATTTTGACTGAAGATTTTAAGATTGTTCTAAAGGCAAAATCTTTTTGTTCCATGTTCATCTGTCTTCAGTGTGTAATGTTGCTTTTTGAGCATGTAAAAGCTCCAGTTATTCTCTATATCAGTGTCACTGAACTCCCTGAAACGAGTTTTGAGTTTCTTCTGGGTCACAATATTCCTCATTTTAATAATTAATGCACAGAATAAAGGGGCGGGGCCTGGTTGAGTTAGTTAGCAGTGTGTTAAACTGGTGGTTATGGAAAGGGGCGGGACATTTCTCAAACACATTCAAAGCGCTCGACCAATCACAACACACTGCTCCAGCCGACCAATCAGAGCACAGTGTGCTTTTCAGAAGGAGGGGCTTCATAGAGACAGGAAGTAAACAGAGCGTTACTGACAGACTGGGAAGAGAGGAGCCGCAACAATGGAGAATATGAGGAAAATAATCAACATTCAAGTTCTAGTAGAGCCTGAACACAACATAAAGACTTTGAAAAAGGACATAATATGGCCTCATTCAAAATCATTGTAAATAAACTCAAAGCTAGGATAACCTCCAACTTATTTTAAATCCCCCCAAAATGAGATGTTTCATGAATTTACTGGGTTGTTTAAACTATTAAAGTGTACCTTTTGAAAATTTCCTTTCATGTAGTGTGTAACATAGATCTAAGTGGCTTTATGCACAGCTTCACTACTTCCTGAACTTCAGCCAGCTCCTTTGTTTCCTGTCTGGCATTATTGGACAAACTGATTAATTCAGGTGTGCCTGGCCTCATTAACAATAATCAGGCACACCTGGATTAATCAGTTTGTCCAATAATGGCAGACAGGAAACAAAGGAGCTGGCTGAAGTTCAGGAAGTAGTGAAGCTGTGCATAAAGCCCAGTGAACGAAAACATCCTGCAAAGTTTTAAACATGAAAGTTCACCATATACAAAGTTATTGTCTCTCAAAAGTAAGAGTCGACTCTGAGTCGCTGATATGAATCGATAGACGAACAATGCTTTTTCTCTGTCTAGATGACGTCAACTTGACAAGTTATTTGAATAAGATACGCCCACTTATTGCGCACGCCGTAGACACCAGTGAAACTTGACAACAATCATGTCGACGAGACGCTGTTCTGAAGAGCGAATCAAAAGCGAACTTTTTTTCACTGCCCAGGGACAAGCATGTGAAGAATCAGTGGCTAGAGTTTATATTTACAACTATACCACACAACTATAGCCACCTTGAGCTGTGTTCGCGTCATTTTAATAACGATTCCTTTACAAACATAAATGCTTTCAAGTGTGGATTGGCGAGCCGGCTGATACTGAAGGAACGTTCATTACCAAGTTTATTTGGATCAGCTTCCTCCTCTGAATCACAACCTGTAAGTATTATTAATAATTGTTGCTTTTAATGGGTTTTGTAGCATGCTCAATAAGTGTGTGTGTGTGGTGTGTGTGTTGTGTGTGTGTGTGTGTTGTGTGTGTGTGTGTGTGTGTGTGGTGTGTGTGTGTGGTGTGTGTGTGTGTGTGTGTGTTACGCTCAGCACAGATTAGGTCTCCAATGTCTTTTTTTTTTTTTGAAATATGTGAAATGTTTGTCGTTGTTATTGGAGTTGTCATAAAGAATAGAGCGTATTGTAGTACTGCAGTGCTTTATCAATATGTTTAAGCTTTGGGTTAACGCGAAAAATAACTGACTGGGTCGTCTGACCAATCACTGCAGATTAGCGTCACGTAAAGGCGGGGTTTGAAAAATGAGTCGTCGAACGAATCCTTAGGGAATCGGTGAGCAAATCAGGTAAAAATAAATGCATATTATAAGACAACAAAAGTGTTTTTTTGTCATTGCATGCATGTAAAACTGTTGTTGGGGACTCCCAGAACATTATTAGGAACATTTTAAATGCCATAATAGGTGCCCTTTAACATTACAACATAGTAGTAGTAATATAACCTTTTGCTAAATTCAGAATACAACAACTATTTATATAGGGACCTCATATTTAATTTTATATATAGACATAATTGTTGGCATCATTCAATAAAAAACGGTGCATTATTAAGTGTGCATTAATAGTATTTACAAAAATTATTTTTCAAAAATTGCATTTAGGAACATTCTTAGGTTATGTCGTAAGGTTTTCGTGTATCCGGCTCATGGTCCAAAAAAATTCACAATCTGTCTTGTGCTCCTGCATGAGTTCATCGCCTAAATATGCATGTCGTTTGGCCTGAGCCATGCTATCCATATTTCATGTGCTGAGTGTATTTGCCAAACACTAAGCTTGTGAGTTGTTCAGGGAAAATATTCCTCCAGAGTAAATAAACCAGCCAAAGTTGAGGGCAAATAGTTTGTAAGGGGGTCTGGAGCGGGGCCAGACGTGAGTGAATGTACAGGCCCGTACAGTTCCTCACACGCTGTGTAATGTGTATAAGCTGAGCTCACCTGCGCCCGAGGCTAGGCTGTCACTCCTTCATGCCCGCTGGACGGCCCGTTGAGTGAAACTGTCCGGCTGCGCGCCTCTGCTAGCCCTTATCTGTCTCCTTTATAAATACACATCCATCAGTAATGTGCCGTAGGAGTCATTAGCACTCGCGGGTCCCGGAGACACGTAAAGCCGGGGATGTTGATAATGGGGTGAAGGGGGCATTTGCTGTGTGAAAGGGTTCAAAGAGAAAGAAAGAGAGAGAAAACTACCTGAACGCTCATTTTGAGTACTTGGCAATCTATGGAAGATATGCTTTCTTTGTTCGTTGAGTTCTGCCTGAAGTCTTCACAAGTAGCGCATCAGTAAATGAAACCACTACCCTTTCAATTTTCGAGATAAAGCACATTTAAATTAGTGCTGGGCAATGATTAATCACAGCCAAAATAAAAGTTTGTGTTTTCATGTGCATATATGCATGTATATATTTAAGAAAATATTTGCATGTATATACTGTATATATATTTATACGTAATTTGTATTATAATTTAAATATTTGATATATAAATTACAATTTTTTCTTAAATATATACATGCATGCATGTGTGTGTATTTATATATACAAAATAATTATACACAATAGTTATAAATAATTACATTTTGGATGTGATTAATCGTTGCCCAGCACTAATTTAAATACAGCACATGTTGTACCAAAGTGCTCCACAGGTTAACTTAATATGCATGAATACAATTCTCCATACCGTAGTACAGAAGTGTAACATGGCGAAACTCAACGTCCTCATCATAATCAATGAAGCTGTCTTCACCCAAGCAGCCTCAAGTCAATGTGGATTTATTTTAGGATCAACATCTCCTGCTGGACGTGAAACGAAGTTCCTGTCAAACAAACTACAGCATTAACAACCCCTACATCCAGACGGAAGTAAGACCCAGACCGAAAAAAGACATGCACATATAAGTAATGCATTACTGGTAACACTTTACAATAAGGTTCATTAGTTAACATTAGTTAATGCATTAACTTACATGAACTAACCATAACAGCATTGCTGAGTATTTTCTGCTTAAAACGGCAGTGAACCAAAGACAGTCTCAAATATACAGTTTGAAATTGCTTGCATATTCATAGAACCACGTATACTAAATGAGGCAAGGGTGTCGAGTTACATTCAAGCTGTTTTAAGACAAGACATTTTTTTTTCCAAAGAAACAACGTTTAAATATGTCATTTTGGTGATCAAAGATGAGTTGTAAGGGATACAATTAAAAAAAGAGAAAAAAAGAAAAAGAAAAACAGTAGCTAACCTATTTGCAGATTATATATTACAGAGCCCAGCACATGACATGTGGAAAAAATATGTAGGCTATATCATTGTCACAACACAGAAGGAAACAGACAGGTGTTATAGTGATAACAGTGTTTATTGAGCAGAGTGGTGAAACAGCAGGAACCAGACGATGGTGAGAGGATGGTGACCTGTTGACTGATGATGGTGACTTAGCTGGTGAAGATTGATGTGGATTCTCTGTGCAGGTGACGAGTGAACAAGACAGGAGATCTGGACAACGACGACTGATCGAAGACGGACAAAAGACTGGAAGCTTGGAGACGAATCACAGGTAGGTAATCAGGTAAGGAGACCAACACTACCAGCAGTGAGTGCAATACAGGTTCTCCCTAAAGTCGCACCCCTCACTTGTACACCTGTCTAAATTCTCACCCAAAAACTTCTCGTTCAAGCGCTCATCGACTTCCAATATCGTAATTATGCTCCACCAGGGACAGTTTCTGGGAGTAGAAGGTGCATGGATGGAGTCAAGGAGGCTCACCCTGCCGCTGGGATAGTACCGCTCCAACCCCGGTGGTAGAGGCATCAACTTCGACCATGAATGGGAGTTCTGGATTGGGGTATACCAGGATTGGAGCAGTGATGAAGGCATTCTTCAGGTGTTGGAAGGCCTCTGTGGCCAAGGGGTTCCAGGACAGAGACTTGGGCCGGTTTCTGAGGAGTGAGGTGAGAGGTGAGCTGAGGAGACTGTGACTCTGGATGAATCTTCGGTAGAAGTTTACGAAGCCTAGAAAGTGTTGGAGTTCCTTTATAGTGACAGGTTGGGGTCAGTTGTGAATGTTGTCCCCTTTCCTCTGGTCCATTTGATTACCTCGTTGGTTGATGATATGTCAAAGGAACTGGACGGAGGGTGTGTGGAACTCCAACTTGAGATAGAGGTGTTGTTCTCTCAGCTTTTGGAGGACCTGCATCACCTGTTGGCGATGTTCGGCCATGTTCCGGGAGTAGATCAGGATGTCGTCGATGACAAAGTGGTGGGGGTACTCCCGGAACACCTCATTGATAAAACCCTGGAATACGGAGGGGGAGTTGGACAGGCCATACGGCATCACCTGGTACTTGTAGTGGCCTGTCGGAGTGATAAACGCCGTCTTCCGTTCGGATGAGGTGGTAGACGGAGCGCCAATCGCTTCGCTTCCTGAACACATCCTGGAACGCCTGGTACTCTGGAGGAATTTAAGTTTTGCTCTCAGTTTCTGGGCTCTCAACGGAGGTGGAGTTCACCTGAATATTGGGTGAAGACTTCAAGGGGTGTTGACTGGTTAGACGGGTATATGGTTTGGGCACAGAAGAAAGGCAGTTCTTGAAGCAGGAGTTACCCCATTGCAGTCTTTCTCCAGAGTTCCAGTTGATGGTCGGCTCATGTTGGTTTATCCATGGGTGTCCCAGGATGATGTCAGCAGTTGATCCCTCCAGTACCATGAATTTGATCTTCTCCTAATGCAGGCAGAAAACACAGAGCATTACTGTGGGGGAGGAGTGATGAATGCAACCACGGGCCAGCGGTTTGCAGAGTAAACCAGGAACTCGCTCCCTGCTCCCTAATTCCTGGGAGCAGCGTTTCCTCTAGAACGGAGCAGCGTTTCCTACCACGAGGTTGAGTCTTTGGAGAAGTTGATGAGATATGTAGTTCCCCACAGACCCGGAGTCGATGAGCACTTGCACTGGAATGAGAAGCTTTTGGGTGAGAATTTGGACAAGTGTACAAGTGAGGGGTGCGACTTAAGGGAGAAACTGTATTGTACTCAATGCAGGGCGTGTTGGTCGAATCGGGCAGTTTGCGATTACATGGCCTTCTCCCCCACAATACAGACACAAGTGTTGTAATAGTCTCTTTTGATGCTCCATGCTGTTGAGGTAATATGCGTCGACCTGCATGGGTTCAGGTGCTGGAAGGGCGACAGATGGAGAGATGGGCGGAGGATGCGGAGCAGGTTGATCAAATGACCAGGTCGACAGATGTTGAGAGATGCGCACAACTTTCTGAATGAAACTTTCCAATCCAACGTTATCGTCATAAACGACCATCTGGTGGCGCACTTCCGGGTTGAGACCCTGGTGAAAGGCTGTCAGCAGGGCCGTCTCATTCTACTTATGATATGCTGCTAAAGTGCGGAACTGAAGAGCATACACATTGATGGGGTTTTTACCTTGACGGAGGTTGAACAGCTGATCATGGATGGATAGTACTCATGCAGTTTGACTGAAGACTTCTTTATAGTGACATAGCCATTGGCATGCAAAATGGATTGCGCCCAATGCATCGCTCGTCCAGACAACATTACGATCTTAAAGGCGATACATGCCAGTTCGGTGGAGAAAAGGTGTGGTCGCATCTCAAAGTACAATGAACATTGTAGTAAAAACCCGCTGAAATCCTACGCCTCATCGTTGTATGTCGCTGGTCGGGTCGTGGAACTGGCAGAGGCAGTGGTGAAGGAGCTGGTGGAGCAGAGGGGAGAGTTTTGCTTGCGCGAGTTCAGCAAACAGATCGAGTGGATGTTCTTCGCTGGTTTTGGCAGGACTCTGCCTTATGGTCTGGTCTTCTGTCACAACACAGGGGATCTGGAACAGGACAGATCGAAGACGGATAGAAGACTGGAAGCTTGACAAGACGAATCACAAGTAGGTAAACAGGTGAGGAGTCTGACGGTGAGCAGTGGTAACTGCAACGAGGCTAGACAATGAGTGGATGGTGAACTGTGAATATATAGCTGTGCTGATGAGGGAGTGCAGATGCATTGAGTCAGTACTCAATGCATCAAATAGACTACAAAACAGCTTTTATCCAACAGCCATAAGTGCATTAAATAATGCTGCTAAATTATAGTCCCCACCACTGATCGGTGTCAAAAGGGTCATGTGCAATTTTTTTTTTTTTTTTTTTTTTTTAAATGTGAATGTCTTCAAGGGTGTGTCTCCTATGTGCTTTTAGTATTAATTTGTATGTAGTAGCAGTATTTTAGTTGTTTTAGATGGTTGGTACCTGACAAGGACTGTACTTAATTTCGTTGTACTCGTTACAATAACAAATAAATATTCTTCTTCTTCTTCTTCTTCTTCTCTCTGGTAGTCTCGTGTAGCCAGACCTTCAGACTGACGGCTAAAGGTCTGGAATTCATAGCAGCTTTCTTTGGCCAAGGCCCGCCCATAAGGCCGTTTGACCGACATGTCAAACAACCAATTACAGTTAGTTTCGTTCAGCGTCACGTTTCGGGGCGTGGAAATGTCCCCACAACAACAGACCGGCGTGACAACAGACCGGCGTCTGTTGTTTCATGTTTGCCCGCAAACGCGGCTGATATCCCCTTTGCAGTTAGGTATTTCACTTGATCTTCCATAATAGATAGGAGGGGACACACAACTAGTAAAATTGGATCTGCTAGGAATCCTTCTAAATGCTGACAAAGGGTCGGCCAGGCTTGGAAAATAATACTCTTCCCAAATCCCGTCGGCAAACAGGCTAAAATATCTCTTTTTGTCTCCACTAAGTGCCTCAAACAAAACTCCTGGACATTCTTAAAGAGTCTATGCTGTGAACCTCGCATACTTTTGAGAATCCTACGTTTAGCTGATCTTGATAAATGCTCATTGTCACTCATGTAAACACAACAGTTTTTCCTCCGCAATCACACGTCTGCCTTTGTTTCCCGGCGGACCGAAAATAAACGCGACACTCGCGCCCCCCGGAAATCCGATACAATTCAACCAATTAGATGACGACTTCGACATTCCTGAAGTGTTTCCAGTTAAGTGTACCATATGCATCAGACGTTTAGCCAACGTTCCGTGGGCGTGACGTCTGAGGCTGAGACTAGTACTCTGGGGCCTCATTTATAAAACTTTGCGTAGGATTTGCGTCAGAAGTGGCGTACGGATGAAACATAGGACGTGCGTACGCACAGAAATATTCGGATTTATAAAACCGTGCGCACGCACATCCTACGCAGTTTCCCTTAATAAATCACAATCGATTCTAAATGTAGCGCAGCTTTTGCGCCTTCATGTCCGTATGGCCAATAGTCCGTGAAATGCCCATAGTTGCCCATAAATAGTCTGTGAAACGCCCACAAGTTAATATTCATCGATTGCGAAATCATGGCAAATACAGAGAGGAAAACCAAGAAACTTCACACTCAATGTGAAGTAGAAATTATCGTTGGCGAGGTTTAAAAGAGGAGTAAAATGTTGTTTGGAGGGCACAGTGTGGGCTTTACTAATGCCAAAAGGTTGCAGACGCCATTAATGCTGCAGCCTCACAACCTCGGACCGTGGCCGAAATAAAACAGAAATGGTCGGACATCAAAGTCGATGCAAAAAGCGTATAGCGCTCCATTACGTATTGTGATGGCATCATGGCATTTTATTACCATCCATTTGATTGCATCTGACAAGCTACAGATGTGTTATGAGGATGAATTGCATAACATAGGCTACCAATATTATTGCAGAACATATTTCACTTTTCTTTTTGCAAATATGTGTTAATTTGCATTTCTTTTGTAATCTTCATTTGATTTTGTTTGTTTACACTGCAGATCGATCAAACAGGTGTTAGTGTAGGCTGTTAATTGTAACACTTGCTTTGTGAAGTCTTCATTTTATTTATGAGAGACAGTATTGCCATTTCTTTTACACAACGGTAGTTTCACACACTTTTACGTGTTTCTTCCATTTGCCGACGGTGGCGCCATTTCTCATTTCACCCGTTTTTGTGCGTACGCCTGGGTCAGAGCTTGCGTGAAGGACCGCACATTTTCCCGTCAAGTTTGCTTTTTATAAATACCAATTATTGCGTAGAGAGCGGCGTACGCCTTCTTTTGTGCGTACACAACGTTTATAAATGAGGCCCCTGGTGATTGTACAGTACTCTGCGTCATGATGATTGTGAACGAGTGGGCGGGTCCCGGTGATAGTGAACGAGGTGGGCGGGTCCTGGTGATAGTGAACGAGTACGAGTGGGCGGGTCCTGGTGATAGTGAACGAGTGGGCGGGTCCTGGTGATGGTGAATGAGTGGGGGGTCCTGGTGATAGTGAATGAGTGAGCAGGTCCTGGTGATTGTGAACGAGGTGGGCGGGTCCTGGTGATTGTGAACGATGTGGGCGGGTCCTGGTGGTTGTGAATGAGTGGGCGGGTCCTGGTGATTGTGAACGAGTGGGCGGGTCCTGGTGATTGTGAATGAGTGGGGCGGGTCCTGGTGATTGTGAACGAGAGGGCGGGTCCTGGTGATTGTGAACGAGTGGGCGGGGTACTGGTGATTGTGAACGAGTGGGCGGGTCCTGGTCATAGTGAACGAGTCGGCGGGTCCTGGTGATAGTGAACGAGTGTGGGCGGGTCCTGGTGATTGTGAACGAGTGGGCGGGTCCTGGTGGTTGTCAACGAGTGGGCAGGTCCTGGTGATTGTGAACGATGTGGGCGGGTCCTGGTGATTGTGAACGAGTGGGCGGGTCCTGGTGGTTGTGAATGAGTGGGGGGGTCCTGGTGATTGTGAACGAGTGGGCGGGTCCTGGTGACTGTGAATGAGTGGGCGGGTCCTGGTGATTGTGAACGAGAGGGCGGGTCCTGGTAATTGTGAACGAGTGGGCGGGTCCTGGTGATAGTGAATGATGTGAGCGGGTCCTGGTGATTGTGAACGAGTGGGCGGGTCCTGGTGATTGTGAACGACGTGGGCGGGGTCCTGGTGATAGTGAACGAGTGGGCGGGTCCTGGTGATAGTGAACGAGTACGAGTGGGCGGGTCCTGGTGATAGTGAATGAGTGGGCGGGTCCTGATGATAGTGAACGATGGTGGGGCGGGGGTCCTGGTGATTGTGAACGAGTGGGGCGGGGGTCGCGGGCTGGTGATTGTGAACGATACGAAGTGGGACGGGTCCTGGTCATAGTGAACGAGTCGGCGGGTCCTGGTGATAGTGAACGACGTGGGGGGGGTCTGGTGATTGTGAACGAGTGGGCGGGTCCTGGTGATTGTGAACGAGTGGGCGGGGTCGGTCCTGGTGATTGTGAACGAGTGGGGCGGGGTCCTGGTGATAGTGAACGAGTGGGCGGGTCCTGGTGATTGTGAACGAGTGGGGGGCGGGTCCTGGTGATTGTGAACGAGTGGGCGGGTCCTGGTGATTGTGAATGATTGGGCGGGTCCTGGTGATTGTGAACGAGAGGGCGGGTCCTGGTGATTTATGAACAAGTGGGCGGGTCCTGGTGATAGTGAATGAGTCGGCGGGTCCTGGTCATAGTGAACGAGTGGGCGGGTCCTGGTGATTGTGAACGAGGTGGGCGGGTCCTGGTGATTGTGAACGACGTGGGCGGGTCCTGGTTAGTGATGACGGTGGGCGGGTCCTGGTGATTGTGAACGAGGTGGGCGGGTCCTGGTGGTTGTCAACGAGTGGGCAGGTCCTGGTCATAGTGAAAAGTGGGCGGGTCCTGGTGATTGTGAACGAGTGGGCGGGTCCTGGTGATTGTGAACGAGTGGGCGGGTCCTGGTGGTTGTGAATGAGTGGGCGGGTCCTGGTGATTGTGAACGAGTGGGCGGGTCCTGGTGGTTGTCAACGAGTGGGCAGGTCCTGGTCATAGTGAACGAGTGGGCGGGTCCTGGTGATTGTGAACGAGTGGGCGGGTCCTGGTGATTGTGAACGAGTTGGCGGGTCCTGGTGGTTGTGAATGAGTGGGCGGGTCCTGGTGATTGTGAACAAGTGGGCGGGTCCTGGTGGTTGTCAACGAGTGGGCGGTCCTGGTATGTGAACGAGTGGGCGGGTCCTGGTGATTGTGAACGAGTGGGCGGGTCCTGGTGATAGTGAATGAGTGGGCAGGTCCTGGTGATTGTGAACGAGGTGGGCGGGTCCTGGTGATAGGAACAAGTGGGCGGGTCCTGGTGATTGTGAACGAGTGGGCGGGTCCTGGTGATTGTGAATGAGTGGGCGGGTCCTGGTGATTGTGAACGAGTGGGCGGGTCCTGGTGATAGTGAAACGAGTGGGCGGGTCCTGGTGATAGTGAACGAGTGGCGGGGGTCCTGGTGATAGTGAACGAGTGGGCGGGGTCCTGGTGATTGTGAACGAGTGGGCGGGTCCTGGTGATTGTGAACGAGTGGGCGGGTCCTGGTGATTGTGAACGAGTGGGCGGGTCCTGGTGATTGTGAATGAGTGGGCGGGTCCTGGTGATTGTGAACGAGAGGCGGGGTCCTGGTGATTGTGAAGTGGGCGGTCTGTGTGTGAATGAGTGAGCAGGTCCTGGTGATTGTGAACGAGTGGGCGGGTCCTGGTGATTGTGAACGAGTGGTCGGTCTGGTGGGCGGGTCTGGTGATGTGAACGAGTGGCGGGTCCTGGTGATTGTGAACGAGTGGGCGGGTCCTGGTGATAGTGAATGAGTGGGCGGGTCCTGGTGATTGTGAAGAGTGGCGGGTCTGGTGATAGTGAATGAGTGGGCGGGTCCTGGTGATTGTGAACGAGTGGGCGGGTCCTGGTGATTGTGAACGAGTGGGCGGGTCCTGGTGATTGTGAACGAGTGGGCGGGTCTGGTGATTGGAGGTGGGCGGGTCCTGGTGATAGTGAACGAGTGGGCGGGTCTTGGTGATTGTGAACGAGTGGGCGGGTCCTGGTGATTGTGAACGAGTGGGCGGGGTCCTGGTGATAGTGAATGAGTGGGCGGGTCTGGAGATTGTGAACGAGTGGGCGGGTCCTGGTGATTGTGAACGAGTGGGCGGGTCTTGGTGATTGTGAATGAGTGGGCAGGTCCTGGTGATTGTGAATGAGTGGGCGGGTCCTGATGATTGGGTGATGATTGGGGCTGTGACGGTGTGGCTGACTCTGTGGCAATCATGGCCAAGAATAAACAATTTGTTCCCACGGCTTACTAATACTTCAGTATGTTTTACTAATTCGTTCCCTCGTTTAAATACATAAATCATGGCCACTTTGTAATAATTAGTTTCCTTGTTTTAGTTATATCAGAATAAGGGAACAAATTAGTTCAGCATGGCCACAATTTACTAAAACAAGGGAATTCATTAATAAGTCGTGGAATGAATTAAAATTAATATTTTTACTCAACTGTTGGGTGACTTTTAACCCAACTGGCTTGGGAAGGCCAGTTGGGTCCCAATAACCTACAGTTGGGAAGGTGCTATACCACCCCATAGTTGGGTTACTCGTTGGGTTGTTTTTAACCCAACATTATTAAGTGAGTATGCTAAAGTTGATTGTTTTTCAGAAGGGCAAGCACAAGGAAACGTGATAATTTCTCCCGATGTGAAGTGTAGGGCTGTGAGTTGACGCTCCTGAATAAAGCCGTGGGAGCCTCAGTCTCCTGATTAAAAACCGCACAACAGTTGAAGCTTTTGTCACTAATATAAATGATACCCATGTGACACTGTAGAATAATCCTCTTTCAGAGCACCTGACTTCCACAAGAACACGCTGCAGGTAATGATTAAACTGCTATGCATGGTTAAATTTAACTCATTAATTCTGTAGGGAGGAAAATAGTGACTAGCTCTGCAGAATAATTTGAAGTAGTGTGTGCGCTACGATACACATGGAGGGGTATGAATGACAGCGCAAGACAGCTCTGACTCTCATTACCTTCACCCATCTCTGACACACACACACACACACACACACACACACACACACACACACACACACACACACACACACACACACACACACACACACGTAAGCTGACTTCATGTCATGCTTCCACAGCGCCGCTGCTTCAGGACGAGCAACAGTCAAACTCTCATTTCAATCTCAAACACCCCACAGATGTGTGAGCAGGTTTACTGTACTCTTCTTTCTGTAAGATGCTCATTGTGGCCGCACTGGAAGCCCTGGGTTATCTAACGCATTATTACAGCCCATCTGCCATCTAAAACAATGCAGTGCATTAGTGCCGCCCATGTATTCAGAAGCGATGGTTCTGGAAGTACATTCATTTCTCCCATAGGGATTAAAAAAAAAAACATGTGTTTGTCAAAAACATTGTTGTCTTTTTCATCTGATTTTCAACTTTTTTGCTTCAAAACAAAGTTTTTTAATTGTTGCAACCAGCTACAAGGAGAATCATAGCAGTACAAACTTTGATTTGAAGCAAAAAAGTTGAAAATCGGACAAAAAGACAGTTACAAGAACGACTATCCCATAATGCATTGCAAAAAAAACCATTTTAATTAAAAATGATTGAGAAACAAAAAACTATTCATTTAGTTTTTGATGATAACTATAGAAAAATATATTTTGAGTTATTACATATAAATATGTTAAGTATTTTGAGAGTGTATAATGAGACGGGAGCGGAGTTAAAGAGCTTTTTAGGTCTAAGTCTCTGATTGGTGGAATTGTCTGTACAGCATCATGGGTAATGTAGTTTTTCACCAAGAATTCGGTTCTCAAATATGATTCCTTAAAAAAATAAGTTATTAAATAATAAATAAAAGTCATTATTCATTGCTTTTAGCTCTTTTGGGGGCTTTAATGAATAATGATGTGCACAGATAAATCATTCATAATAAACTGTAATATTTCATTAAAAACAAGAATGATCTATTTTGGTTTCATGGTGACTTTAATGGGCGTTATTGCAGTTCAGTTATTCACCTGTAGGTGGCGTGGATCTTCACATGGCCGTGAGAGGTTTAAATTCATTGTTTGATATTCTCATATATTTAGCGGCGGGTAAGCTGGTAAAAACATTTAAAATTTTGCATCAATGTTCTAAATATAATGTTTGTGGTGTAGATAAGTATTATATTGGTCAGAGCACGTCAGTCTACAGCGTGTGTTAATTATTCTCAGCGTTTGAGTTGGAAACCCCGTAGCTGTTGTTTCTTAGAGCATTCCTGATTATCAAAAAAAATATTATACAAATGAACTTTCACAAGAAAATTGAAAGAGTATTAAATGAGTGCATTGACATATTGTGATGCAATGTATAATATACTCTAAGTAGCCTACTATTTCATTATTCTGTGTTTCTGTGCTAGTTTGCATGCTGACAAGAGCGAACACCATATTCTCTTAATATATTTTTCAGAGATTGACTCCACTTTAAACATGCATGTGTTTCTGCTGTAGTGCAGTCGCTGAAAGAAGATGCAATGGAACAAACTGCAGCTGAACTGGAGCATGCATGATTTTCTTTTCCTCCCTGCATGTAAAGCTGAAGAAGTGATTGACAGCAGGATTTCTCCACAGCATTCCTGAAGTGTAAGTTCATCCCGCTACACATGGGAACGCCAGCCAAAGCCTCTGGTTATTGATGATTGAGAACGGGGAAGTGAAACAGACTCTCTGGGCTCCGGTTCTGCCGGATCTGGGCCGCAGATGAGACGGATTCTCATCTGTCCCGAAACAGGCACGTTTTACTTTTTATTTTGTACTTTTACTCTGGTTGAGCTAAACTGTCATCTTTAAAAACACTTAATATTTCAAGATCTCCCCAAACAAACAACACAAATAGCAGAAACTTTGTTTTTCAATACACTCTAAAAGAAAATGCTGGGTTGTTTTAACCCAACTTTGGGTTAAATATGGACCCTGGTTACATTTTAACCCAATGTTTGGGTTTGTCCATATTTGACCCAAAGTTGGGTTAAAACAACCCAGCATTTTCTTTTAGAGTGTAGCAGCATTTAGAAAATAAATCACTTCGTTAATCAATGTCCTCAATAATTAAATGCCTGGCGGTCTGTTTTGGGTTTGCGGTCTGCCGATACACGCTAAATTTATGACTAAGTTAAAGCAGAAAGCCGATTTTTATCGCTATTCAATTTTTGACTGGAAAGCGAATGATTTGAATACGTCTGTGAGGGCTGGATTAGAGGCTTTCTGAATTTATTCCTCATTCTCTGATCGATAAATGCTGGGCTGTAGCACACGCACACATCATCAGGTATCCTTTACAAAATAGGTCCCTGTCTGGGCCATTAAATAATGTGTGTGTTATTTGACATCCTAGTCTTCAGATGTTGTAGTTGGCAGATTTATTCTAGTGTTTCAGGGCCGTTGGCGTCAAGGTGAGTGTATTTCCAGAGCCGAGTCCTGTCTAGCACTGAAACGATGTGCTGCTGTTCTATTCTGGTGGATTGCAGGGCTAAATATAAGCAGGTAATCTGGACAGACGGAAATAACTGGTGCCATGATGCAGTGAGACACAGAAATACCCTGCAATCAGAGAGAACGTTACTCAAACCTGCTGCCTAAAGGGATAGTTCACCCAAAAACTTTAATTAGCCCATGATTTACCCACCCTCAAGCCATCCTAGGTGTATATGACTTTCTTCTTTACACACAATCGGAGTTATATTGAAAATAGTCCTGGGTCTTCCAAGCTTTATAATAGGAGTGAATGGTACATGAGATTTTGAAGCCCAAAAAAGTGCATCCATCATCATAACAGTGATCCATACATTCAGAGGGTTAATAAAGGCCTTCTGAAGACAAATATCCATATTTATAACTATATAAACTATAATCACTGACTTCTGGTAATGGCGGTACGCGAGTCTAGTTCCGGCGGAAGAGTGACCTCTGACCCGACACATGACGAGTGACCTCTGACCCGACGACTGACCTCTGACCCGACACATGACGAGTGACCTCTGACCCGACGAGTGACCTCTGACCTACGCATGACGAGTGACCTCTGACCCGACGACTGACCTCTGACCGACGCATGACGAGTGACCTGACCCGACGACTGACCTCTGACCTACGCATGATGAGTGACCTCTGACCCGACGACTGACCTCTGACCGATACATGGCGAGTGACCTCTGACCGACGCATGACCTCTGACCCGACGAGTGATCTCTGACCGACGCATGACGAGTGACCTCTGACCCGACAAGTGACCTCTGACCCGACACATGACGAGTGACTTCGGACCCGACGAATGACCTCTGACCCAACACATGACGAGTGACCTCTAACCCGGCGACTGACCTCTGACCCGACGCATGACGAGTGACCTCTGACCCGACGAGTGACCTCTGACCGACGCATGACGAGTGACCTCTGACCTGACGAGTGACCTCTGACCGACGCATGACGAGTGACCTCTGACCCAACGAATGACCTCTGACCCGACACATGACAAGTCACCTCTGACCTGATGAGTGACCTCTGACCGACGTATGACGAGTAACCTCTGACCCAATGAGTGACCTCTGACCTGATGCATAATGACAGACCTCTGACCCAACGAGTGACCTCTGAGCCAATGCGTGACCTCTGACTGTCGCATGACGCGTGACCTCTGACCCGAAGTATGACGAGTGACCTCTGACCCAAAACATTACGAGTGACCTCTGATCCGACGCGTGACTTCTGACCGTCATGACGAGTGACCTCTGACCCGATGAATGACGAGTGACGTCTGACCCGACACGTGACCTCTGACCGTCATGACGAGTGACCTCTGACCCGATGCATGACAAGTGACCTCTGACCCGACACGTGACCTCTGACCCGATGCATGACGAGTGACCTCTGACCCGACACGTGACCTCTGACTGTCATGACGAGTGACCTCTGACCCGATGCATGACGAGTGACCTCTGATTTGACGTGTGACTTCTGACCGTAATGACGAGTGACCTCTGACCCGATGCATGACAAGTGACCTCTGACCCGACACGTGACCTCTGACCATCATGACGAGTGACCTCTGACCTGGCACATGACGAGTGACCTCAGACCTGACACATGACGAGTGACCTCTGACCCGACACGTGACCTCTGACCATCATGACGAGTGACCTCTGACCTGGCGCATGACGAGTGACCTCTGACCCGATGCATGACGAGTGACCTCTGACCCGACACGTGACCTCTGACCATCATGACGAGTGACCTCTAACCCGACACATGACGAGTGACCACTGACCTGGCACATGACGAGTGACCTCTGGCCCGACATGTGACCTATGACCGTCATGACGAGTGACCACTGACCTGGCACATGACGATTGACCTCTGACCCGATGCATGACGAGTGACCTCTGACCCGACACGTGACCTCTGACCATCATGACGAGTGACCTCTGACCTGGCGCATGACGAGTGACCTCTGACCCGATGCATGACGAGTGACCTCTGACCCGACACGTGACCTCTGACCATCATGACGAGTGACCTCTGAACTGGCGCATGACGAGTGACCTCTGACCCGACACATGACGAGTGACCACTGACCTGGCACATGACGAGTGACCTCTGACCCGACGCATGACGAGTGACCTCTGACCTGACACATGACGAGTGACCTCTGGCCCGACATGTGACCTATGACCGTCATGACGAGTGACCACTGACCTGGCACATGACGATTGACCTCTGACCCGATGCATGACGAGTGACCTATGACCGTCATGATGAGTGACCACTGACCCGACGCTTGACTAGTGACCTCTGACCCGACGCATGACCTCTGACCCGACACATGACGAGTGACCTCTGACCCGTGCAGAGGTCACTCTCGACTCGACTCGTGTACCGCAGTTACCGGAAACCAGTGATTGTAGTTTAAAAAGTTATATATTTCATACAAAAACGCATGGCTTGGCTTCAGAAGGCCTTTATTAACCCTCTGAATGTATGGACCACTGTTATGATGATGGATGCACGTTTCAGGGCTTCAAAATCTCATGTACCATTCACTCCTATTATAAAGCTTGGAAGAGCCGAGACATTTTTAAATATAACTCTGATTGTATTCGTCTGAAAGAAGAAAGTCATATACACCTAGGATGGCTTAAGGGTGAATAAATTATGGGATACTTTTCATTTTTGGATGAACTATCCTATCCTAAAGGATCGTTCATCCAAGAATTGGTGAATATTTAGTCCTAATGTCCAAATGCTCTGCTTCTCTTTTCCATAAAATGACAGTGAACGGGGACCATTTCCAATTTTGAAGTTTGTTTCTCACACATGACTAACACTTGGAATATAAAGACTGCTTTTCTGTCGAATAGTTCACTTAGCTCAGGCTTCATCTGTGTTTCACCGCAGAAGAGATATTTGCAGTGACATGAGCCAGAAAGTCAGTTTTTAAGTCTGCTGGTTTCAGACGCGACTGAACGTGAACACACTGACCACTGCTTGCACACACACACTATAAACGCACTCTATTTTGACTCTTCGGGAGGAAAAGAGGGATGTTGATGGAGCGCAGCCACTTCTGCGACCCCGTGGCCTCTCCGGGAGGAAGGCCGGAGACAGGTAGATATATGGCCGGTTTGTTATTGTGAATTCCAGATCTGCTGGTTATCTGGGAGCGTTTTTTTAATCTCAGATTCCAGAGACGGTTCACCCGGGGTGTCGCGCTCACCTTTCCCTGACCTACGGGAAAAACCAGTGGAGGAGAAGAAGAAAAGCAGCACCTTACGGATTCCAGGACCCGGATCGGGTTTCGTTTTAATGTTCGTCTGCGTGAACAGGGGTCGTTCCCACAACAGCCATCCATTTCTCTGATGTCACGAGACGAGAAACAGACGCATTTATTTTTACTGTTGACGGAGGCATCACAACGCTGGACAAGACAAACACGCATCGCTCTCATCCACACACACACACACAGAGTCACGTTTCTGGAAAGAGAGAGCGCTGATTGAAACCAGATAAGGAGCGAGTGGAAGTGTAGCCAGGAGTAATGAGATTCCTCAAGTGTGTGTTTGGATTAGGTGATTACAGGCGCCCCCCCCCCTCTTCATCGGCCAGCTTTAACTCCGGAGTTTACAACTGCAGAAACACACACACACACCACACACACAGAAGGAAAAGAGCTCGTGAGAATGTCTAAAGCTGGAGAAACGCAAGAGCTGTCGAGCTTTAAAGGTCTGCAGGACCAGACGCAGTCCTGGGAGTTATATGTGCTGACAGTTTAACTAACTTTAATGCACTTTCTCTACAAGATTATAGTTGTTGAGAAAAACGAGTCCTAACTGAGGTCACATGAATGCTGTAATTTGGTGTAGAAAGAATTTTCGCGTTCAGAAATTGCAAGTAAAGTTCACAATTAATTAAGGAAATGTCATGTAACGCATTTAATTAAATGTTTGAAGTAGAAAGACTAAAAAGGTATTGTCTTGTAAAATCTACACAAGCAATTATTGTTTACAACTTTTAAAAAAAATCACGTTGTGTGAAACTAGAACAGAGTTCTTACTGTCCAGAAAACCTGGAAAACTCATGACATTTTAATGCGAGACACTACAGGTGAATAGGGTAAAAATGTAACTTAAAGATATCACAATTAAACTTTACCAGTTGATTAGTCACATGAATAGGAGAAAAAAAGTGTATTGCAAGTTTTCTGTAATTTTATGTTGAAATATGCTAATCAGGCTATATCTAATTAAATATGCACTAATTTGCATATATTTTGAAGTGACGAATCTGACCACTGAAAAAAACAAGGTTCAAAATTGTTTTTGCATTTTGTTGATATATTCAATGAAAAGATATAACCAGAGGGGATTGTGAATATCTCCTTTTGTTACCCTGTAGTAACCTTAATTTAGTAAATGTCATGTAATGCATGTTTGAAGTAAAGACTCAAAAATCTACACAAGCAATTTTTGTTTACAACTTCAAAAAATGCGAAACTAGAACAGGGTTCTTACTGTCAAAGAAAATTACATTTTTAAGTCGGCATGAATGTGAAGTTACGCTGGTCTTTTCCTCTCTATAGTGTCGTATATGAAACGCTTCTGCAACAAGAACTGATGTGGGCGGGGCTTGATTGTGTCTGTGGGGAACTGATTGGATGGATGATCTCATGTGAGTGACAGGTTATAGCCCCGCCCACATCATCAGAGAAGAGAAGAGATTACGACAAAAGTTGTTGGCCGTGTATAAGACGTTGTTAAAAACCCACTTATTAGAGGTAGCATGGGAGTCAGTCTGAAGTAGCAAAATTTTTTGGAAACATAAACCGAGAAGTCTTTGCAAAAGTTATGATAATTTGTTTAAAAAATAATAGAACATGTGTTTAATTGATAACATTGGTTAGACAAATTACAATACTTAGCGTTCGTCACCTGACGTTATGAGTTGGAGATTGTATTTTGTATTAAAGCACATAGCATGTCTTTATTTGAAATACTTGAACATGGATTTTTACTCGTATTTTACACATATACATAGAGGACGCATGGAACGGTAGGCCTCAAAAGTCACGATAAATCATTGAAATGTGTTGGTAGAAATATGAATCCTGCTAAAGCATCTGTTTCAGATCTGCATAACCGTCCATTGTTTTGTTCATAAAGAAATGATGCACTTTCTGTCAGTGAGCCTCAGATTAAATCTTTTCTCCCTAACTACTGAGGGCCAGGTTTCTATTCGCACTTACTTTGCTCCTTTTATTCCAGGGTTAACAGTCGGAAAGCTGGAATGAGTGAGGAATTATCATATCAAAGTTAATTGTAAGATCAGCGTATAAGGCTGCGTGTGACATGTTGGTTTTTTCCGTAGCTTGACATATAGTGACGTGTTTAAAGTTTGTTGGAGAATCCATAATTCAGCGTCGTCCTCCTCCTCAACTGCAGGGACAGACTCAACACTTCAATAACAGCACGTGTGTGTGTGTGTGTGTGTGTGTGTGTGTGTGTGTATTGCGCCTTTGAAAAGTTTGTCAGCATGACAGCGTCACTGGGGTTTTTGACACCATCTGTCACGAGGAAGATCATTCCCGCTGTCAGCTCTTATCAGCTCCAAGTTTGTGCTCGCAAATATTCACCCAAATATTAACATTCTTCCAGCTGTCTGGGGAGAAATATGAAAGTGTTCAATAATCTCTCTCGGTTTTATCTGGGAGCATCCTTCATCCGAGAGCTCGACATCACGGATTTTCATCCCTCACTCAAATGAAAAAGAAGGATATTAATGTTTTGATGCTCATCTTTTTGAAGACGAGCCGACGTGTATCGGCGCTGACAACCCAGCCGAGGCCGATTCTCTGCTTAATATTCTCCAGAATTATTTCAATGCACCCTGGGTTAAATGGTGGCGTCAAAAATGACTGCAGATGAATTTGTTTTGTGTGTGAGACAATAGCGCGGGGGTGCGGGGGCGGCTTACATGCGCCGTTTAATTGCATTACAAGACCCACATTTAAGAGAATAATGCAAAACAGCAGAGGCGCGATTTTCCAGCATGAGCCGGCGAACGCCCAACAAGAGCCGCCAAGCCCAGATCGATTCCCGCAGATCCGTCACAATGCCCTATCAGCGCGGCGCAGGGTAACCTGATTTAGGGTCGCGTTATGGGATTTGTGTGGCTTCAACAAAAGGTTGAATCGTTAATCGCGAGCGCCGCTGGGAAAGCCGGTTACGGTTCGGTCTCGATCCGCTCTGCCACCGGCCATGCCGTTCCTCCGGCTCTTCTTGTCAGGTGTAATCGTTTTGTTGTGCTTAATGTTTTATGCAAATGTGGGTTTGGTTTGGGGATTGTGGGTGTGCGGCTGTTGTGTGGCGCTCGTCACATCACGGGGGTGTGCGGCGGCTGTTGTTGTGTTTACAGCGAGGAAATAATATTTGCATTCCTCTGAGCATCTTGCTCTGATTATTTCCTTTTTGCATCAGGGGTTTGTGTGTGTGTGTGTGTGTGTGTGTGTGTGTGTGTGTGTGTGTGTGTGTGTGTGTGTGTGTGTGTGTGTGTGTGTGTGTGTGTGTGTGTGAGAGATCAGAGGTCAGATTCACCTGTAAAGCCATACATCTCAATAGTGTCCACACTAAACACTAGGAGTGTAACGATTCCCTCATGTCCTGATACTGAACTCATGATACGATATTATAGTGACACACAAAGATATATAATAAAAGGTTTACAAAACATGATTAAAATGCTAAATGTGCTTCTACATAGTGTGTGTAAATGAACTTGGACTTGGTGCTGAAACCCAATGCAGGACAATAGAGACACCAGAATAACAATATTCATGATTCTGAAGCTGAAAATACTGAATTATTGTAGATGAATATGCTTGATCTCTGTCACTGACTAGATATATTTATAATAATGTAGGACACTTTTACTGGTAATATCAGACATTTGGCATTATCAGGACACACACATATTCCCCCACTGCATTATTATACATTATTTCAACATTATATACAGCAGTTTAATGCAGTTCTCACACTAAAACTCTGACAACTTGAATTTTTATTTTGGGTGAATTATATTGTTACTATCATGATACATATGCATTTTTGTATGCGATATAGTTTGACACGATATATTTTACACCACTAATATTTAAGTCATGGTAATCTGTAATCTGAGGACTTCAGATTTTACTGAATTTTATTCATGAACTTTAAAGAAATTGGCCATAAATCTGTGGTATCGCCATGCATTAGTGTAACAAAAGCAGAAGATTAATAAATACTGTAACTAATGTATTGCTCATGGTTAGTTCATGTTAGTTAATACATTATCTAATGAACTTATTGTAAAGTGTTACCAAAATTAATAATACATTTGTATTTATCTTTAAATCTATACATTATGATATTTTGAGTATGTTAACACACAAGAGAAGTGTGGCAGATTAATCTATCCTCTTATATTATCTGTCAGTTCTAAACAGTGCAATCTCAGCCATGAATTAATGCCTAAACCCGATTATTTCCCTCCATGAATAAAGCAGGCAATCATCACTAAAAATCAATGAAGAGGAAAATATCCCAGTCACGGAGCAAATGTAACATGGCCTGCAGTAAAACTCCTTCGCCTTTAACCGTTTCATTTTCCCGATATCTCTTTTACGGTTCATTATCATCATCAGATGTGATGTGGAAATCAAAGCTTCAGTAGCCCGAGGTTTCTCTTCATTTCTGCTGATGGATGTTCCAGGTCGAGCTGATCTCAGATCACGTGTAAACGCTCGGTAACACTATGTTTTATGTTGACTATAAGCAACTACATGTCAGCTAACTCTCATTAGAGTATTAGTAGACTGTCTGCTTAATATCTGCTAACTCTTTATTGTGATGCTCCTCAAACAGACACTATACTGACTATAAGTAAATCTGCAACTACATGTGGACTTATTCTAACCCTACCAGTCTACTAATACTCTACTAACACTATAATGAGAGCTAGTAGACATGAAGGGGCAGCGTTACTTATAGTCAACAGAGTGTGTTAAAGAGACCATCCAAATAAAGAGAAACGAAACGGCATTCAGGATTTCCGTGGGTTTATTCCAATGCGCTTTCAAGACACCAGTGAATGTTTTTGCTTCCCAACGAAGGCTTGATCGGAGAGAAAAGCACAAGCTGTGTTTACACTCGACTCGTCTGAACTGATATGAGCCATCAGAGATCATAAAACACTCATATTCGGGTCCATTAAACAGGCGTATTTGGGTCGAGTTAAATCCTGTTAGGATGAACGCTGTGATGTTTCACTCTCTCCTGAAAGCGTAATGAGGACACAGATTTACACGGCAGGCTTTAATCACATCTGATACGCAGGCCTTCTGAAAGTTCACCTCTATTACAGGCCTGAACCGCTAGTAATGATATTGCGGCTGCGATCGTTCGCCTAGTAAGTTAATAACAAATATGAGGCCATTGATTAATGTCTGTGGTTGTGCGTGTACAAGTACAATCTCTCGATATTACAGGTCATTTATCATCTCCTCCTGACATGCTCATAAAGCAGAACATACAGTAATTAATTTTGCCAGAGAGACAGTGAGAGAGTGAGTGAGACGCCACACACGAGCGCTGGGTTTCTCTGCAAACAAACACACGGTTATTACGCTGTCACCAGAGTTTCAGCGCACGTGTCAGATAAAACACAGAGGAGATTTTCACATTCGAGAGGTGTCTGACAACGCATGGAGGAATCCGTCAGGAACGAGACAGCGTGGAGATATTTCCCTCACATCTACAGACATCCATGAAACGCAGGAGGACGAATCACCGGAAACACACGCTCAACACACCGAGCTGAAGATGAAAACTGACCGCCTCGATATATCCTCAATGTAAATAGAAGTTTGAAATATATAAGTGTATAAGTGTAACTGCGACACTGTTAGGGAACATCCCGACGCCGTACACATTTAGATGAATATGTAAATATGTGCTGCTCTTTCCTCTGAATAACAAAAAAAAAAGAGAAAACAGCAGTTCAGAAAGCATATGATCATAGAGATGTGGATGTTTGAGCGGAGCCTCAAAGCCACACCCACCTATTACATCATCACCACTTACCAGAGCCACACCCACCTATTACATCATCACCACTGACCAGAGCCACACCCACATATTACATCATCACCACTGACCAGAGCCACACCCACCTATTACATCATCACCACTGACCAGAGCCACACCCACCTATTACATCATCACCACTGACCAGAGCCACACCCACCTATTACGTCATCATCACAGACCAGAGCCACACCCACATATTACATCATCATCACTGACCAGAGCCACACCCACCTATTACATCATCACCACTGACCAGAGCCACACCCACCTATTACATCATCACCACTGACCAGAGCCACACCCACCTATTACATCATCACCACTGACCAGAGCCACACCCACCTATTACGTCATCATCACAGACCAGAGCCACACCCACATATTACATCATCATCACTGACCAGAGCCACACCCACCTATTACATCATCACTGAGCAGAGCCACACCCACCTATTACATCATCATCACTGAGCAGAGCCACACCCATCTATTACATCATCACCACTGACCAGAGCCACACCCACCTATTACATCATCATCACTGACCAGAGCCACACCCACCTATTACGTCATCATCACAGACCAGAGCCACACCCACCTATTACATCATCACTGATCAGAGCCACACCAACCTATTACATCATCACCACTGACCAGAGCCACACCCACCTATTACATCATCATCACTGACCAGAGCCACACCCACCTATTACGTCATCATCACAGACCAGAGCCACACCCACATATTACATCATCACCACTGACCAGAGCCACACCCACCTATTACATCATCATCACTGACCAGAGCCACACCCACCTATTACATCATCACCACTGACCAGAGCCACACCCACCTATTACATCATCACCACTGACCAGAGCCACACCCACCTATTACATCATCACCACTGACCAGAGCCACACCCACCTATTACATCATCACCACTGACCAGAGCCACACCCACCTATTACATCATCACCACTGACCAGAGCCACACCCACCTATTACATCATCATCACTGACCAGACCCACACCCACCTATTACATCATCACTGACCAGAGCCACACCCACATATTACATCATCATCACTGACCAGAGCCACACCCACCTATTACATCATCACCACTGACCAGAGCCACACCCACCTATTACATCATCATCACTGACCAGAGCCACACCCACATATTACATCATCATCACTGACCAGAGCCACACCCACCTATTACATCATCATCACTGACCAGAGCCACACCCACCTATTACATCATCATCACTGACCAGAGCCACACCCACCTATTACATCATCACCACTGACCAGAGCCACACCCACCTATTACATCATCATCACTGACCAGAGCCACACCCACCTATTACATCATCATCACTGACCAGAGCCACACCCACCTATTACATCATCATCACTGACCAGAGCCACACCCACCTATTACATCATCATCACTGACCAGAGCCACACCCACCTATTACATCATCATCACTGACCAGAGCCACACCCACCTATTACATCATCATCACTGACCAGAGCCACACCCACCTATTACATCATCATCACTGACCAGAGCCACACCCACATATTACATCATCATCACAGACCAGAGCCACACCCACCTATTACATCACCACTGACCAGAGCCACACCCACCTATTACATCATCACCACTGACCAGAGCCACACCCACCTATTACATCATCACCACTGACCAGAGCCACACCCACCTATTACATCATCACCACTGACCAGAGCCACACCCACCTATTACATCATCATCACTGACCAGAGCCACACCCACCTATTACATCATCATCACTGACCAGAGCCACACCCACCTATTACATCATCATCACTGACCAGAGCCACACCCACCTATTACATCATCATCACTGACCAGAGCCACACCCACCTATTACATCATCATCACTGACCAGAGCCACACCCACCTATTACATCATCATCACTGACCAGAGCCACACCCACCTATTACATCATCGTTGTGGTCAGTGATGCAGATTAATGACTGTGTCATGATTCAACTCATAATAATATCATAACCTGATCTTCACTTTCCATCCAAGGGTTTTTTGCAACAAAAAATGTTTAGTGCATAAAAATGAAATTGATAATTATTGCCAAAATTTAACAAAAATCTTTATCCATTTGACTTCAGTGCATAAATTGTGTAGGCTACATTGTTTTTTATATAAATATGACATCATCGCACACACCAATAAAAGGCCATTTGGATGTTTGAGGTGTTCGTCCAATCAAAACGCACAGGGTCAGCTGGCCAATCAGAACGCTCAGGGCAGTTCAGAGGGCGGGGCTTTGTGGAAACTAGAACTGGTTTCAGACAGACTGGGAATAGAGGTGCTGCAATAATGAAGACGTGTTTGTTGGACATTACAGTGTTAACTTTGTCCAAAAAAAATAATAAAAAAGAATGGACAGTTAACGGCCAACATTTAAAATCAATTTCCTCTAAAATGTGAAATTCTGTGTTTTCCAGTAATGGCATGCTTGATAATTGCATTGCCATTGTGTGTCGCTCTGTGTGTGTTTGAGCTGTAATACAGCACTGGATGTGTGGCGAGCAGAAATAAGCCTTCAGATATCACGAGCGAAGATAAAAACGTCTTTTCTTGGCTTGAGCTGAGCTTTGAAGCGAGTGGGCCTGCTGAGGACACGAGTGTTTTTAATCACGCGTCCTCCAGCGTTCTCAGCTCAGCTTTGTAGAGAACAACACATGGCTTTGACACTATTCAAATGCAGAGCTGGAATATTTATTCCAATAACCTTCACCCCGTGAGGAACAGCACAGCGAACACACAGACCAAAGACTCGCTCGACAAACAGTCTCTTACAACCCTGACGCTGTTTGTTTTCAGCCGTGAACATGTTAGTGTGTGTGTGTGTGTGTGTGTGTGCGGTGATTTACACACTAACCCTGATGTAATCTGACTTGACAATGAGGTAAGCGTCTCTTTTAGCAGAAACAGAAACCTGTGACAGCTTCCTACCCTTCACAACCTTTCTCACCGGTTTACACTGAAACATGTCCTCTCAGAAACTGATAGTGAATTTAACAAACAATTACAAGGAAACAGCAATGAGCTCCGGAAGCACAGAATAAAGAATAACTCTATCTCACAAATCTGACTTTTTCCTTGTAATTGTGTTTATATCCCACAATTCTGGCTTTCGCCGCTCAGAAATGAGAGATATAAACACAATTGCAAGAAAAAATGTCAGAACTATCAGATAAAAAGTCGCAATTTTTATTGTTTGATTCCGTGGCAGAAAAAAAAACTTCTATGAGTAACGCATTGAATTAAACATTAAATAGTAGAACAACTTAAATAAAAAATAGTATTTTCTTGTCAAACGAACTTTCAATACTCTAGTAGTTTTAACTAAAAATGCACATTTTCAGAAGAAAATGTGAAGTGGTGCTTGCAGTGGCAAAACTCGCCGCTCGGTTGCTATAGGGTGTGGTACATGATTGCATACGAGCCAACAAACATGTCTGTACGATCTTCTGGTGCTGAGATATGGCTTATTCATGTGCTCAGGTGGTTGCTAGGTGGTTGCTAGGGTGTTTTAGGTGGTTGCTATGGTGTTGCTAGGCGGTTGCTAGGGTGTTCTGGGTGGTTGCTATGGTGTTGCTAGGTTATTCTGGGTGGTTGCTAGGGCATTGCTAGGTGGTTGCTATGGTGTTATGGGTGTTTGCTAGGGTGTTCTGGATGGTTGCTATGGTGTTGCTAGGGTTACTTAGCTTTATTTATTAGTTTGTTTTTTATTACTTTTGGGAAAAAAATACTTTTTTACACAGCAGTGTGTCAAAAAATACTTTTTTTATTTAAGTTGTTCTACTATTTCATGTTTAATTCAATGTGTTTCTCAACATTCAGCGTTTGACATTCTGCTGTTTTAGAGGCCAGAAACCTTGATGAAACGGAAATCTCAGTAAACTAGTGTAAAGGGTATTGTGTTAAAAGGTGCTCCACGTATTTTACTTATCATTGTTTACAGGCCTCCAAAATACTCTCCAGCCTTTGCTGAGGACTTTACAGAACTGTTATCAACAATTTCCTCTGAGTTTGACTGTTTTGCCATTGCTGGAGATTTTAACATTCACATAGATAATGCAGAAACCAATATGGCAAAAGAAATCAAAACTGTTTTAAAAACTTTTGATCTGACACAGCATGTAAATGGACCCACACATAATCGTGGACACACTCTAGATCTACTTATCAGTACGGGTCTAAACATCTCATCGATTGTTATTAAGGATGTAGCACTGTCTGATCATTTCTGTATTTTCTTTGATATTTTGATCTCTCCTGCCATTGAAGCTAGATCTGTGTCTGTCAAGAAGAGATGCTTAAATGAGAACACTAGTGTGCTATTTATGAAGGCTATATCATTAAAACCAAGCATATCTGCTGACTCTGTTGATTTTCTCCTTGAATCTTTTAACTCAAAAATTAAAAGTGTAATTGATGATATTGCTCCTGTGAAAGTCAGGAAGAATAGTGGTAGACAAAAAGCACCTTGGAGAAACTCAACAGCAGTGCAAAACATGAAAAGACAATGCAGAAGAGCAGAGCACATGTGGCGGAAGACAAAACTTGTAGTCCATTATAACATCTACAAAGACAGCATCCATGCTTTTAATATGGAACTAGGCAAAGCTAGACAGACTTTCTTCTCAAATATTATAAACAGCAACTTAAACAACACACGCACTCTTTTTGCTACTGTAGAGAGACTGACAAACCCCCCAAGCCAGATTCCCAGTGAAATGCTCTCAGACAGCAAGTGCAGTGAGTTTGCTTCTTTCTTCTCTGAGAAAATCAATAATATCAGAAAGGTGATCAGCTCATCCTTGAGTTGTGCTGGGGTCAAACAGATCCGACCACTACCTGAGAAAGTAGTTACTATGTCTGTTTTCGAAGAAATTGATGGCAAAATTTTGGAAGAAACCGTACAGCACCTTAAAACATCAACCTGCGCCCTTGACACACTTCCCACATCTTTTTTCAAAAGTGTGTTAAACAGTTTAGAAGCAGATCTCCTAGAAGTGGTAAATGCCTCACTTCTCTCTGGGAGTTTTCCAAACTCCCTAAAAACTGCAGTTGTCAAGCCCCTCCTGAAAAAGAGCAATCTAGATAAGACCATATTAAGCAATTATAGACCGATCTCAAATCTTCCCTTCATAGGCAAGATCATTGAAAAAGTTGTCTTCAATCAGCTGAACAAATTCTTAAGCTTGAATGGTTACTTTGACAATTTTCAATCTGGTTTCCGATCGCATCACAGCACAGAGACAGCGCTCATAAAGATAATAAATGATATTCGCTTAAATACTGATACAGGCAAATTATCAGTGCTGGTACTACTCGACCTCAGTGCTGCATTTGACACTGTCGATCACAACATACTTATTGACAGGCTTGAAAACTGGGTGGGGCTTTCTGGGATAGTCCTAAAATGGTTCAGGTCTTACTTAGAAGGGAGAGGTTATTATGTGAGTATAGGAGACCATAAGTCTGAGTGGACATCCATGACATGCGGAGTCCCCCAAGGCTCAATTCTTGCACCACTCCTATTCAACCTGTATATGCTCCCAATGAGCCAAATAATGAGAAAGAACCGAATCTCTTACCACAGCTATGCAGACGACACACAGCTCTACTTAGCCCTATCGCCTAACGATTACAGCCCCATTGACTCCCTGTGCCAATGCATTGATGAAGTAAATGGTTGGATGTGCCAAAACTATCTTCAGTTAAACAAAGACAAAACTGAAGTCATTGCGTTTGGAAACAAAGATGAAGTTCTCAAGGTGAATGCATACCTTCACTCTAGGGGTCTAACAACTAAAAATCAAGTCAGGAATCTTGGTGTGTCTCTAGAGTCAGACCTTAGTTTCAGTAGTCATGTCAAAGCAATAACTAAATCAGCATACTATCATTTGAAAAATTGCAAGAATTAGATGCTTTGTTTCCAGTCAAGACTTAGAGAAACTTGTGCATGCTTTCATCACCAGCAGGGTGGATTATTGTAATGGACTCCTCACTGGCCTTCCTAAAAAGACCATAAGACAGTTGCAGCTCATACAGAACGCTGCTGCTAGGATTCTGAGCAGAACCAGAAAATATGAACATATCACACCAGTCCTCAGGTCTTTACACTGGCTACCAGTTACATTTAGGATTGATTTTAAAGTATTATTACTGGTATATAAATCATTCAATGGGCTAGGACCTCAATATATTGCAGACATGCTCACTGAATATAAACCCAACATATCACTCAGATCATTAGGATCACATCAGCTAGAAATACCAAGGGTTCACTCTAAGCAAGGAGAGTCTGCTTTTAGCTACTATGCCAGCCGCAGCTGGAACCAGCTTCCAGAAGAGATCAGATGTGCTCCTACAGTAGTCACATTCAAATCCAGACTCAAAACACTTCTGTTTAGCTATGCATTTACTGAATGAGCACTGTGCCACTGTTCGTCCGACTGTTTTTACTGTACTTTATTTTATTTCTTATTCTAAAATGTTTTAATTATTCTTATTTGTTTTGATTGTTTTATTTTCTCCTATGTAAAGCACTTTGAATTACCATTGTGTATGAAATGTGCTATATAAATAAACTTGCCTTGCCTTGCCTTGCCTAAAGTGTGGAGATGTTTGAGCAGTTTGTGAAAAGAAGAGCAGGTTTGGACATTGTCCTGCGGTGTTTACATTGGATAAACTGTATAATGTACCGTGTTTGGGTTAGCAGGCGTGTGAGAAGATCTCAAGATCATGTAGAACTGAGACGGATTGAACAAGTCCAGACTTTAGTCTGAGGAACTGACAGTCGAAATGAGAAAGGGATAGTTCACCAGAAAATAAAAGTAGTCATTTACTCTCCCTCGAGTCGTTCTAAACTCACAAGACTTACTTTGAAACTCAAATTAAGATATTTTAAACCTGAGAGATTTGAAAGTCCATTCAACCAAAACATTAACACTTCAAAAAGTACATGAGAGCATTGTGAAGGAGCTGTTTGATGAACAGATTTAATATATTTAAAGATTTAAAGCTGTTATTCACATACAGTAGCTCCGGAAGGGATATTAGTGTTTATTGACACTATAAGTTTGATCAAACCATCAAAATATGAGGAAAATATTTTATAGGGAGACACTGAACACTATACTTGGTTGAGGTATTTATCTGACAAAGATTTACTGATTTACCAAAAAAAAAAAAAAAACGGGCAGCTACAGGTTTTATTTTTGTTATATACAAAACCAAAAAAATAAATAAAAAGCTGACAGGAAAATCATATTTCATTTATTCGCTCTTGTTCTTGCTGTGTTCATAATTTATTAGCCTGGCCAAAATTATGTTGCACGTTTTCATTGCATTTGTATCATTAAACAATCTGATTACAAAATCTGTAACACATTTTTAATAATATGTGAATATTATTTTGCCAGTACTTATCAGATACAGTAAAGCGATTTATTAAACGGCATAATAAATCAAATTTGGCTGCGTGACTTTGAAGGACTAATGGGTTTGGAACGGCATGAAGAAGGTATTATTTATATACTATTATAGTTTTTATTAATATTTAGAATTAGCTTTTACTCTTATAATTTGTATTAATTTTATGCTTTTGTCAAGCGTGTTAGATTGTTAGCCATTTTAGTGCTTTAGACATTTCAAATTTGTTTAGTTACATTTTTTCATGTTTATTTAAAAGAAATTCAGCTTTATTCTAATTAACACTTTTTTTAATAGTTTAATTTTGTTATTTTGTTAATTGTTATTATTCTGATGTGATTGGTCAGAGAGCAAACGCTCATTATCATATCTGATCATTTCATATCTTTTCAGTGTGTGAGGGCGGAACTAAGAGACGCTGTTCAGCCAATCAAGACCACAACCTGGCATTTATGCAAATTAGTAACACAAACAGCTATATTACATGAAAGGCAAAAAATAGGGGCACTTTAATAGAACAAAACCAACCAAATTAGTTACGAACCAAAAAGCATAATGGGGCACTGTAAAATTATTTAATCTAAGAATATTTTAATTTTATTCTAAAAATATTTCCTATTAGATTGCCTCACTCAGTCACTGTCACAGGTTCATGTCAGTCCAGCAATCTTTGAAATATTTTTGAATTGAGATTGAGAAGTAGCAAGTAAACTAGATATCATATTGTGCTCTGTGTGAAATATCTAGCTCATTTTCCCTTTGCATCTACTCACATTTGCAGTCCATGTATTCAGTGTTTGGTTTATTACATGAAAACAAAACCAAGAGTTTTTGTCTTTCCCAGATATCATAAATGTGTTCTGAGGATGTTTGGCTAGCATAATAGTGAGTGTCCTCTGAGCGCTGGAAATGGCCTCCTCAAACTCAAGGCCGCGCGGGGAATCAGGAGTGTGACATTGACGGCTCTGTAATTCTACCTGTGATTGACTTTATGATGGTTGGAGTGACACAACCAGTCGTTATGCTTTCAAGCCGTGCCAAAAGTTTCCTGGGAGAAAGTGTGGAGAAGGAGGAGGGCATTTGTTGACACCACTGGGAAGCGGTTCACCTCCCCAGCCGGCACTTTTAATGGCACTGAATTACAGGGCTGGCTGGAAGGCAACAACTGGCTTAAAACAGGCGATGTTGACAGGAATGACACGGCTACGCTCCGGGCTCCATTAGAGGACCTCTTAAAGACCCCACGCTCCTCCTCCCTGACCATTATCCCCTGACACCTCTTATTTTCATATTGACACATGGTTAAAGCCGTCAGGAAACGAGGCTTCCTGAGCGAGAGGCTTGAGACGTGCCTTGAGCATTCACATTTAGTCATTTAGTGGATGCTTTTAATAATAATGATCATAATACGAGACCAAGACAAGCAGAAGGGATTCATCCAACATGAGCAGAAAACAAAACAAGGACTGGGTGAAGACGGAGCTGAAAAATGAGGACATATTTCTTATATATAAATGGATTTGAATCAGAGGAACCAGGTTTTTTGTATAGTCTAGCAGATTCGAAACATTTAGTGGATGAAGTAAAAATAAAAGTTACAATAATCTGGTGAAAGCCAAACAATTTCTGGATGCACCTTCCAAAAACAAAATTATTTTTTAAAATCATTCACCCGGTCAAGCCTGAGTCCTGACACAAAATAATAGTCCAAAAAAATATTTTTAATGGAAATGTTTAAACACTTTTTAAACTAAAAAAATAAAAAATAGAATCTATGGAGGAAAAAACAGCTCAAAACTGATCAACAACATTTTGCATGTGCATATGCTGCTATTTATATGGACACCAATTCAATTTATATGTATCCAATGCAATTTTTATGATCAAAAAGTTTTACTCATATTGATAATTTAGAGGCCTTAGAAATTGCATATCAAATATGATACCGCAGGTGTTATGAGTTAATATGCACACTTGTTGGTAAAGTGAGTGTTTAAAACACTGTAGTAGGAGTGTTCATTTGGTCAGTCACTGTGATCAAATAAAAAACCCACTGTTAAAAATAAATCAGCACATTCAAAATGAATGTTTAATATATTGCCCTAATCAAATTTTCATTCTCGCGCACAATGGTGAGAGTTTATAGTGTGTGTGTGTGTGTGTTAGTTCAGTGAAATAAAGTTAGTTAAGAGCTCACAGAAGAGCTGAGTCTTTTAAAGATTAGTGAACACCAACTAAACAATGAAACTGCATGTCCAAAGAAAATGAAAAGATAAAAAGAAAGCTGTTATTTTAAATAAAAAAGAACCATAAGGACTGTTATCTCTGATTCATCGATAAAGGAGTTATGAAACGAGCCATTGCATATATACTAGGGGTGGGAGAAAAAAATCGATCCATCGATGCATCGCGATTCTCTCTCCAACGATTCTGGATCGATTCTGAGAATTCCAGAATCGATTCTTAGCTTACCGGTAGTTATTTACCAGATGTGCGATGACGTTGAGTTTGCTTTAGAAACACGCGTATTCTGCTTGCTTCCAATTCCTCACATAGCCTACATAGACCACTCGAACCTTCCGTAAAATAATAGTTCATAAAGTTCGGAAAGGTTGAAGCGAATTTCAAGGACATTCGCAGGCTTCATTGCACAGGAAACGCTGTGAGAGACGCGCGCTTTCTTTGATGTTACACTTGAAGTGTGCTGTCTCGCCCGTCGGTATTTTCCTTACAAATGCTCTACGAAGTCATCATTTATGTGGAATGCAGTGGACTTATATATTTAAAATATGAACCTCACTAACAGAAGGCTGCTTTCAATTTCAAATGCTGACGCGCGCTTTGTTTGTGAGACTGCTCGCGCATGCGGCTGTGCGACTCCATGTAGTGGTTTAATGTAGGCTACTTGTGCAAAATTAATGTAAACACAGCCAGTTATGTCTTAAGGGATTAAACGGACAGAACACACCACATTACTTATTTTATTTCAAAAGAGATGCGTGCGTGAATGCAGCTTAATAGATCTCCCGCAGTCTAAGATGTCATAGTAAAAAACAATGCTAAAGATGAAGAAAAATCACTCACAGTTCTTGAACGGAAAACGTTCAGATAATCTATAGGCTACTGAAAACACTTTTTGTTTGTTGTTTGTTATATTTTTCTATGCTCCTCTTTATTATTTGTTATATTAGTTTAAAATTCTTAACATACAACTGTTTTAATAAAAAAAAAAATGTAATTATTTTTTAAAAAGTACTTAATTACTTATGTAAATTAATGGTAGATAAAGAATCGTTCTGGAATCGGATCGTGACTCCCAGAATCGGAATCGGATCGGATCGTGAGGTGACTAAAGATTCCCACCCCTAATATATACAGATAAAAGACAAGTATTATAATAGGTTTAAGATTATGTATGACACCTTTACTCTCTTTAATTTGTGAATTGATTTGGTCTGTATATGTTCCTTCCTTATATGCGTTTGGCTTCGACTACATTCTCAATAACATCATGAGCACTTTCTGAAAAAAAAAATTGATTTTGGGCTGGAGTGAACTGTCTAGAGTCGTGGAGCGCCTGACAGCAGGATGAAGCCCACCGACTCAGACATAATTACAGCAGGAAAGATTCGTTACACTACAGCAGAATCCCTCCTTCACGACAGCTGTGTATTCACACACACACACACACACACACACACACACACACACACACACACACACACACACACACACACACACACACACACACACACACACACACACACACACACACACACACACACACACACACACACACACACACACACACACACACACACACACACAGGAGATGCTTGGATTGCTCATTTGCATGCTTGAAGGTAAAAAGTGTGTCAAGTAAGATTTATTTCTATAGCGCTTTATACAATAGATTAATGAAATCATTATAATAAATAAAATAAAATAACAATCAATGATGCAAAAACAAAGGGTACGAGTACGAATCAATCAGCGCCCTAGGTGGTGAATCACTATATTGTACACTAGTAAGCACAATGGCTCACTACACATTGGTACACTTTTGACTCTGGCGTATCTACTGGTATTTATGAGCAACAGCAGAACTCATATTTTTATGACAATTTGTAATGCTATTTAAAGCACATCATGATGAAGACTTTGATTGTTACACATCCCTATGTTTAAGCTATAAATCAGTACCTAATGGTTTGTTTTAAAAACATCTATTGCGTGTCATGGTGTCACAATTCACCTGTCACCTCTGTACTACAGTTCCCATCATCCTCCCTGTCTCCCACCTGCACACACTCCATAATCACCCGCACCTACCAGCAATCACCCTCATCTGCTCCACACTACAAAAGCCTGCACCACACACACATTCGCTGTCTGGTCTCTGCTAGGACTCATCCAGGTTGTGGATATTCCTTACCTGAGATACCTACCTCTGTGTTAATTTCCTTGTCTCCAGACCTCTCCAGCCCCAGAGCTCATCCTGAGACCTCTCCAGCCCCAGAGCTCGTCCTGAGACCTCTCCAGCCCCAGAGCTCATCCTGAGACCTCTCCAGCCCCATAGCTCGTCCTCTTCAGCCCCAGAGCTCATCCTGAGACCTCTCCAGCCCCAGAGCTCATCCTGAGACCTCTCCAGCCCCAGAGCTCGTCCTGAGACCTCTCCAGCCCCAGAGCTCGTCCTCTCCAGCCCCAGAGCTCATCCTGAGACCTCTCCAGCCCCAGAGCTCGTCCTGAGACCTCTCCAGCCCCAGAGCTCGTCCTGAGACCTCTCCAGCCCCAGAGCTCGTCCTGAGACCTCTCCATCCCCAGAACTCGTCCTGAGACCTCTCCAGCCCCAGAGCTCGTCCTCTCCAGCCCCAGAGCTCATCCTGAGACCTCTCCAGCCCCAGAGCTCGTCCTCTTCAGCCCCAGAGCTCATCCTGAGACCTCTCCAGCCCCAGAGCTCGTCCTCTTCAGCCCCAGAGCTCATCCTGAGACCTCTCCAGCCCCAGAGCTCGTCCTGAGACCTCTCCAGCCCCAGAGCTCGTCCTGAGACCTCTCCATCCCCAGAACTCGTCCTGAGACCTCTCCAGCCCCAGAGCTCGTCCTCTTCAGCCCCAGAGCTCATCCTGAGACCTCTCCAGCCCCAGAGCTCATCCTGAGACCTCTCCAGCCCCAGAGCTCGTCCTCTTCAGCCCCAGAGCTCATCCTGAGACCTCTCCAGCCCCAGAGCTCGTCCTGAGACCTCTCCAGCCCCAGAGCTCGTCCTGAGACCTCTCCAGCCCCAGAGCTCGTCCTGAGACCTCTCCAGCCCCAGAGCTCGTCCTGAGACCTCTCCAGCCCCAGAGCTCGTCCCTGAGACCTCTCCAGCCCCAGAGCTCGTCCCTGAGATCCTCTCCAGCCCCAGAGCTCGTTCCTGAGACCTCTCCAGCCCCAGAGCTCGTCCTGAGACCTCCCAGCCCCAGAGCTCGTCCTCTCTCCAGCCCCAGAGCTCGTCCTGAGACCTCTCCAGCCCCAGAGCTCGTCCTGAGACCTCTCCAGCCCCAGAGCTCTCCTGAGACCTCTCATGCCCCAGAGCTCGTCCTCTGCCAGACCTCCTCCAGCCCCAGAGCTCATCCTGAGACCTCTCCAGCCCCATGAGACTCTCCACTGAGACCTCTCCAGCCCCAGAGCTCACCCTGAGACCTCTCCAGCCCCAGAGCTCTCCTGTACCTCCTCCAGCCCCAGAGCTCACCCTGAGACCTCTCCAGCCCCAGAGCTCGTCCTGAGACCTCTCCAGCCCCAGAGCTCTCCTACTCTCCAGCCCCAAGCTAGTCCTAGCTCTCGTACCTCCTCCAGCCACCAGAGCCTCCTCCTCTTCCAGCCCCAGAGCTCGTCCTGAGACCTCTTCCAGCCCCAGAGCTCGTCCTGAGCGACCTCTCAAGCCCCCAGAGCTCGTCCTGAGACCTCTCCAGCCCCAGAGCTGTCCTAGACCTCCTCCAGCCCCAGAGCTCGCTCCTGAGACCCTCTCCAGCCCCAGAGCTCTCTACCCTCTGCAGACTCTCCCAGACTCCCCCAGAGCTCGTCCTGAGACCTCCCAGCCCCAGAGCTCACCCTGAGACCTCTCCAGCCCCAGAGCTCGTCCTGAGACCTCTCCAGCCCCAGAGCTCGCTGAACCTCTCAGCCCCAGAGCTCGTCCCTGAGACCTCTCCAGCCCCAGAGCTCCTGACCTCTCCAGCCCCAGAGCTCGTCCTGAGACCTCTCCAGCCCCAGAGCTGTCTCAGACCTCTAGCCCAGACTCTCGCCTCTCAGCCCAGTAGCTCGTCCTCTCCAGCCCCAGAGCTCGTCCTGAGACCTCTCCAGCCCCAGAGCTCGTCCCTGAGACCTCTCCAGCCCCAGAGCTCTCCTGAGACCTCTCCAGCCCCAGAGCTTCCTACCCCCCAGCCCAGAGCACCTGAGACTCTCCAGCCCCAGAGCTCCCTGAGACCTCTCCGCCCCAGAGCTCGTCCTGAGACCTCTCCTGCCCCAGGAAAGCTCATCCTGAGACCTCCCAGCCCCAGAGCTCACCCTGAGACCTCTCCAGCCCCAGAGCTCGTCCTGAGACCTCTCCAGCCCCAGAGCTCGTCCTCTCCAGCCCTAGCTAGTCCTCGTCCTCTCCAGACACAGAGCTCGTCCTCTCCAGCCCAGAGCTCGTCCTGAGACCTTCCAGCCACAGAGCCTCCCCCGGTCCCTGAGACCTCCCCAGCCCCAGAGCTCGTCCTGAGACCTCTCCAGCCCAGAGCTGAACTCCCCCCCAAGCTCCCCTCCCTCCCGAGCTCTCCTGAGACCTCCCCGCCCCAGAGCTCACCCTGAGACCTCTCCAGCCCCAGAGCTCGTCCTGAGACTCTCCCAGAGCTCACCCTAGACCTCTCGCCCCAGAGCTCTCCTGAGACCTCCCAGCCCCAGAGCTCACCCTGAGACCTCTCCAGCCCCAGAGCTCGTCCTCGAGACCTCTCACCCCAGAGCTCGTCCTCAGACCCCTAGCTAGTACCTCGTCCTCTCCAGACACAGACTCGTCCTCTCCAGCCCAGAGCTCGTCCTGCCTTTCCAGCCACAGAGCTCGTCCCTGAGACCTCTCCAGACCCCAGAGCTCGTTCTAGTCCTCTCGTCCTCTCCAGCCCCAGAGCTCATCCTGAGACCTCTCCAGCCCCAAGCTCCCCTGAGACCTCTCCAGCCCCAGAGCTCGTCCTGAGACCTCTCCAGCCCCAGAGCTCGACCCTGAGACCTCTCCAGCCCCAGAGCTCTCCTGAGACCTCCCAGCCCCAGAGCTCACTCCTGAGACCTCTCCAGCCCCAGAGCTCGTCCTGAGACCTCTCCAGCCCAGAGCTCAGTCCTCTCCAGCCCCAAAGCTAGTCCTCTCGCCTCTCCAGCCACAGAGCTCGTCCTACTCTCCAGCCCAGAGCTCGTCCTGAGACCTCTCCAGCCCCAGAGCTAGTCTTCTCGTCCTCTCCAAGCCCCAGAGCTCGTCCTGAGACCTCTCCAGCCCCAGAGCTCGTCCCTGAGACCTCTCCAGCCCCAGAGCTCGTCCCTGAGACCTTCCAGCCCCAGAGCTCGTCCCTGAGACCTCTCCAGCCCCAGAGCTCGTCCTCTCCAGCCCCAGAGCTCGTACTGAGACCTCTCCAGCCCCAGAGTGGTTCCTGAGACTTCTCCAGCCCCAGAGCTCGTCTCCCAGCCCAGAGCTCACTGACCTCTCCAGCCCAGAGCTTGTCCTCTCCAGCCCCAGAACTCTTCCTGAGACCTCTCCAGCCCAGAGCTCGTTCCTGAGACCTCTCCAGCCCCAGAGCTAGTCCTCTCGTCCTCTCCAGCCCCAGAGCTCACCTGAGACCTCTCCAGCCCCAGAGCTCGTCCCTGAGACCTCTCCAGCCCCAGAGCTCGTTCCTGAACCTCCCAGCCCAGAGCTATCCCTCGTCCTCCAGCCCCAGAGCTCATTCTGAGACCTCTCCAGCCCCAGAGCTTTCCCTGAGACCTCTCCAGCCCCAGAGCTCGTCCTGAACCTCTCCAGCCCAGAGCTCGTCCTGAGACCTCTCCAGCCCCAGAGCTCGTCGAGACCCTCCGCCCAGAGCTCGCCTCTCCAGCCCCAGAGTATCTCGTCCTCTCCCGAGCCGTCTCTCCAGCCTCAGAGCTCGTTCCTGAGACCTTTCCAGCCACAGAGCTCGTCCTGAGACCTCTCCAGCCCAGCTGTCCTAGACTCCACCCGAGAGCCTCCGCCTCTCCAGCCCCAGAGCTCGTACTGAGACCTCTCAGCCCCAGAGCTCCTGAGACTTCTCAGCCAGCTCTCACCAGCCACAGAGCCGTACTGAGACCTCCTCAGCCAACTCCCCTCACCAAGCTCGTCCTCTCCAGCCCCAACTGGTTCTGAACCTCTCCAGCCCCAGAGCTCGTACTGACTCTCAGCCCCAGAGCTGGTTCCTGAGACCTCTCCAGCCCCAGAGCTCGTTCCTGAGACCTCTCCAGCCCCAGAGCTCGTCCTGAGACCTCTCCAGCCCCAGAGCTCGTACTGAGACCTCTCCAGCCCAGAGCCGTCCTCTCCGCCCCAGAGTGTTCCTGAGACCTCTCCAGCCCAAGCTCTTCGTGAGACCTCTCCAGCCCCAGAGCTCGTTCCTGAGACCTCTCCAGCCCCAGAGCTCGTACTGAGACCTCTCCAACCCCAGAGCTCGTACTGAGACTTCTCCAGCCCAAAAGCTCGCCCCTGCAGTTCTTCCCAAAGAGAGGCTCCCGTCAAGGCTGCGATAATCCTTCCTGGCCCCAGTGATTTAATCTCCAGACGGATCTCCGGAAGGTGATTTAATCTCACTTGGGATAATCAGATTTTACGATTGAGACAGAACGCCCTGATCAGCGCCATGAGTAGTGAACCAGAGAGTGGATCGAGACGTTCCCACTCAACTTCAGCTGTGAAGCAGCTCTACTCAGCTTGAGTCCTTTCAATATTGATTCAGTTTAGTTCAATAACTGTGTGCACACTTGCAGGTAAACATCATGTATGAATTTGTACATTTGGTCTTATCACCAGAAAAGATTGTTGCAAATGCATTAGTCCTGGAGGAATAAACAACGAATAAATTCACCTGCGGCAGCTGAGAATTATGGGTAAAAGCTTTGACAGCTTGTGATGTAGCCAGGAAAGATTTTAGATTCTGAACACAGATAATTTTGCACATCACACACACACACACACACACACACACACACACACACCACACACCACACACACACACACACACACACACACACACACACACACACACACACACACACACACACACACAACACACACACACACACACACAAAAACACACATACACTCTCTCTGACACACACACACACACACACACACACACTCTCACAAACTTACTCTCTCTCTCCACACACACACACGACCTAAAGAACGCAGTGTTTTGTGGTCATGCGTGATTGAGGTTTCTGCAGAACTCGTTTGAGCAGCTCGTTAGAGGCCGTGATGGATGAGCTGCTGTCACTCATTAAATATCGCACTGTTAATGCTCTTTGTGTGTTTATTATCATCCACACAATTAGCACACCCCGGTCAGAGCGCCGGAGTATTTTTAGTCTGGGTTTGATTTCAACCAGAGATGACATGAAAAGAGACGTCCTAACAGATCTCGTCAACCGCTGCATTTCTATGTACAATCGGAAAAATAAATCAGTCATCCCTAAATTTAGATGTGCTTCCTATTGTGTGGAAAAATTCACTTCTAGCCTTTGAAAGATAAAATGCAGGAACTATTTGTGGTCGAAAGATAGGATATTTTTACACAGGGTCTGTTTATGATCCATACTCTCTTTCCTCTGGAGATTTTTTATACTAATTCTTCATATAAGTTAAACAAACGCATACAAAAAAATGAAAAACGGTCCAGGTGCATTTCTGTCTGGATGATGACGACATCATTTTCTGCAGAACTGCTTTATAGACGCAATGAACTTATTTAGTAATTGGTTATTTTTACAACAGATATGAATAAACACTGAACTGACTTCAGCTGAACAACAGCATAATTGTCCTGTTATCACTGTAAAGCTGCTCTGAAACAATCGGTATTGTATGAAGTGCTGTATTAATAAAGCCGACTTGATTTGACTATATGAAATTCGCTGCGTTTATTAATCAAATTGCATTTTGTAAGTATATTCAATGTGGAGTTCTGATAATGAAATGTAAATTAAGTTCTATAAATGATCAAAATAAAGCAGATATATCTATTTAAGAGTGACAGAACAATTAGTTTTACAATTAGCTTCATATCTGGACATTGTCCAAAGAAGTCCATTTTCAGAAGTGCAGAAATTACAGAGGTTTAATAAAAATTCAAGTGAGATCACAATTAATTCAGTCTGTCAGAAGACATTAATGCATTATAAATACAGTACCATTCAAAAGTTTGGATTTTTAAAAAAAAATAATCAATACTTTTATTCATCAAGGACGCAGTAAATTGATCAAAAGTGACAGTAAAGATATTTATAATGTAACAAAAGATTCTATTTCAAATAAATGCTGTTCTTTTGAACTTTCTATTTAAAGAATCCTGAAACGAAATGTATAATGATTTCCACAAAAATCTGAAACATTGATAATAATCATAAATGTTTCTTGATCATCAGATCATCATATTATAGTGATTTCTGAAGGATCATGTGACACTGAAGACTGGAGTAATGATGATAAATTCAGCTTTGATCACAGGAATAAATTACACTTTACTATATATTCACATAGAAAACAGCTGATTTACATTATTATAATATTCCACTGTTTTTACTGTTTTTTGTCAAATAAATGAAGAGCAGAAGAGACTCTTTCAAAAACATTAAAAAAATCCTAATTGCAAACGTTTGACTGGCATTGATATAATAATATATATTTGTTCATAAGTGTTTCTACAGTGTTTTATGAAACGCTTGACATCATGAGTGTAAAGCCTGGGTTCAGCGTTTTCCTCTGGTTCCGACTGTAAATCATGCAGTGATTGGGTTATTATTTTGTGAAATGCTGCACACCGTTGCAATATTCTTTCAATATTCTTCTTCCACGACACCGGAGACGCTTCATGTGAAGGACCCTAGATATCATCGTCACTCAGAAACAAGCGAGACCGGAATATAAAAGCATGTAAATAAACTGTGCTCGCTGCCGAACGCTGATGTGTTTCACTGGAGGAAGACACGCGTTTATAAAGTGTGTTTAGTGCATATACACACACACTCAGTGAGTAAATACTGTTACTAACACCGTCTTTAACCAGCAGGAGTGAGGTCAGAGGTCAAGCACTGATCCACACACACACTGAAGATCATCTCGCCGCATGCACACACGCACCACACACACACACACAACACACTGAAGATCATCTCGCCGCATGCACACACACACACACACACACACACTGAAGATCATCTCGCCGCATACACACACACACAGATTCAGTAAAGGGGAATAATCTCACACTACAAATACTGCACTTCTCTTAGAAATAAACGGCAGCACTTCAGTATTATGAAATTCAGAAATTCATATCACATTTGTCCTGCTAGTGTTCTGTTAAAAAAGATAATTAAAAAGAAACTTCACAGCAAAAAAAAAAATGCATTTAGAGTTTTTACAAAATTGAGAGTGAAAAGAGAAAAATTATAAACCTGCAATCAATATTAATTTCAACATTTAATGTAAGTAAAAATCAAAGGTTGTATTAGTTAACATTAGTTAATGCACTGTGAACTAACATGAACAAAAAATGAACAGCTGTATTTTTATTAACTAACATTAACAAAGATTAATAAATACTGTAATAAATGTATTGCTCATGGTTAGTTCATGCATTAACTATTAACTAATAAAGGTTATATTTTGGCATCGATGATGGAATCTTTATAAAGACAAAAAAGGTTCTTTAGATTTTGAACTGCTCTTGATCTATGGTTCACTGAAATGGAAAATAAAAAAGGTTGTTATGTTTAAGACTGAAGCATTTGATCAAGAGCACAGATCGAGTGTGTGTGTCGTCCGTGTGCAGGAGCATCTGTGTGTGCCGGCCCTCTCTCTCTCTTTTGTGTGTGTGGTGTGTGTAATGAATAATGATAGGGCTGGTAAATGGCTAATGAATGAATCCAGTTTACATGTGAGTGATAGCGCTCTGGTCTGACTGGTGTCCCGTGAGGCTCAGACTGAAGATCTGCCATCCTCCATACACACTTTAATTGGTCATTTGACATGAGGAACGTGACTGAGCATCAGCTTAACCCCGCAGAAAACACACACACACACACACACACACACACACACACACACACACACACACACACACACACACACACACACACACACACACACACACACACACACACACACACACACACACACACACACACACACACACACGAGATAAAGAAGTCCAGAAAATGCTCGAAGGAGACTAAACTCTCAACACATTCATGCACGTCATTTTACAGATTAATTCTGCAGGGTTTGTAGAAATGCTTCTGAAATATTTACCCTGATGAGCTTTTCGTCCACACGACCAGAGTCGAACTGAGTGTGTGTTACTCACCTGCTCTCTCTCTCTCTCCACACAACACACACACACGGTCGGCCAGCAGGGGACAGTAGTGAGTTACGTACGGATGAAGCCCTGCAGGAAAACTGCAAACAAAAGACTTTCTTTGTTGCTCCAGATAATGAAAGAATACCGGAACAGCTTCTCACAAAAGATCCGCTCGACACACAGGCCAATAACACACACACACACACACACACACACACACACACACACACACACACACACACACACACACACACACACACACCACACACACACACACACACACACACACACACACACACACACACACACACACACACACACCTTTATTTTTTCTGCTATATAATTTACATTTAATTATCTTTAAAAAAGGAAGAAATTATGAAAATAGAAGATTATTAAAAATAGAGACAGTATTGGATCATTTTTGGATCCTTAAATGATAATAAAAAATCACTGCAAAAAGTGGTAACCTGCAACCTGATATATAAGGCATAAAAATGAGTTTTGTTGGTATAAATTAATATATTTAGGTAAAAATAACTTCAATAAAACCAGTTAACTTAGACCATTTTTCTGAGCTTGTGCAAAAATACACTGTAATATTTTAAATATTATTTTAAAACGGTTTCATATAATTAATATTACTGTAAAACCCGGTTGTGTGTGTCATTGAAAGCACACAGTGACATGAATGTAATATAAATGTGGTGTGCATGAATGTGATTTCCCGCTGGTGTGTGTGTGTGTGTGTGTGTGTGTGTGTGTGTGTGTGTGTGTGTGTGGTGTGTGTGTGTGGGGATAATGAGTGTGTTATTGTGGCGTCGCTGCTATCAGCCACTCTTCAAACACAAACACATTTGTCAGAGTTATTGACCTTTATCTCTGCACTTTCCTGACAGCCTTCTGCAGTTATTGACAATACAAACACAGGGCAAAGCATAACCTTTCATTTAGCCAGCGTCTGTCTCGCGCGCAGTGTGTGTGTGTGTGTGTGTGTGTGTGTGAATGAGATGCTCTCAGTGTGTGGTGTAAATGAGACACAATGCCGTCGCTTCTCTGCTTTAGATCTGACTGGATAATGTCATTAGAAAGATACAAAGCTACGAATCTTCAGTTGTGCTGATGTTGTTGTGTTTGCTGAGTGGTGTTCTGATGTGGTGTTTTGCTGATGTGTGTGTGTTTGCTGATTTGTGTGTTTGCTGATGTTGTGTGGCAGACACTCCAGCGGCTGGAGCCTTACAGCAGGAAAACACAATCACACGAGCTGATCATAATATAATAACACGAATGTCCGACCACAGGTAAATTCACTGAGCTTCACGTATAAAGATAGTATAACATGTTGAGAAACACGAGCATCTCCATCACGACACAGAGCTGGCCAATAATCATCAGCACACACACCACACACACACACACACACACACACACAACACACACACAAAAATATATTTGATAATGAGACAAATGCCTCTAGGATATTAGCAGTGATTGCATTAAGAACACACACACACACACACACACACACACACACACACACACACACACACACACACACACACACACACACACACACACACACACACACACACACACACACACACACACACACACACACACGACCCCTAAACCTACCAATCACACATTTTTCTGCATTTTTTCACACACAAAGAAAAACAAAAAGAAAAAAAAAACATTGTAGCCTATTTATTAATCAATCTCTTGTTGAGACATTTGGGCCTAAAGTATAGCTAAACACACACACACACACACACACACACACACACACACACACACACACACACACACACACACACACACACACACACACACACACACAGTGATTTCTCACTCATGATTGATAGACAGAAATCATTTGGATATTTCAGAATTGGGAGCGATGGATATGTCCTGAATCCCAGAGAAATGATGGAAATCTTTCTACAAGTTTGCAATAATTTCTTCAACACACACACACACACACACACACACACACCACACACACACACACACACACACACACACACACACACACACACACACACACACACACACACACACACACACACACACACACACACACCACACCACACACACACACACACACCACACACACACACACACCCCTCGACATGATTAATGAGCTTCAGTCGCGCTCTTTGTTTCGGCGCGCGGCCATTTAGTGTGAAACACAATCCAAAAATATTATCTATCCCCAATTAATCCGGCAGATTTGCTCATACCACACATGTTGTTCGGGCCAATTTGCAGCGATGGGGGAGGATGTTGCGAGCACAATTACATTTAATTACTTGCCGTCTAATTACGTTCATTAAAAGCTAATAAAATAAATGAGTGAAGCAGCTTTAAAATCTCAGTCTTGTACTCTTTCATGTGAAATATAGCTGTGGGATTTCTGGGATATGACGGATCCAATTCAGGCGTTCATCACGTGTGTGTAAATCCATGCGTGGTTTTAAAAATACAATCTCATGCATTAAGACTCCAGCAGGTTACAGTTACAGAGATCAGCAACATCACCTGACCCGAACACACTTATTACCAGCTTATATGAGGGGAAACAGCCTTGCATCTTAAATGCTGGTCTATGGAGATTAAAGTCCGCATGAAATGAAAGTATTTTCTCAGTTCTGTGTGTCCGACACCGTGTGAAACAATACAGATGTGGGCGGGGCTTGATTGTGTCTGTGGGCGGGGCTTGATTGTGTCTGTGGGCGGGGCTTGATTGTGTATGTGGGCGGGGCTTGATTGTGTATGTGGGCGGGCTTGATTGTGTCTGTGGGCGGGGCTTGATTGTGTCCATGGGCGGGGCTTGATTATGTCTGTGGGCGGGGCTTGATTGTGTCTGTGGGCGGGGCTTAATTGTGTCTGTGGGCGGGGCTTGATTGTGTATGTGGGCGGGGCTTGATTATGTCTGTGGGCGGGGCTTGATTGTGTCTGTGGGCGGGGCTTGATTGTGTCTGTGGGGAATTGATTGGATGGTTGTGGTTTGCTATTGGTGGATCTCACACTTTTTTTATTGCAGGAATATACAGAATTTTTACAAAATACACATATGACCAAAAAACAAACAAAAAACAAAAACACAGATCAACAACAATATAAGAATAGATGAAAAAAAGTTAAAGAAAGAAAAGAAAGACCTTAAAATTTGAAATATATGTCCTTTGGGGGTGTTGAGTGTTTTAGTGTATTCAGTAATTGAACATCTTTTATGCTTTCTCTGGATAAAAAAAAATTGCTGGGTTAAAAACAACCCAAGTTGGGTTGAAAATGGACAAATGGGTTGTTTCAACTCAGCGGTTGGGTTAAATGTTTTCCCAAGGTGCTGGGCAGTTTTATTTAACCCAACTGTTTAAAAAAAATTACTACATGACTGGATTAAAATTAACACAAAATAGGTTGTAAATAAAAAAATCAAACACATAATAACCAAAGACACCAATAATAATCAAAAGGTGAACATTTATCAATAAGCAATTTAAAGGGGGGGGGGGGGGGGTGAAATACTCCGTTTCACTCAATCTCATGTTAATCTTGAGTACCTATAGAGTAGTATTGCATCCTTCATATCTCCAAAAAGTCTTTAGTTTTATTATATTTCTAAAAGAAAAATAGGCTGTACCGACTCTTTCCGGAAAAACCCGAGCGGGTGGAGGCGTGCCATGTGGGCGGGAGCGCGCGAAGCTTTTGCGTGTGTTGTAAACAGACAGACTCGTGGTTTATGAGGACATGATTTATTTTTATAATAAACAAACGGACACCTACAGTGGCCAGCTAAACAACTGTATTTAAACACACAAACACACACACACGCACGCACGCACGCACGCACGCACGCACGCACGCACACACACACACACACACACACACACACACACCCATACATCGCATGCTCCATCGATACATTAACTGTACGTGATCATGTTGTTTACTTGCTGTGCTTAGCTTACACGCCGATAGTTAACAACACACAGACATTTGAAGCAGTTTTACTCACCGCCTGCGGTTCCAACGCACGACCGTGAACCTTTATCTTTGGGACTGCTCCATCTTTAAGTATTAGGCGATCTGCAAATCATCGAACTTTGCCTTGTTTATAAAACTATTAGCAGCTGCCGCCGAAATGAAGGGAACAAACAAAAACACTTGCGCAACTCCGTTGCTGCTCTGGAAAAACAAAATCCATCCACAGGTCCCTTAACTCTGGGTTCTTTGGACATTTGTGCAGTGTTGTCTTGCCCTGGCAACCAAAAACACACTTTTTGGTGCCATTGTTTTGATTGCAGCGCGCGAGCAACAGCGCTCTGATGGACGCTCTCGTACGCTCTAGGCTACAGCTGCGCGCGCACTTCCGGGAGAAGTGCCTTAAGACCCGTATAAGGAAATTCCGCCCACTCTGACTTCATGTAGTACGTATTCGAAAAAAACTTTCCGAAACTTGTGACAAACCGGAAGGAGTATTTTTGGAACAGAAATTTACTCCATCAAACTTACAACTTCATTTTTGAAACTTTGTCCATGTTTAGCATGGTAATCCAACTCTTTAACAGTGTAAAAAACTCACTATGCATGAAACAGCATTCCCCCCCCCCCCCCCCCTTTAATAAATGCTTATTGTTAGATTATTATTCATTAAACATATTCATAAATGTTAATTCTCAACGTACTTTGAGTTCATTTTAAGCAAGAAATACAGTAATTATTTAACAATAGTTGGGTTAAATAAAAATACCCAGCAGGTTGGGCAAACATTTAACCCAACCGCTGAGTTAAAACAACCCATTCACTGGGTTTGTCCATTTTCAACCCAACTTGGGTTGAGTGCATGTGAGTGACAGGTTGGCCCGCCCTCGTCATCAGAGAAGAGAAGATATTCTAATTCAAGATTATTAACACAATCATGATGTGCCTGATAAATCTGCAATATTACATAAAAAATAAAAGAATTGTCCATTTTGATTTCATGTGACTTTAAATCAGATTTAATATAGAAAAAAAATGAAGAAGAAAAGCGCGTACATAAGCATGTTTTAAATGTGTGTAGTGTTTTGCGGCGGGAGGCTGATGTGTGTGTCCGGTGTGTGTCGAGGGAAAACGCTGTCATTAGAGACGCAGCTCTATAACGGTGTGTGTGACTGCAGTGTCTCACAGCTAACACACACTCCTTCATCTCCTGCTGAGAGCGACTGCACAGCTGGTTAACATCACTGCGTGTTACACTGGCCTGTTTACATGAGCCTCCACACACACACACGCACACACACACCACACCACACCACACACACACACACACCCCACTCCCCTCTGATCCGCTTGTTACAGCCATTACATCCTCTGATGTTATCACTGGCGTACACTGATCCGCTGATCTCAGCACACACTCCTCTCTCTCTCTGATCCACACACACACTCCTCTCTCTCTCTCTCTCTCTCTCTCTCTGATCCACACACACACCACTCTCTATCTCTCTCTCTCTCTCTCTCTGATCCACACACACCTTCATCTCTCTCTCTCTCTCTGATCCACACACACTCCTCTCTATCTCTCGCTCTCTGATCCACACACACTCCTCTCTCTCTCTCTCTCTCTCTCTCTACTCTCTCTCTCTCCTCTCTCTCTCATCCACACACTCCTCTCTCTCTCTCTTCTATCCACACACACACTCCTCTCTCATCTCTCTCTCTCTCTCCTCTCTGATCCACACACACACTCCTCTCTATCTCTCTCTCTCTCTCTCTCTGATCCACACACACACTCCTCTCTATCCTCCTCTCTCTCTCTCTCTTTATCCACACACACACTCCTCTCTATCTCTCTCGCTCTCTGATCCACACACACACTCTCTCTCTCTCTCTCTCTCATCTCTCTCTCTCTCTGATCCACACAACACTCCTCTCTATCTCTCTCTCTCTCTCTCTGATCCACCACATCCTCTCTCTCTCTCTCTCTCTCTGATCCACACACACACTCTCTCCTCTCTCTCTCTCTCTTTCCACCCCTCTCTTCCTCTCTCTCTCTCTTGATCCACACACCTCTCTCTTCTCTCTCTCCTCTCTCTCTCTCTCTCTGATCCACACACATCTTCTCTCTCTCTCTCTCTCCTCTCTCCTCTCTCTCTCTCTTCTCTCATCCACACTCTCTCTCTCTCTCCTTCCCTCTCTCTCTCTCCTTCCACTCCTCTCTCTCTCTCTCCTCTCTCTCTCTCTCTCTCTCTCTCTCTCTGATCCACACACCCTACTCTCTCTCTCTCTCTCTCTCTCTCTCTCTCTGATCACACACACTCCTATCCTCTCTCTCTCTCTCTCTCTGATCCACACACTCCTCTCTTCTCTCTCTCTCTCTCTCTGATCCACACACACTCTCTCTCTCTCTCTCTCTCTCTCTCTCTATCCCACACACATCCTCTCTCTCTCTCTCTCTCTCTCTCTCTCTCTCTCTCTAATCCACACACCACACTAACACTCCTCTCTACTCTCTCTCTCTCTCTGATCCACACACTCCTCTCTATCTCTCTCTCTCTCTCTCTCTATCCACACACACCTCTCTCTCTCTCTCTCTTCTCTCTCTCTCTGATCACACACACTCCTCTCATCTCTCTCTCTCTCTCTACTCATCCATCCTCTCTCTCTCTCTCTCTATCTTCTCTCTCATCCTCTCTCTCTCTCTCTCTCTCTCTCCTCTCTCTATCTATCTCTCTCAAATTCAAATTCAAATTAGCTTTATTAGCATGACTGTGTAACACAATGTTGCCAAAGCATCAACATATATATAAATAATAAAACAAACAGTAAACATATATGTATAAATCATGTCATATGTAGCATTGAGAATAGATAGATAAATAAACACAATCTATCTTAATAAATAGATAAATAAATACATTTGAATTAGCTGTCTCTGGCCTTGTGAATAGCTAGCACATATTTAGCCGCTAGTGCAGCTGTATTAACATCTTCTCCGAGTAAGAAGGACATTTTTTTAGTGTCACTCAGTTCATAGAATGATGGGATCAAGGCTTTAAATTTGGGCAGAAAAGTTTCTCTTATACTGGTATATTTAGAGCAGAAGAGCAGAAAGTGTTCCTCATCCTCTATGTGCTGTAGATCACAGTGTCTCTCTGCTCTCTCTCTGTCCATGTCTGTCTATGTCTTCCTCTCTCTATCTCTAGATCATGGTCACTTAATCTGTATTTGGAGAGGATTTGTCTTTCTTTAAAATGTTTAATAAATAGATAACTGCCCAATTTAGTGGTTCTATTGAGGGTCGAGTAACATTGGAGTTTATTCTGAAGGTCAAAATGAGCTTTTAATGACTCATCATGAGTGTCTTTTAGATGTGTGTGGATTTCTTTAACAGTAGTTTTGGGGCTGTAGCTGTGGTCAGTGGGAGTATAGTCTGATGGACGAGTTGCAGAGCGAGTGTGTGTAGAGGATGAGGTTCTGCTGAGCTTTCATTGGCGAGGAGGGCTTTATATTGGACTGACTCTGGATCAGACTGATGGAGGTGATGCCAGAACTGAACACATCTCTTCTGGATCTCGATGTTTCAGCGGGTACAGGCCTAGCTCAGCCCTGCAGGCGGCACTGGATGTGTTTCTGTGGACCCCTAAAATATTTTTGGCAATTTCCAATTGTAATTTTTCTACTGGTGTTCTATCCCAATTTTTAGAATTTTGTACTGGTCCCCAAATTTCACATCCATATAAAATAATTGGTTTTATTATTGAATTATATAATTTGATCCAGGTTTTAATGGGTAATTTTAAGTGTCCGCATCGTGACTTTATAGCATAAAAAGCCCTCCGAGCCTTTTCACTGAGTGTTTTAACAGCCAGACCGAAGCGTCCCGAAGCGCTGATGTCGATGCCCAGATAGCTATAGCTCGTGCTGTGCTGCAGGACCTGGCCTTTATACAGGAACTGGTGTTTGTGTTCCTGAGATCGGGCCTTCTTCTGGAACACCATGACTCTGGTTTTGTCCAGATTGACTGTCAGGGCCCAGTCGTGACAGTATTGTTCCAGCAGGGACAGGCTCTGCTGAAGGCCCTCAGGTGTGCGGGACAGCAGGACCAGATCATCCGCGTACAGCAGACATTTGACCTCTGACCCCCTGACCCCTGGCCTGTGTTGGGTGTAGAGTGAGGCCGGGCACAGTCGAGCTCTCCAGCGCTGATGCCAGATCATTGATGTAGATGTTGAATAGAGTCGGGCTCAGACTGCAGCCCTGCCTCACTCCACGGCCCTGCTGGAAGAACGCGCTTCTGTGGTTCCTGATTTTCACCGCACTTTTGCTGTTACTGTACAGAGATTTGATAATATCAAACGTTTTCCCACCGATGCCAATTTGTAGGATTTTGTATAGTAGACCATCATGCCAAATTGAGTCGAATGCTTTTTTAAAGTCTACAAAACATGCAAATATTTTCCTTTGTTTGTCCTTGATGTTCTTGTTGATGAGAGTGTGGAGGGAATAGATGTGGTCGGACGTGCGGTGTTTTGGTAGAAAGCCAATCTGTGCTTTATTTAAAATGTTGTGTGATGAGATGTGTGAGACAATGCGTGTGTTTAAGATACTGCAGAACAGTTTTCCTAAAGCACTGCCCACACTTATGCCGCGATAACTGTTGGGGTCGAATCGATCTCCTTTCTTGAATATGGGTGTGATGAGTCCCTCAGACCAGCTCTCAGGGACGCTTCCGGACCACAACACCAGATTAAAGAGTTTGGCTAGAGTTTGAATCATGCTGGGACTGCTGAGTTTAAGCATTTCGTTACTTTATGTGATCTTGTCCACATGCTTTCTTTAATTTAAGATTTTTAATATGTTCTAATATTTCAGTTATTGTTATAGTTTTATCTAATGGATTTTGGTAATTTTTAATTGTTTTCTCCAAGTCTTCTAGAGTTTTCTTTATTTTACTTTGAGGTTGGTTAAGGTCAGCTGGTGCAATTTTTCGATATACATTTTCAAAGTAAGATTTCCAAATTGTGCCATTCTGGAGTGACATCTCTAATTTGGGTTTTTCAAGTTTTTTATAAAGATTCCAGAAAGTGTTTTTGATCTACCGAATTATCAATTTCATCAATTTTGGTTTTAAAATATTTTTCTCTTTTGTTCCACAAAAGTCTTTTATAATTTTGCAGACAGTCTGAATAAGAAAGTCGTAATGTCTGGCTGGACGGATCTTTGTGCTTTTTGTTCGAGAGTCTCCTCAGCTCTTTCCTGAGACCGGCAACTTTTCATCATCGAACCACACATCCTTTCTTATTCTCTGTTGCTTTGTTTTATGTGTGCTTTGCTGTCTAATGTTAGATAGAGTCATCAATGTTTTGAATATGTAATTTAAGTTTTTTGTTGCTAAATTTATTCCATTAATATCTAAAGTGAAATCAGTGGACATAAATTCATCCAGCATTTTTAATATAGTAGGACTGTTCATATTTTCTTTGAATTGTTCTGAGTTGGATTGATTCCATTTAAGTTTGGGTTTCAAAGGAATCAGTTTTTCAGATTCGAGTGGAGAAGTTTTAGTTATTTCACACGGGGGTTTCAGATAAAGCACAGTTTGGCAGTGATCGGAGATCGGGAGCTGAGGTCTGACTGTGAAGGCATTAATAAAGCTTGGGTCAATATCTGTTATTGAATAATCAACCACACTGGTTCCTAATCTGGAGCAGTAAGTGAATCTACCTAATGTATCTCCACGAGTTCTGCCATTGATGATGTAGAGTCCTAAACCTTTACAGAGTTTTTAACATTTTGTTTTCCATTAATGTTCACTGAGTTATCATAGCTGTTTCTCTGTGTGATATTCAATGAGGAATGAAACGTGGTGTCACTGAGGATGTGGTCATTATCTACAATATTTACTTTAAACTCTCTCTCTCTCTCTCTCTCTCTCTCCTCTCTGATCCACACACTCCTCTCTCTCTCTCTCTCTCTCTCTCTCTCTCTCTCCTCTCTCTCTCTCTCTCTCCTCTCTCTCTCTCTCTCTCCTCTCTCTCTCTCTCTCTCTCTCTCTCTCCCCCTCTCCTCTCTCTCTCTCTCTCTCTCAAGATTCAAGATTCAAATAGCTTTATTGGCATGGTGAAAGAAATCTTTACATTTGCCAAAGCATTCCAACACATACATATACAATAAAAATAAATAAAATAAAATAAATAGTTTTTTTTTTTGTTTACATGAAATAGATAGAATAAATTTTCTATAGTTATAACAGTGTCTCTAGATCTTTGTATTGGTAAATACTGTCCTGCAGGCTCTTTTTCGTGACAGGACCTACTAGCCTGCAGCAGTGTATTGAGACTCCAGGCTTTCTCCGAGCAGATGGGAGTTGCCCATATTAATTTCTGATGGAATCTTTCTGATGATGGATGTTAAAAGGGGATAGAAAGTGTCTCTAAGTGTGTATATTTGGGCAGAAGATGTCAAAAAGTGTATTCTGTCTCCACTTGGTTCTTGCTGACAGTGAGGCACAGTCGCTCTTCTCTTCTGCAGTCCATGTCTGTCTGTGTCGGCCTGTCTCGTATCTCAGTATGGTCTTCAACTGAGTCTTGTACATGCTCTGACTTTCCTCAGTTTAGAGTCACTCACTTTACTCAGGTATCCTGCCAATTCATAGTGTTCTGTTTAGGGCCAAATAGCATTGCAGTTTATCTGTTTCATGAGCGTTGTCCAATGATTGATGAGTTTCTTTTTTGTGTTTTAATACATGTGGTTTTGGGCGTGGCTGTGTCTTTATTGTCAGTCTGATGGACGTAGCTCTAAGACATTCGGCGAGGGGGTTCTGCTCCGCTTCAGCTCTCGGGTAGGACAGGGCTTTTGATTGGAGGTCTGTTCATCACTGATGTTTAAGTGTGGCAGAACTGAATGCACTTTTTGAATTTCGAATTACAAGGGGTATAACCTAACTCTGCTCTACAGGCCATATTGTGGTTTTGCGCGAACCGTACAAGATTTTTGCACACTCGTCTGCAAAGTCTCTATTGGGTGTTTTCCCATTTTTGAATTTGCCTGTGAGTGGACCCCAACTTTCACATCCTTACAGCCGATTGGCTCTATTACTGATTTGATGATATTTACCAGATTCTATAATGTCAATTTGGATATTTCCTCTAATATAGCATAAAAGCTCTCCGTGCCTGTCTTCAACTATCAGCTTTTTAAAAAGTCCTGTGTTGCTAATGTTTATGCCAAGGTAATTAGTCCTGTGTGTGTCGATGAGCTGTTGTCCATTTAAAACATGAATGTTTGGTCTTGCTGGCTGGTCTTTTTGGAACAATCATTATTTAGTCTTTTTGTGGTTAACTGACAGGGCCCATGATGACAGAAGCTTGTCAGAGGTCTAGATGCTGCTGTAGACCCTCTTGTGCGAGGACAGCAGCACCAGATCATCAGCAAACAGAAGGCTCTGACTTCGGTGTCCAGTAGAGTAAGGCCAGGTGCGCAGACTGCATCCAAGCCCTCGCAGCTCATTATGTAGATATTGAATCAGTGTAGGACTTAAGCTGCAGCCCTGTCCTCACTCCACGCCTCTGAGGAGAATTCTGTGTGTTTGGTTACCATTTTAACCCGCAATTTGTTGTTTGTGTACATGAGATTTGATGATTCATAGTTTTCCATCCAATGCCGCAATGGATTATTGAAGTAAAAGACCTCATGCCAAATGGGGTCAATAGCTTTTTTAAAGTCCACAAAGCATGAAAAATTTTAGTTTTGTTTTCGTTAATTTGCTTTCGACTAAGGATGGAGAGTGATATATGGTCTGATGTGCGATATTTTGGTGGAAAACCAATTTGCACTTGCTCAGACATTTGTGTCTCTGAGAAATTGGGCTAATCTGCTGTTTAGGACTTGCAGAAGAGTTTGCCTAGGGTCATGTTACACATATACCACGGTATGTTATAGGGTCAAATCATTCTCCTTTTTATTATTTGGGGTAATAAGTCCTTGTTACCAAATGTTGGGAGATTACCAAACTCAGGATGATATAAGAGCTTGATGCTAATTTGAATTTGTGGTACTGTGTATTTAATCATTTCATTCAGGATGCCATCGACACACAGCTTTTTTGCAGTTTCAGGTTTGATTTTGTTCTAATAGTTCGGTTTGTGTTAATTGGGGATCTAATGGGTTTTGGTAAGTCTTTGATGGTTGATTCTAACCACTTTAGTTTGTCTTAAGCATTTGGTTCCTGAATCATTGTTTTCATTATAAAGAGGTTGAGAAGTGGGTTATCCAAACTTCCATTCTGGATAGACTATTCATTGATGGTAGATTTGTTAGTGTTTTCATAAGTTCCAGAAACTGGTTCGATTCTAAGATTCTTCAATTTCCCTGATTTCATCTTTGTGTTTTATCATTTTTTCTTTTCTTAAAAGTATTCCTATATTGTTGAAGTTTTTCTGAATAGAGATGACAGATGTTCTCATGAGCATCTCTGTGTTTTCTGATTGGATAGGATCTTAATTCTTTCCTAAGTCTTTTGCAGTCGTGTCAAACCATTTTCTCATGCATGTGGTCTTTTTGGTTTTTTTTTTGTGTTTAATTTAAGTTATAATGTTTGCATGATCCTCAATATTCTGTTCACTTGTCTACTGCTAGGAATTGTACCTTCACTATTGTGCGGGAAAGAGTGGCAAGAATTTAATATAATAGGGCTTTGCAATTTTCGTGTTGACTAATTGTCTTTGATTATTCTTTACTGTTTTGGTTTCCATCTATACATGTTTTCTAATTGAGTGGACGGTTTGTTTAGATCATCTTGGTGGGCATTGCAGATTAAGAAGGGGTTATTACAGTGTCGGACAGGGGTTAGTGGGCTGACTGTGAACGCTTATGAGGAGCTTGGGTTAAGGTCTGTCAGAAAATAACCCACTGTATGCTAACCTGAAAGATGAGTAAGTGTATCTACCTAAGTATCTCCTCGAAGCCTGCCGTTGACTAGGAAACGACCTAGAGTGCAGACACAGATAAAGATTGTGTTTCCCTTTGTTTGTTGTTGTCATAGTTGTGTCTCTGTGCTTGTATCGGGTGGGAAGGACGTCTCCTCAGGCAGGTGTTGTCCCCTGAGGTTTCAGTGTGTCCTTTTTCACCTGTTCTGCATTCAGGTCTCACAGAGCAGCACCTTTCCCTGTGACTGGAAGTAATTAATGTTCTACTTCAGATGGAGAAACTGTCTTCATTAAAATATGGAGACTCTGCTTGAGGGATATAAGTGGCACACAGGAAGATGTTTTTCTCTGTTGCGTGACTGTCTTATTAATTTTCTAACCTCTTGTAAATTGTCCTGTTTTAGCTAATTTGATGGCATGGGCAAGATTTGATCTGTACCAGATAAGCATTCCTCCTGAGTCTCTTCCTTTGTGTCACTCCAGGCATTTTAACGGATGGGATGATGATTCTCTGTAGCCTTCGGGCAGCCGTTTGGTCCATTCTCCTCTGCTCCATGTCTCCTGCAGATGATATGTCTGAGTTTTTGATTTTCTGATTAAATCTCGGTTTCTGCTTTTGAGGCCAAAGGTAGATGAACCAGGCCTTGAATGTTCCAACATGAAATGATAAAGGCTTTGTTATCCATGGGGTTTTAGTTTGGGAGATAAGTTTTGACCTATGACAGTAGGTGTGAGCAGATGAGGTTGAGCATCTGACGGATGTCTCTTAGCTCTGTTGATGTGGCTTGCACTGGTGCTGTTGTGGATGTTCTGCTCACTATCTGAGCGTAGCTGTGTCTCCCCGGGGCCTGCGGGGTATGAGGAGGGCAGGGGGTCGGCAGGAGGGGCTTTGGCCTGGCCTGATGCACTGGATGTGAGGTATTAGAGGCTGGAAGAAGATGCTCAAGTGTTGGCTGGGGTGGTCTCAGCATGTGAGAGTGCTGTCGTCTTGATGGAAGTCTTCTGGGTGTTCTCTCTGTGGGTACACTGTGCTTTATTACAGGTCTGGCTGGAGGTTGTTGGGCTCTGTTGCTCCTGGGGGTGCTGTTGTGATGCCGACTCAGGGGCCCCATCTTTTAGGGTCCTGGCAAAGACAGGAACAGCTGTCTTGTAAGATGGACATGGTCGTAGAGGCATGTGGGGTCCAGGGTGGGGTGGTGTGTCAGGTGCACATTGGGTTTCAGTGCACAAGAACGGGAGAGGTGGGCGTTCACCCGCTGGATAGTGTCAGGGTGGAAGTCTTTTCGGGCAGCAGTGTGGAGATGATAATTTTAGCATTTGGGAAGGTGGTTGAAGGCCTTTTCAATCACTGTTTGTAGTGATGTAGCCACCCTCTCCTGTTGGGCTCTCAGATCGTTTGTGCTGGTGTGGATTATTACATGGCTTGGGGATCCCAGGTTGTCAACACTTAGCCATTTGAGTGCGCTCTGAGTGTTCGGACACCAGAGTTTGGCCACTCTGTGTTTGGGAAAAAGCTTCTTTTCATCTATAAATTTCCCATTTGAATCAATTAAAATAGCGATTTCCGGTCGTAGTGTTCCTTCTGTCGGTGTGGAGGGGTCTTCTGAGTGTGAGGCTGGTTGTGAGGTGAGGAAGGGTCTGATGGGAGAGGAGGATTCTGGCTGTGCTGAATCTCTGTTGTTTGAAAGTTGTGATCGGGGTGAAGAGTGTCCTGCTCCACCAGTTCCTCTGATGAGCTGAACTCGCTGTGCTGTGCTCCTCTGTCCTGCCTCAGTTCACTTATTTCCATCCTCATTGCTGTTAGTTGTGCCTTGTGTAACTCAGTCTGTTGTAAGAAACCGTGTTTCCAGTGTCTCCAGCTGAGCCCTTAACCCCTCTCTCTCCTGCTGGAGCTCCGTCACCTCAGTCTGCAGTGTAGACAGCTCTCTCCTGAGGCTGTCCCTATCTCTGTGCTTGGCAGTGGGGCTGTTGCTGGTCTGGTCTGTTGTCTGAACTGTTTGCAGGGAGAAGATCATCTCCTTGAGCTGGACCATTTCTCCCTCTAGCTCTGTGAATCTCTCCCTCAGGTCAGTGCAATAGCAGTGTGGATGGGGGTCTTTGGTCTGTTCTGTGCTCGAAGGGTCGCTGTGTTCTGTCTGATCCTCGTCTGTGTGGAAGGTGTGGAAGACTGACTCCTCAGGAGGGATAAGTTGGTCGCTGGTAGTGGTCTCTTTCTGTGCTCTGTCTTTGATGCAGAGGAAGTCTTGTTCAAAGAGACCATTGATGCTTTTTACCACCACTGTACCTGTTGTTTGTAGATGTTTACGGTCGTGGTTGTTGTGTCTTCCTCGTTTCTTATTTTTAACTGGAAACCCCCGCAGATGCCTTTTCTTTCAGCAGAGGGGTAGTGTGCAATGATGGCCTTGTGCCATGCATAGGGCTTGTTGGTATAAAATATCAGGTTACTTATGCTGCCATCTTTATGTAGGTCTGCAAAAAGGGTTTCTGGGTCAGTCTTTTGTTTTTGTAGACTTTCCGTGCCGATTCATTTGTGATCTCTTTAGGATAGTGCAGTGGGATGGCCTCCACATATGGGGTTGTTTAGGCCTGGTGCTGTAGCTGGAGTTTCAGAACTCTTCTGGGGGCGGGGCCAGGAGGATGCACTGGCCATAGTTGATTTAGAATGTAAACATCCAACTGAAATAACTGCCAATTTTTGTTTATTTTCTCTCAGTGAAATAAAAATTAATAAACAAGCCAAAAAAGCAGGCAAAAAATATGACTTTCACTGATTTTGTGAGAAAAAAATAAAAATATATATTTCTTTAAAGTTCAAGTTTCAGTTTTGTCCAAAATGTCTCTTTGTGCTGTTCTTCTAAGCAAAAACTCAGAGAGATATGAAATGGCACTTTCTGTTCAAAATGTCTTTACCTCTCTTCTTTCTTGTAAGTTTTCTTCTTAGTTGTTATGTTGTTTGTTGTTTATGTTGCTTGATGTCATCCTTTTCATTATAAATGTCCTCTTCTGTAGAGGGGAATCCTGTGATGATCTTCTCTTGAATTTTCCTCAGATTCAGGTGTGAAAAAATAAAAATAAAAATAAACAAAATCTGTCCTAATTTAACAAAAACTTTGTCTAGACGTTGTTTTATGTTAAATCTTCTACTTTTCTCTCATTTCGTGGTAAACATATTCTTATTTTTTGTCATTTATCTGGAGCTCAACTGAAGTGTGACCATCTCCTATGGAATTCTCTCTCTCTCTCCTCTCTCTCCTCTCTCTCTCTCTCTCTCCTCTCTCTCTCCTCTCTCTCTCTGATCCTCAAGTCTACCTGCCCTCCACTCACAGTAATCAGCCTCGGGACCCCAGATGAGACACACACACACACACACACACACACACAAAACACAACACACACTCCATCACCACACACCACACACATCACACACACACACACACACCACACACACAACACGCAAAGGTCACGCCTCCCACATCCCATGCACTGCATTACGACACTGGATTACTGTCTGATCCACTACAGTCCAATGTTTATTCACAACCGACAGATCCAGTCTGAGCTGAGAACAGGTGAACACAATCTTAGACCAGCCAGTCACTTCACCGTCTCAGTGAACTATAGACCCAATAAGTCCAGCTATGATTGGGTTAACTATAGAACTGATAATATCCGGCTATGATTTGGTTAACTATAGACCGATATAGTCCGGGTATGAATGGTTAACTATAGACCGACATAGTCGGCTATGAAGTGGTTAACTATAGACCGTATAGTCAGCTATGATTGGGTTAAATATAGACCTGATATAGTCAGCTATGATTGGGTTTAACTATAGACCTGATATAGTCCGGCTATGATTGGTTAACTATAGAGCGATATAGTCCGGCTATGATTGGGTTAACTATAGACCCGATAAGTCGCTACGTTAGGTTAACTGTACTGACTAAATCCTAAATGAAGTCTAGTACTGGTTGCTAATACAGCGGGATTAAGTTTAGACGTGTGCGTGTGGGTCTCACACATATCAAAAACGGAGAGTTCAGTAATGTTACTATTATCTAGCAAGTTTATTTTCGTCCATATATCATACAGCGGCAATATCTTAACTCATAATACATACAAACAAAAACACAAACCGTATTGATCACCACAAGGCAAGACACTAGGCACAGTCGAAACTGTTTGCTTCCCAAATCAGCAACACTGTGTCTGGGTTTCCTCCAGTTAAATGGATTAACCAGGCTGACCTGAGATCAGCTGAGCCCCAAAGCTCATATAGCCCCCTAGTGGCACAGACAAAATTACATAATATATACCAAATGAATATGGCTCATACACTCCAGCCCCTAATTGCGTTCTGCCTAGGGCATTACACAAATTCAAAATAGCCATACTTACTGAAAATATAGCCCATGTGAAATGGGAACCAATTACTCTTTAGCTTCATTAAGCAAGCATATTTTAGTTATGGGTCGTTCAATTGATGTTTAGTCTTGGTCTTCAAAGAACCACAGTACTAGACCTCTCTTATCAGGGAAGGTTTCCAGGATCTCTAGCATCATGACCACGTGGTGCTGTGGAGTCCGCAACCATGACAGGTCTCCAGGAACAAAACTCCTCTTCTCTGGTTCATTTTTGACGCTCCTGTAAAGCGTAAGTACTCGCGGATCCACCTCTTCCAAAAGAGATCTGAAATATACTGGGTTTGTTTTCCCACTTCCTTGCGTAAACATCCCCTTTGTTAAACAGTCCTGGTGGGAGAACTGGTTTCCTTGAGGAGTAGCAGATGGTTTGGTGTCACGCCTCAAGATCGTTGGGATCCTCTGACAGTCTTGTGATGGGGCGATCGTTAAGCAGGGTTTCCCATACATTCATTAATTGTGGCGGGCCGCCACAATATCAACGCTGACCGCCACGGATTGATTTTCAGATTTTAAACTATTTAATATGGGTAAAATTGTATTTTATTGTAGACTGCGCGCAGCTTGCTCCCCCTCTCTCTCACAAAACTGACACAGAGGCTGCGCACGAATAGCCCGCCTCTCTTCGAGCACAGTCTCAAAACATGAGCATGCGTTGGAGGACGGATCACTGCGGAGCTTATTTTCCCAGCGAATATTCCAGTATTTCAATCCGGAGTTGAATGGTTGTTAATGAACACTGCTGCAAAACAACTCTGATAGTTATTCATGTTAACGCTGTCGCGTTTCATAGATTCAGGGTTTCCGAAGCACTTTGTAACTAAGGCGGACCGCTAAACAACACACGTCTTAACTAACGTTACGTCGTCAAAAAGTATGAGCGAAGCTCCTTGTTACTCTGTCCTGTTATAGCTTAATTCTTGCCGGGGCAGACTTGGGCATATTCTCGCCGCCATCCTCGGGCCGGGTCCTTGATCTAGAGAAATTTCGGCGCGGGACTAGATTTGATGGCGAGTGCGAGCGCGGGTCAAGTCAAGTCAAGTCACCTTTATTATATAGCCTTTTTACAATACAAATTGTTTCAAGCAGCTTAATGAGATAACAGGAAACATTTGTAATAGTATTGTTCAATTGAAATTAAATGTCCCCAACTAAGCAAGCCAAAGGCGAAGGCAACAGTGGCAAGGAACAAAACTCCATAGGTGACAGAATGGAGAAAAAACCTTGGAGACCCAGCCAGTCGGGCCAGTCTCTTTGGCAACGAATGAAGTGTATGATTATGAGTTAGCAGCATAATTCAGAGCTCAGATGGGATCAGAACTTTCACGATATTATCAGTTCATTGTTGGTGGGTCATTCCGCGTGAGAGATGTGGTGAAGGTGTCCAAGGCTTCACAGCCTGATATGCGTGTCGTCGTGTCCATGTGATGGTCCTTCATAGATTGGATATGCTGGCCGGGTCTGCGGTAAACTCGGGATAATACAGAGAGACTAATTTGCGTAGAGCCATCCTTGCTTATGATGTACAAAGTACATCAGGAATTATGGGAAGTGTTCCCTGTTCCGGCTGATCTAATATGCATCCTACATTGAATTATAGAAATCATAATGTGTTAGGTATGCTAAGCCAAGAGATGTGTTTTTAGTCAGATTTAAACTGACTAGACTTATTGTTCCGGACCGTGTTAGAATTGTTCAAAGTTTTGGTGCTAATAGGAAAGACTACCGCCACAGTCGATTTTGAGTATTCTAGGTTTTCATGGCCAGAATTTTGATCGCAATAGTACGTGAAGGACTATAATGCGTTTAAGAGCTCGCTCAAGTATGGGAGCTAAACCATTAGTGCTTGTAAGTAATCAGCATATTTTAAAATTTTTACGATGTTTAATAGGCAGCAATGCAGTGTTGAAGAACGGGCTAATATGGTCATACTTCCTGTATTCTGGTAAGAACTTAGCGCTGCATTTGAACTAGGTATTGTTGTTTAATAAGGTGCAGGGCGAACACCAGTAGGCATTACAATATCTAGCCTTGAGGTCATGAACGCATGACTAATTGTTCCGCATTTGTCGTGAAGCATTATGACGTAATTTAGTATATTTTTAAGATGGAAAATGCAGGATTTTCAGATACTAGACACGTAACTTTCAATGAAGATTGGTATCAAGGACTACCAGGTTCCTAACTACGTCGAAGATTAATCAGGCAGCATCAAGTGTTAGACATATTCTAGGTTATTAGGTGAGGAGTTTTTTGTCCAATGATTGAATCTCTGTTTTTTTCAGAATTTAGTAATAGAAATTACTGGTCATCCTCAATTTTTTATTCAGCTTGCTATTCCGTTAATTTGTGAATTGGTATAGTTTCGTTAGGTTTGGAAGAAATATACAGCTGATTTCATCAGCATAACAGTGAAAGCTAATTCATATTTCCTAATTTATTTCCTATGGTATGCATGTACAGAGTGAAGAGCAGCGGTCTAGTATGAGCCTTGTGGTACGCCATATGAACTTGTGATCGATAAGACATTCTTCATTTACTGCTACAAACGATATCGGTCAGATAGGTTGATTAAACCATCTAGTGCAATTCCGCTAATGCAACAAGTTTTCTAGTCTATTTGAAAGAATGTTGTGGTCGATGTATCAATGCAGCACTAAGATCAAGTATACACTAATAGAGAGATACAACCACGATCGGATGTTGGAAGCAATCATTTGTGCTTTAATGAGAGCAGTCTCAGTACTATGGTACGTCTAAATCGGACTGAAATCCTCGCAGATATATTTCTTTCTAAAAAGAACACAGTTGTGAGGATACTGCTTTTTTGTATCTTTGACAGAAAAGGCAGATTCGAGATCGGCTGTAATTGACTAATTCTGTGAGGATCAAGTTGCGGTTTTTTAACAGCGGTTTAATCATAGCCAACTTAAAGGTTTTTGGTACGTATCCTAATGACAATGATTTGGAATGCATCTCACTCTGTGTGGTAATGCACCTCACTCGTGTGTGCGGTCCGTGGGAGAATAAAACGATTCAGGACTTCCCGCAAATTATGAATATCAATGAATAAATCATATAAAACTAATAATTGTTATTAATCTATTGCAGAAGGAACAACTAAACACACATTGAAACGATTTTACTGGCCAGAGTTCTTTTGTTAAATGTTTACCAGCGTGGAGATGTAGCCATCACGACATGTGTGATTTCTTAAACACGATGACCAATCGAAGCATTATCTAGATGACTCCCATCACCGCTCAAAACAGACTTTTTGTTCAGTGCTGAATTCTGCATGCTGGCAATCTCTATTATAACAAACACCGTGTAGATATGTGAATATTCATTGTGCATTCAGCTTCATTGATAATAACAGAGATGTTTGAGTACGATGAGTGTTCAGCTTTTTAGGATTATTAACATTCAGTCATCGTGGCAAAAGTAGCCTGCTTTTCATTTTGTAAATTCGCACCTCTGCATTTTGACAATGTTGTTTTGCACTTTATTTTGCACTTCATTGTTTTATAGTTGTAAAGTGTTTGTTAAAATTCAGTTGTTGTTTCAGTTGTTATGTTTTGCACTTTTTAGCACAAATAGTTTAAAATATTTGTATAGTTTGTTAAAATTCACATTGCAATTGTTGTTTTGAAAAGCTGGTTATTTATAAATCTAATTTGTTATTTAAATTTAATATAGTGTTTAATAATTGTTACATTTAGTACAGGGCCTGTAGTCTATCACACAAACAAGCCCATATGATGGGGCATTGGAATATTTTTTTCAGAAAGGCCCGTAAAATAAAAATGTTCAAACAAAGGGTGCAAAATATGCAACAAGAAGTCTGTGGAGCAGTCATAGACGTGTAGCAATGGCATTGCAATAGCAATGTCTTTAAGTTATCTTACATTATGTGTCAAACCCCCCCCCCCCCTCCCCAAAAAAAAAAAAAAAAAACCACACCACCACACATAGAATCTAATTCTGTGGGAAACACTGTTAAGCATAGCTTCAGCCTCACAGAGCACGGTATGGAACCCTTCATCATTCAAGGTTTGCTGACGGAGCACAGAGCACAAGATTTTCCTGATCATCCGTATCATGCGCTCCCATGCACCACCGTGATGTGACCCAGTTGGAGGGTTAAAGCTCCACTTGATTCCCCTTTTTGACAAGGCTCTTTCAATGCGGTCATGATTCAAAGAGGCTAAGGCTTCTCGCAACTCCCTTTCTGCACCCACAAAGTTGGTGCCATTGTCAGATCTCAAGTGCGAGACTTGTCCTCTTCGACAGATGAACCTTCGCAATGCATTGATGCACGAGTCTGTGTCAAGAGAATAGGCCACTTCCAGGTGCACGGCCCTGCTTGTCATGCAAGTGAACACTACTCCATATCTCTTCACGATGCTACGCCCTCTCTTCACGTCAACTGGTCCAAAATAATCTACACCAACGTTAGTGAACGGCGGTAGATCAGGAACCACTCTCTCCTCTGGCAGGTCTGCCATTTTTTGCTCACCAGTTTTTCCACTATGGAGCTTGCAAATGAGGCATCTTGATATGATCTTCCTTACTGCAGTAGGTCCACTTGTGATCCAGTATTTTCTCCTTGTGGCAGAAAGAACATGATTTTTTCCTCCATGCCCAAGCTGTAAATGGACATGACGGAGGATAAGATCGGAAATATGTTGGTCCTTTGACAAGATGAGGGGGTGTTTAATGTCCTCAGGGATTGCTGCCTTTTTCAGCCGTCCCCCAACTCGTAGAAGTCCTCCGTTTAGAACCGGATCCAATTTGAGGAGGCTGCTACTTCTCGGCACTTGTGGCTTGCCAGAGGTTAGTGCAGCAAATTCAGTGGGGAATCTCTCTTGCTGGCAAAAAGCGATTATGGAGGTCTCAGCCTCCAAGAGATCTTCCAGCGTCACCTTTTGATTACCAAGCGATGTTGAGAAAGCTTGCATCTCCTTTTGCACATCCAACTTTGCTGTTCCAATAGCACTGGAGTTTGCATGCTCCAACTCTTTTCTTTTTTCTTTCAGTTTGAGCAGAGTTCTTTTTAGCTTAATGAGCCACGCAACTGCAACTTTCAATCTTTGCCAATCAGAGAAATGGGTCATAAGTTGCGATGTGGCGTTGGTGTCAACAAGTATCGCATTGACCGTCAGACTTCTCTTTACTTCTGGGTCATCGGCAGTGACACTTGTATCCACAGGAAATGTTGGCAAATTTTCTTCAGGTTCCCGTAAGAATTGTGGGCCTTCAATCCATCTTTGCTTCAGAAGCTCTTCTCCCATCAATCCACGTGAAGCATCGTCAGAAGGGTTGAGGGATGTGGGAACATATCTCCACTGCTCAATTTCCGAGTTGTTGGTCCTCATTCTTTATGTACTTCAGAACTGATGTGCTGTCAGTCCAAAAGCAAGTCTTCTCTAGTGGAAACTGGAGCTCCGATTGAAGCATCTTGTCAACTCGTACTGCAACAACGGCAGCGGTGAGCTCTAAACGGGGAATGGTGACAGTCTTCAGGGGGGCCACTCGGGATTTGCCAAATAAGAAGGTAACATGAACCCTCTCATCCATGTTCTGCATCCTCAGGTAAGTAGCTGTACCATAGCCGTTCTCGCTCGCGTCGGCAAAGTGATGCAATTGGGCGCTGACAGTCCTCCCAAATCCTGCAGGCTTCACACATCTGTGGATCTTGAAACATGCCACCTTCTCAAGATCTGTCAGCCATTTGTTCCACTTCTGCTGGAAAGCTGGAGGAATTGGATCGTCCCAATCACACTTTGTCCTGCATAACCCCTGCAACAGCAGCTTGGCAGGAAGTACAACAGGTGCCAGGAACCCCAATGGATCGTAAACAGAACTGATGATGGATAGCATGCCTCGCTTGGTTGCTGGCTTCTCTTTGACTTTCAGCTTGAATTTGAAAGTATCTGTCTCGATACACTACTGCAAACCCAAAGCTCTGTCTAATGGCAGCTTATCCCTGTCCAGATCAAGCTCATGCAGGTTCTTTGACTTGAGATCCTCTGGGAGGCTTTGAAGCACTTCTCGACTATTACTAATCCATTGAGTGAGGGTAAACCCTCCTCTGCCGCAAATGGTTATAAGGTTCTTAACCATGGCTACTGCATCCTCTTCAGAGGGCAGACTCTTCAGTAGGTCATCCATATAGAAGTTTCGGTTGACCGTTTCAATCACTTCTGTTGGAAAGTTAGCCTGATTGTCTTCAGCGTTTTTTCTAAGAGCAAGGCAGGCAACACTGGGTGATGAAACCGCTCCAAATAAATGGACAGTCGTGCGATGCTCTACAAGACCTTGCTCCAGGTTACCTTGAGGCCACCATAAGAATCTTAAAGGGGTCATGACATTAGAAACCAAATTTGCCTTGATCTTTTGGTATAAGAGATCTATGTACTATTAAAGGGTACCTATTATGGCATTTAAAATGTTCCTAATATTGTTCTGGGAGTCCCCAACAACAGTTTTACAAGCATGCAATGACAAAAAAACTTTTGTTGTCTTATAATATGCATTTATTTTTACCTGATTTGCTCACCGACTCCCAAATAATCGTTTAGTGAGTCATTTTTCCAAACCCCGCCTTTGCGTGACGCTAATCTGTGGTGATATGTTAGACACCCAGCCGACGGGGTGTCATTGGTTGTTGCGCTAGATCTTACCCAGATACAACAGTGCTATTTTCTGATTGGCTAACAATACCAGACGAACAACACCCGAGGAGACCAGGGTTGCCAGGTCTGCACAACAAAACCAGCCCAATTGCTCATCAAACTAACCCAATCACGGCCAAAAATATTCAAATAGCGTTCCCGGGTGTTTCCTCAATAACAATCATGTTCCAGTGGATAAAACAATCGCGTCAACCAGCGTGCACTACACAAACAACCCGCGGAAACAGTGCAGGCATACGGACCTGGCAACACTGGAGGAGACGCGCTTGAATCCTGCCGGTTCCACAGTGAGTGAGTTTTGGGCACTGCGGCATATTAAATATATTACAAATAGTTTTTCAGCGTGAGAAATACAATGTGTGGCCGGAGAGCGTGACAAAAGACCGAAATGAGTGACTGTTACGCTCAATGCGTGATGCGTGACACTCGAGAGCCCTGTGACAACTCATTAACATTAACAACGACAAACACTTCACATATTTCAATACAATTGACATTGAAGACCTAAGTTAGCTGCTAGAAGCTGCGCTGTGCCTGTGCGTACACAACACACAAAATAATTATAGAACATGATACAAACATAAAAGGAACAGCCTACTTACAGATTGTGATTCGGAGAAGGAAGCTGATCCAAATAAACTCGGTACTGAACCTCCCTCCTTCAGTATCAGCCGGCTCGCAAATTCATACTTTATAGCATTTAGGTTTGTGAAGCAATCATCTTCAAAATGACGCGAACACAGAACGAGTTCGGGCTATAATACTTCTGTGGTATAGTTATGAACTGTAGCCACTGTCTTCAAATGCTCCTCACTGGGCAGATGAAAAAAGTTTGCTTTTGCGTCGCACTTCAAAACACAGCAGCGTCTCGTCGACATGATGTTTTCCCTGGTGTCTCCTAATGCAATGAGTGGGCGTATCTTATTCAAATAACTTGAACAAGTGACGTACGAAAGTGCATCGTTCGTCTATCGATTCATATCAACGACTCAGAGTCGACTCTTACTTTTGAGAGATAATAACTTTGTATACGGTGAACTTTCATATTTAAAACTTTGCAGGATGTTTTCGTTCACTTAGATCTATGTTACACACTACATGAAAGGTAATTTTCAAAATTCCATGATAGATACCCTTTAAAACGTCCTGCAATTTTCATAGCTTAAGATGTCCTCCCCATTATAAACGAAGCATTTATTTAATCAAGCTCTAAATACAGCTCGTTCTGGATCCATGGTAAGAAGTGACGTCGCGGTGCGAAGTGACGTACCAGTCGTTTGCATATGACCGCCTCCAGCGCAAGACAACTACGCCTCATTTCGTATCCTCGCATGCGTTGACGTGCAGCGAGTGGGTCTGTTTACAAGATGACTGCGATGATGTGCTGTTCCTGCTGTGGACAAACAACATGTTTGAATGCTGCTGAACGATCCAGACGTCAGGGAAAGCAGTCGGATGCAGTTTATTTGCAGCATATGCAGCCCGCCAAAGCTTTATTTGAGCTGAGTGATCAGATGAGTGTGACAGGGCATGTTACTGAAAGAGCAGAGAGTGAGCGAGCTCCGGCCGCGTGCGCGCCTTCAAACTGTCTTGCTCTCTCTCTCTCTTCCTCCCTCGCGCATATGAATCAAAATCAATTGAGAATTGACATGGTAAAAGATTGGAAGACCGAAGTTTCACGTGGTGGAGCATTGTGTAGTCAGTTTACGTGTGATACAAAATGATTAACGTTAATAATTTATGCATAAGCAGCACTGACGTTAGCCAATCATAACAGTATAGGCGTTAACACTGAACTCTTAAAGGGGAAACACCCCAAAACAGACTGTTTGAATCAGAGGTGAGAAACAGGGTGGGAAAATGTCATAAATCACTACATTTTTAAAAAAAAATTGTACAAAAAACTATAGTAATACTATAATTGCACCTAAGGGAACATAATAAAACAAAACAAAAAACCATGTCATGACCCCTTTAAGTAGTCCAGATGTTTCTCTGCCACCTTAACCTGGTGGAACATAGCCTTTATGTCCGCCATTATGGCCACTTGTTCCTGTCTGAACCTCAGAAGAACGCCAACTAACGAGCTGGTGAGATTCGGTCCTTGCAAGAGCTGACTGTTGAGCGAGATCCCTTTGTACTCTGCTCCACAGTCAAACACCACTCGTAGCTTTCTTTTCCGTGGATGGTACACGCCGTGGTGTGGGATATACCACACCTTCCCTGTTGGCGTTTCCAACTGATGCTGCAGCACTCCTTCGGCATAGCCATTGCTAATAACATCAGCAAGAAAGTTGTTGTACTCTTCATGAAAGCTTGCGTCTTTCTGAAGTCTCCTTTTTAGACCACGAACACGTTGCATGGCAACATCGAGGTTGTTCGGCATCGAAACATCTGTTCATTTGAAAGGCATTTGAAACGTGTAATGTCCATTTTTAAACTGAACAGAGCTTTCCATTATCTCCACAAACTTCTTTTCTTCCCTTGACATTTCTTCCTGTTCTGCAGAAGCTTGCTCATTGAAGTCGTAGTTGTACTGGCTGGTTAACAGTTCTTCAATTCTGTCAATGGCAATTCTGTTGGCATAAACTAAAGGGTGGTCACTTCCACAATCGCTACTTCCCCATAACGGACCATTTATTACCCATCCCAGTAGGGTTCTGATCGCGTAGGGTCCTTCACCTTCACGACTGTTAATCACCTCCCAAGGCTCCATCAACTTGGAGGCGTTTGTGCCAATTAATAGGTCAACATCAGCATTTATATAGGGAATCTTTACATTCTCTAAATAAGGCCATTTTCTCAGCTCCCTTTCGCTGATTATATTGGCTGTAGAGACAGGCATCTCTTTCTGGGTACAAACTTTGGAAAGCGGATAAAAGCACTCACCAGAAACTCCTGAAATTTCCAGACCGTCAACAACGGAGCTTTCTACATCGTTATTATTGCCCAAGGTGCGGATATGAATCTTGCATTTGTGTCCTTCCATGTTCAACTTGTCAAGGAGCTTCCTGGTGCAGAAAGTTCCTGTACTCCCTGAGTCCAGAAAAGCATAGGTTTCAATAACCTTGTTTCCCTTTAAGCACTTCACCTTAACAGGCAAAATGGGAAGAATTCCATTGCAGTGACCAGCCCCTGTAAGACAACAAGCGGAGGATGTTGTACAGCTGTCAGAAGTATTTGACTGCTCAGTAATGTTCTGCTCACCATCCTTCTGATCTTTTTGAGTAACCCTTTCCTTCTCTCCTATGTGCAAAACACTGGGGTGCGTTCGGTTGCACTTGTTGCAAATGATGCGCCTGTCGCAATTCTTAGTCAAGTGTCCTATGCACAAGCAACTGAAACACAGACCTTTTTCCTTTAGATAGTCCAGTTTAAAACATTGTTCCAAAACATGATTACCAGCAGCACAATACAGGCAGGAAATAGAATTAATCTTGGTAAAGGATGTCACTTTGTTCTGAGCCTTTTCCTTCTTGTTACTATCTGTTTTGCTGTATTCATCCTCAATGACCACCTGTGTTGCAAAGCCGTTTCTTCCCAACTGAGGTTTTACCTGTGACTTGCTTGCTCTTGTAGCTCCCTTGATAACAGGTAAAGTGTCCTGTATGTCACCAAAGACTGGATCTGAAATGATTGTGACCTGGCGCTCGATGTACTCCACAATGTCTGAGAATCCTGCTCTTCGACCGGTTCTCTCCAGTATCTCACATGCCCTTGCTCTCCACTTGTCTCTGAGTTTATACGGAAGCTTCTGACTCAGAATCTTTATGTTTGCTGGCATGTTAAGTTCCTCCAAGTACTGAAGATCATCCATAGCGTTGGAACACCCACGGAGGAAGAGTCCATAAGCTTTGAGCGCTTTGGGGTCCTCAGCTTTGATACTTGGCCATCCTGTGACTTTCTCCATGGGTTGAAACACTTGTTGGTCTAGAGTGGGTTGAAAGTTTTGAATGACACTTGGCTTTGGCAATATAGATGACTTGGCTACTGGTGAAACATTGCTTTGTAGTGGTAGAGATGCGTGTCGCTGTGAGGGCAGATGCACAAATACTGAGGCCTCAGATTGCCTTGAATGGACGCTACTACTAACTTGTAGCACTGCTAGCTTAGCAGAAGTGGCAGCTATCTCAGTGTCCAGCTCAAGCTGCTCCTTCTTTCTCCTCAAACTGAGCTCCTGCTCCTCCAATGCATGCTTATCCTTTAAAGCAGCAGCTCTAGCCAAGAGCGCGGCCTGTTCCGCCCTCGCCCTGCGTCTGGCTGAAGAAGTGGAGGATCTGCTACTAGAGGATCCGCTACTTGAGCCACGGTGCCTTGACTGCACGTTTGAAATGCTGTCTTGAGGTTCAATCTGAACATCTTCCTCATCCTTTCCACCAGCATGGCTTCTTCTATTGCTGACATCAATCTCATTTCCATTTTCAACATTGACATCAACAGTTTGAGTTTCAATTTGAACCGGCAAATCATCATGATCATCATCCACTTTAGTAACTGAACAAGCTTTAGTGTCATCCAACCATTGATTTGTACCCACAAAAAACTCATTGAAACTCAACATTTTAGCTTGGTACCATATTTCATGTTTTTTTGCTTCTTCAGCAGGCAATAAACCCAATAAAGATGTATGTACATGCTGTATTTCGTCACACAACTTATTGAACATGTTAAATTCATTTTCAACCTCGCGTACGTGCTCTTTTTCACCCATCAATTTAGTAATAGATTCTTTTGCGTTCGACAGTTTACTAAATTTAGACTTTCTTTCCTTTTCTAAAGAGCTTATTTTTTCCAACAAAGCTTTGGGTGTTAATTTAACCACACGTTTTTCAGTTACAGATTTTTCCCCTACACCCACACAAAGTTCAGTCTCAAGGCCAAGCTGGCCTGTTTCCTTTTCAGCCATAATGACCACACAAAGCGAATTGGCTTATTAATCAATGAGCCCGCAAAATAGTTTTGTGTTGCGCAACAACTCTTCTAGACGCGCAAAGTTATTTTTAGACGGTTGCGAGTTGCTACCAATGCATTGGTTTTACGCGAATGTGTGCACACAAATTACCATGGCCATTCATAATATCAGCGCTGATCACCACGTACCCCAATAGAGCGTTGGCCGGCTTGATTAATGATGTTCCGATGTGATGATGCTGGTATTCCGGTGACCCGCTCGCTCCGGTGCAGCTCCTTTCAGCAATCGGCAACTCCAAACATTTGCCCACCTCACATCCGTGGTTTCCAAACGAACACCGTTAAATCCAAAATATAACAGGTCCGCGTCCTTGCGATGAACGATTATCCAAATTGAAGCAGTTTTCGACCTAAATGTACTGACTAAATCCTGAATGAAGTCTAGTACTGGTTGCTAATACAGCGGATTAAGTTTAGACGTGTGCCGTGTGATCTCACACATATCAAAAACGGAGAGTTCAGTAATGTTACTATTATCTAGCAAGTTTATTTTCTTCCATATATCATACAGCGGCAATATCTTAACTCATAATACATACAAACAAAAACAACAAACCGTATTGATCACCACAAAGGCAAGACACTAGGCACAGTCGAAAACTGTTTGCTTCCCAAATCAGCAACACCTGTGTCTGGGTTTCCTCCAAGTTAAATGGATTAACCAGGCTGACCTGAGATCAGCTGAGCCACAAAGCACATATAGCCCCCTAGTGGCACAGGACAAAATTACATAATATAATACCAAATGAATATGGCTCATACATTAACAATAGACCCGATATAGTCTGGCTATGATTGGGTTAACTATAGACGCGATATAGTCCAGCTATGAGTAGGTTAACTATAGACCCGATATAGTCTGGCTATGATTGGGTTAACTATAGACGCGATATAGTCCAGCTATGAGTAGGTTAACTATAGACCCGATGTAGTCCAGCTATGATTGGGTTAACTACAGACCCGATATAGTCCGGCTATGATTGGATTAACTATAGACCCGATATGGTCCAGCTATGATTGGGTTAACTATAGACCTGATATAGTCCGGCTATGATCGGGTTAACTATAGACCCGATATAGTCCGGCTATGATTGGGTTAACTATAGACCCGATATAGTCGGGCTATGATTAGGTTAACTATAGACCCGATATAGTCCGGCTATGATTGGGTTAACTATAGACCCGATATAGTCCGGCTATGATTGGGTTAACTATAGACCCGATATAGTCCGGCTATGATTAGGTTAACTATAGACCTGATATAGTCTGGCTATGTTTGGGTTAACTATAGACCCGATATAGTCGGGCTATGATTGGGTTAACTATAGACCCGATATAGTCTCGCTATGATTGGGTTAACTATAGACCCGATATAGTCTCGCTATGATTGGGTTAACTATAGACCCGATATAGTCCGGCTATGATTAGGTTAACTATAGACCCGATATAGTCTGGCTATGTTTGGGTTAACTATAGACCCGATATAGTCGGGCTATGATTGGGTTAACTATAGACCCGATATAGTCGGGCTATGATTGGGTTAACTATAGACCCGATATAGTCTCGCTATGTTTGGGTTAACTATAGACCCGATATAGTCTCGCTATGATTGGGTTAACTATAGACCCGATATAGTCCGGCTATGATTAGGTTAACTATAGACCCGATATAGTCTGGCTATGTTTGAGTTAACTATAGACCCGATATAGTCGGGCTATGATTGGGTTAACTATAGACCCGATATAGTCGGGCTATGATTGGGTTAACTATAGACCCGATATAGTCCGGCTATGATTGGGTTAACTATAGACCCGATATAGTCGGGCTATGATTGGGTTAACTATAGACCCGATATAGTCGGGCTATGATTGGGTTAACTATAGACCTGATATGGTCCGGCTATGATTGGGTTAACTATAGACCCGATATAGTCCAGCTATGTTTGGGTTAACTATAGACCAGATATAGTCCGGCTATGTTTGGGTTAACTATAGACCAGATATAGTCCGGCTGTGAGTAACATACTTCTAGACAAAATAACCATGAATTTGGTTACATGTCGTTTTTGCCAAATTAACTTGCGAGATGTTTGATATTCCATCATGTAAGCAAACTCAACAATGATTACAAGGTGTTTGGTTTCATTTCTTCACTCATTTAATTTCTTTGTTATATAATTGATGATTAGTCTAATCTTTAGACGACTATTACATTTTCACTGACAGCCCAAATGCTGTCTTGTTTTAGGCTAGACATCAGGGCTGTGTTCAGACGCTATTAGACGTGTTTTAAACGCAACATTGCTTGCTGGGGACTTATTTTGAGAATATGAATTATAACAGTGATGTAGTCAGAATAATAATTCAAACTCACAAGAAAAAATGTCTCATGTCTCCGAAGTTTGAAAGACTGAAAAGAGAAATAATGGATTGAACACAGTAAGAGGTTTAACAGCGGACAGACACATATGGAGCCATTTATGACGAAGTAAAATAAAGACAAAAACACTACTTAATCTTAATAAGTTTGTTAAAAAATAGGTATATGCCAGTATTTTAAAGGGCACCTATTATGGCATTTAAAATGTTCCTAATAATGTTCTGGGAGTCCCCAACAACAGTTTTACATGCAATGACAAAAAACACTTTTGTTGTCTTATAATATGCATTTATTTTTACCTGATTTGCTCACCGACTCCCTAATGATTCGTTTGATGACTCATTTTTCAAACCCCGCCTTTACATGACGCTAATCAGCTGTGATTGGTCAGATGACCCAGTCAGTTATTGTTTGCGTTAGCCCAACGCATAAACATATTGATAAAGCACTGCAGTACTACAATACGCTCTATTCTTTATGACAACTGGGCAATTCCAGCGTTATGGATGTGGCATTTGAACTCATAATGACCGGTGAAATGTCTCAGAAAAAAAAAACTTCTTACAATATTTAAATTGAAAATGCATATTCTCAGAGCACCCAATCTGGGGAATTGACAGGCAAAATATGTTTTTCTAAAATATATTTAAGTACCCGCAAAAAAGGAAAATATGCATGCGTTATGGATGTGACGGGAAATGACAGAGTTTTTGGTATACTGTTCGATTTCCTTTAAAGTCTGTGAACTTTTAAATCCAATGTATAAATATTGCTATCCACATGATGAAGGGGTCTTATGCCGAGTTCAGACTGCACGATTTTAGCCACGATTTTGGCTCGCCGACAGGTTTTGAGAAATCGCCGACAAATGCCCGAAATCACAGGCAAATCGGTGCTCGTTCACGCGAGTGACAATCACGCAGTGTGAATGAGCAAAGACGCTATCTGAGAGAATCGCCGACGAGTCGCTGACGCCCGTGAGATATTTGGCATGCTAAATATCTGGACCTGTCGGCGATTCACAATCCTGCTGTGTGAAAGTGTTCTGACTGAAAACTACATCGGCGATGACCGACAGCCAATGAGAGAGCATGATACAGGACAGCAGGCTGTTCGAGGAGGAGTTATAGACCAGAATATCAGTATTTTAATAGATAGATAGGCCTATATTTACAATTATATCAAACAGAAACAAAGCACAAACATTTGCATGACCAGCAGCAACAGCAGGACGTTTGCAAAATTATTTATTTACCCCCAACTCTCTTTCCAAAACACAGTCCTTGCTCCCCTCGTCTTCCCAAACATTTCCTCCTGCATAAACTGAATATTTATTTGTTTCATTTTCGCTACAAATCAGTGCACAGACAATTTGGATCGCAATCTTCTTGTAGGCTATCATTTTTAATAACAAACTCAGTGTCGCGCGAGAACTCCGGTCTCACGCACGCGTGATCTTCTGTTATTTCCGTATCACTTCTCGCGTTTGTTTGGTTGTGAAACGTAGTTTGCGGACCAGGCAGAGGTTGTCGGCGATTCTTTCTTTTGTAAAGTCATGCAGTGTGAAACCTCCTGTCGCCGACCCATCGTGCAGTGTGAACACAGCAGCAACTGAATGATACCCCAGATAGTCATGCAGTGTGAAAACAACAGTGACCCGATTATTTTGAAAATCGTGCAGTCTGAACTCGGCATTAGCTGAACATAAAAATATCAATGTTTAAAATATATATATTTTTATGAAGTGTATTATGAGGAAAAAACAACGTTATGGATGTGACAAAAACCCTGTTATGGATGTGACGCGTCTGAAATACATAGAATCTGTTTGGAAAATCAACAATCAAACCATCATGGCACTTTTGTTGACGCATAATGGCTGTGTTTTCACATTAAGAAGACTGTCTGAAACGATTCTGAAGATTATTAAATAAACTAAACCTTTAAAACGTTATGGACGTGACCGTGCACTGAAGCGTCAAGACCTCTTTATTATAGCCCTTATAAACTCAACAGGCAGTGCTGTTATGACCAAATTAGTATATTTATTTCTCAGGCACGCCTCCATCTTTCTGCAAAATGCTTACTGTTAAAATAAAGTTTAAAAAGGGGGGTCTTTGATACCTTTTTTTGAAAGCATGAAATATGGCTGGTTGAAAATGTAATTTAAGCATTGTTGCTCACCTCATATCTGGTGGATAAACAAGACAATTTTCTTATTTTTTGTTAAAGCACATTAATACAGTATATTACAGACCTAAATGGACAACTTAAAATGGGTTTTGTTCTTTTGGTTAAAACTTAATTTTTTCATGGTAAAGATGACCTTTGCATGGAATTGCCCAACTCCAATAACAACGACAAACATTTTACATATTTAAAAAAAAAAAAAAATGACATTGGAGACCTAAGCTGTGCTGAGCGTAACTGACAGACACACACACACACACACACACACACACACACACAACACACACACACACACACACACACACACACACACACATACACACACACACACACACACACTTATTGAGCATGCTACAAAACCCATAAAAGCAACAATTATTAACAGTACTTACAGGTTGTGATTCGGAGGAGGAAGCTGATCCAAATAAACTTGGTAGTGAACCTTCCTTCAGTATCAGCCGGCTCGCGAATCCACACCTGAAAGCATTTATGTTTGTAAAGGAATCGTGGTACTTTCCTGTTATCCGGACCCTAGTGACGGGTAGGTTTAGGTACGGGGTTGGGGTAGGTCATATATTTATATATATATTTTGCTGTTATCCGGTTGTTAAGTTGTGACGTAAGCGCTCTCCGATAATACTGTTTCCGGGTCCAAAGGGCGGGTCCTCTCTACCTACCTACCGCTTTCGCCGGAGTTTTAACGTGTTCCTGTGTTGTTTAAATAGATCGGAGTTAAAAAAAACAAGTGACATTTAACTGTCATCTACCGCTTTCACTGTGACGAGAAAGATAAGAGAAAATGGTGGCAGTTGATAAGGTAAGTTACAAATCTTAAACGAATGAAGAAACTTTGGCGCCAGTGGGTGCTATCCCTTAATCCCTAGTAACACCCACTGGCACTGAAGCGAAAAAAGCCCTTTAAGAAAAGGTTTTATGTAGTCTAGGATCTCAAAGACGAGCGGAGCGCTTGGGCCCGGAAGAGGCTAAGCGTCACGCGTGACGTCAGACTAAACAACCGAATAGCCTATAAGTGGGCGTATCTTATTCAAACAACTTGTCAAGTTGACATCATCTAGAGCATCGTTCGTCTACTTTGAACGACTGTAGGCTACTTTGAACATGTCAGTTTGTAGTTTATAGAATTACATGTGTGATTGTATTTGTTCATCTTAACAGATTTTTTGGGGGGCAATAGAGCTCCGGACGTCACGTGACCTACTCTGTTTATACCGCCATATTGGCAGGCAGGAGGCGGTCCGGGACGCGAATGAATGAATGACGGCAGCATGAGTTTCAAGGCAACATAGTTCACAGCGCACTTTAATTCAAAAGACATAGACTTGTACATAACAAAACTTAATAGATTAAACACAACAGATCCATATAATGTCCCCGGGGTGCTTTCCATGTGTATTGATAAAGGAACTGATAGCTTTCCTGACCTGCAGTATCCTGATATCTACATCTAAGTTACCTCATCAACTTTCCCTCGTCTTACTCCGGAAACTCTTTAAAAGCTCTTATATTTTAGAATCAGGGATAGATAACGGTAATTCTGTGATGTGTTTAACTTAACTGTTTAATGAGTTAAATTAACGTTACGCAGCATCCATATTCCCCTTCTTGGGGCTCAAGTTATTTGTGCTGCCAAATAATAGCTTTGTAATGCATTTTTAATTTTTTATCTCCTAAATTTTAGTACAACGCGTTGTTCCTTAAATAATCTCTGACTGTTTAAGTGAGCAGCAGTTATGCGCAAATCTTTATTTATTTTTTTACTTGGACCTTGAACGCTCGCAGCTTCGGATGGTCAGGAATTTACAAGTAGGCTATAGCGATTACTCTTGTATGCAAGGTAAAAGTCAGAGATAAATTATCAGACAATCAAGCAGGAAACGTTTTGCTGAACTTTCTGTCAGCATGAACTAATGTATGACTGAACTAATGTTTGCTCATCATATGAGACGCGCGTTTTTGACGTTATGCTTCATATGCAATGTATACAATGAGTAGATACGAAATAATTTGCTGCAATTTCACTTTAATATAACATTTGTGGGGTGACAAATTGAGCTTCTTGCAACAGTGGCTCACTGCAACTTCTTTAATATTACCAGCGTCATAATCTGCATTTTTCTTGACCAACAGCTTCCATCATGCTTAAAGTTCAGTATCAAGATGTAAAGAAATTCTTTTTTATTGCAGTGAGCCATTTCAGTCGTCTATCAGGACCCTTAGGAATACGATAAAATGATTTCCCCTTTGCTTTCATCCGCCTGTTCTGGCATCCAGGTGCACAGCAGCTGTCCACCATGCTGAAATTTGGTTTTTAATTTTAAATAGACATTAAATCATTCGACCGCTATCGATATCACTGCTACAACCGCTCTGGCGCTCTCCTGATTTGCCTGCCAAAATGGCGGAGTTTAGATTGCGTGACGTCAGCTTCCGGAGCTCTATACAAAATATCAATCGTAAAAGCATTAAACGTTCCAGAAATATTAGTGTGGCATAATTAATGTGTATGTTTAGGTAAAATGTGGTAAAGTGTGTTTATATTTTAATGATTATTTCTATGTAGACGAGTAATGAAACAAAATTCTGGTTCTGAAATTGATAAAATGTCAAGTTATTTACCGTTATGTATGACTTCACCATGTAAAGTTAGAAAGTCTAATGATTTATTTATCCTTATTTCAGCAGCAGCAAGCTTCACGTCTAATCCTCCAATCAGCTTCCGCTATGCTCAACGACAAAAGTCATCACGGCCAATCAGGAGCGCGTTTCCTTTGATGTGACGTTTGAACGCGTTCGCGGGAGTGAACCAGGAAGTGGCGCTGTGAGCCGCAGAGTCTGAAGTGTTTGCCGTAATAACTGTGTTGTTTATGTTGTGAAAGTGTTTTTAATTTAATAATGGATTCTGTGTCAGGCAGCAGCAGCGCGGCTGTCGCAGGTACAGTACAGCTGAAGTGTGTGTGTGAGCTGACAGCTCTCCTCATCATGTTTATATATGTATATTTAATATATATATTTGTGTACTTGATGTTGTATTTATATAGAAAACATACATTCGATGTTTTATCTTGCATTTACATGATGGAACAAACGTGCAAGTCTGTGATAAATGATAAAAATCACCATGATAACCAGCTCTGCTAATTACAAATTAGGATTATACATCACTGTCATTAAATAATATTACATTGCTACATAAGGCTACATTTCAAATAACAAGTGCATTCATCAGTATTTATGTCATCAGTCATCATATTTTTTTTTTTTTTTTTACATAAATCAAATGTAAATTCATGTCCCAGTTACACTTATTGTTGTCACATTTTCCTGGTTATAAGCATTAGGCCTAAGTTACTTACAATATCAACAAAAATAGAAAAAGAAATACAATTCTATTTTGTATTTTTTTTGTTACATTAACAATGTAATTACTGTTGTAATTAAACCAAGTATAAATCTCATCATTTTAGAGTTTTAAGCAGTTTTACATTTATTCCAAAATAATAAATAAAGGCAGTAACCATTTAAATATGTTTTATTTGTGAACTGATGTTATTTAAGCTCAGGCTGATTGCTCATTAAACCCCACATTATCATGTTTTCAGGCCGTTTTAAGTTTGATTTTGACATAAAGCGGTGATATCTGAGTGGCTGAGTTGTTTAATACTTACTTTTTAAGAGATATTGATTTCAGGTTAAACTGTTTTAAAATCGGACCTGTTTGTATCTTATAATCCAACAGTGTACAAAACAATATTCACAAAATGGCAGCATCTGTGTTTGTGTGAAACAAGAGAGCGAGTCCACGATACTGGATGGCATAATTAAATTACTGTACACGAAATATTGATTCGACTGAGTTTTAATACTATATTTGCTCACCAAACACAAAACTTCCACAACTAAAACCCATTCCTAGCGAGTGTGTAGCGCTGCTGACTGCAGTGACTCGGGTGAGGTGTGTTTCTGTGTTCAGCCGCTGTTATCTGGGAGTAACACACCGCTGGAAGAGGAGATTGACCAATCACAATCAAGTATTCCACAGAGCCGTGTAATAATGGTGGATAAATAACTCAGTCTCTCAGTAAAGAGTGTGTTCTGTCTCTCTGCAGATCAGCAGGAGCGAAAGATGAAGATCTGCAGGCCGAATACAGGAGTCTGAGCCGCTTCATCGAGCATCTGCGGCCCACACGCCAGTGCATGAACACACTCAAGACCCAGTTCACACAGTAAGAGCAGCACACACACACACACACACACACACACACACACACACACACACACACACACACACACACACACAACAACAGCACGCCAGTGCATGAACACACTCAAGACCCAGTTCACACAGTAAGAGCAACACACACCACACACACACACACACACACACACACACACACACGCCAGTGCATGAACACACTCAAGACCCAGTTCACACAGTAAGAGGCACACACACACACGCACAGCACGCCAGTGCATGAACACACTCAAGACCCAGTTCACACAGTAAGAGCAACACACACACACACACACACACACACACACACACACACACACCGCGCACACACACACACACACACACACACACACACACACACACACACACACACACACACACACACACGCCAGTGCATGAACACACTCAAGACCCAGTTCACACAGTAAGAGCAGCACACACACACACACACACACACACACACACACACACACACAACACACACAACACAGCACGCCAGTGCATGAACACACTCAAGACCCAGTTCACACAGTAAGAGCAACACACACACACACACACACACACACACACACACACACACACACCACACACACACACACACGCCAGTGCATGAACACACTCAAGACCCAGTTCACACAGTAAGAGGCACACACACAACAGCAACACGCACGCCAGTGCATGAACACACTCAAGACCCAGTTCACACAGTAAGAGCAAACACACACACACACACACACACACACACACCACCACACACACACACACGCGCGCACCCACACAACACACCACAACCAACACAACACACACACACGCCTACCACACCACACACCGAGCAAAACACACGCCAAGATGCATGAACACACTCAAGACCCAGTTCACACAACAGAGCACACACACACCACACACACACACACACACACACAACACGCCAGTGCATGAACACACTCAAGACCCAGTTCACACAGTAAGAGCACCACACACACACACAACACACACACACACACACACCACACACACACACACACACACACACACCACACAACACCACACACACAACACACACAACACACACACACACCACACACACACACACGCCATGCATGAACACACTCAAGACCCAGTTCACACAGTAAGACAACACACACACACACACACACACACACACACCACACACACCATCATGAACACACTCAAGACCCAGTTCCACACAGTAAGACACACACACACACACACACACACACACACACACACACACACACACACACACACACACACACACACACACACACACACACACACAACACACGCCAGTGCAAACACACCAAACCACACACAAACACACACAACACAGCACAACAACACACGATGATGACACACTCAAGACCCAGTTCACACAGTAAGAGCAGCACACACCACACCACACACACACACACCACACACACACACCCACACACACACACACACACACAACACAAACACACACGCCATGCATGAACACACTCAAGACCCAGTTCACACAGTAAGAGCAACACACACACACACACACACACACACACACACACACACACACACTCGCCAGAAACACACTGCGTTGTCAGATGGCCTAGTTCTTGCATCGTTGTTATCAAAATTCATGTTATTTTAGATTAATGTGATTTTTGTCATGTGATTTTAACAACTTATTAAAACGACGGTGTGTGTGATATTTAGATGCTTTATTTTTCCGCATGATATATTAAAGAATATGCCCCTCACAATAAACACAATGTCCTCTTTACTGTGATGTTTTATTAGATCAAATACCCAGGGACGAGAAGTCCTGACACTTTGAGCTCATGTGTGTGTTTCATGTAATAATCTGGTGAATATGTTGAGGTGTGTGTGTGTGTGTGTGTGTGTGTGTGTGTGTGTGTGTGTGTGTGTGTGTAAAGCACTGAGAGCGTGTCTTTATTGAATGTAACACATGTAATCCGTCAGACCCCTGAGATTCTTCAGAGGTCACTTAGAAAGTCGTATGAAGCGGATCCTGTGTTTGCGGGTGCAGTAATCACAGCTCGAGTGAGTCCCGCAGGAATGCTGCGCTGGTATTGGCGTCAGCACTTACAGAAGAGTGTGTGTATTAGTCTCGTGCCCCAATGTGCTGCTTATATGCCACTGTCCTCCTGGAATATCCTGATATATGGCCCGCTCGCGCTGTGCTTCGTCTTTCAGAACGCTTGCCTTTATTCTTCACGACTCAAACACAGCCACATTTCTCCATTCAAGGGATTAACAAAAGCTTTGTTAAAGCGTTATAAGTTATAAATCAAACCATGCGGCGACTAGGCCTGCACGATAAATCGGTTTAAAATCGCAGTCTCGATTCACCCTGTTCATGATTTAATTTTTAAATGACTTTGATAAAAAAATAAAAAAATAAAAATCGGCCTTTATTTTGAAAGGACAGCTCTCGTCAGTTCAGGGCTTCACCCTCAGCCAATGACAAAGAGTCTTTTAGTCACATGTTTCACTCGTCAGTTCAGGGCTTCACCCTCAGCCAATGACAAAGAGTCTTTTGGTCACGTGTTTCACTCGTCAGTTCAGGGCTTCACCCTCAGCCAATGACAAAGAGTCTTTTGGTCACGTGTTTCACTCGTCAGTTCAGGGCTTCACCCTCAGCCAATGACAAAGAGTCTTTTGGTCACGTGTTTAACTCATCAGTTCAGGGCTTCACCCTCAGCCAATGACAAAGAGTCTTTTAGTCACGTGTTTCACTCGTCAGTTCAGGGCTTCACCCTCAGCCAATGACAAAGCAGCTTTTAGTCACGTGTTTCTCTCGTCAGTTCAGGGCTTCACCCTCAGCCAATGACAAAGCAGCTTTTAGTCACATGTTTCACTCGTCAGTTCAGGGCTTCACCCTCAGCCAATGACAAAGAGTCTTTTGGTCACGTGTTTCACTCATCAGTTCAGGGCTTCACCCTCAGCCAATGACAAAGAGTCTTTTGGTCACGTGTTTAACTCATCAGTTCAGGGCTTCACCCTCAGCCAATGACAAAGAGTCTTTTAGTCACGTGTTTCTCTCGTCAGTTCAGGGCTTCACCCTCAGCCAATGACAAAGAGTCTTTTGGTCACGTGTTTAACTCATCAGTTCAGGGCTTCACCCTCAGCCAATGACAAAGAGTCTTTTGGGCACGTGTTTCACTCGTCAGTTCAGGGCTTCACCCTCAGCCAATGACAGAGTCTTTTGGTCACGTGTTTCACTCGTCAGTTCAGGGCTTCACCCTCAGCCAATGACAAAGAGTCTTTTGGTCACGTGTTTAACTCATCAGTTCAGGGCTTCACCCTCAGCCAATGACAAAGAGTCTTTTAGTCACGTGTTTCACTCGTCAGTTCAGGGCTTCACCCTCAGCCAATGACAAAGCAGCTTTTAGTCACGTGTTTCCTCGTCAGTTCAGGGCTTCACCCTCAGCCAATGACAAAGCAGCTTTAAGGTCACGTGTTTCTCTCGTCAGTTCAGGGCTTCACCCTCAGCCAATGACAAAGCAGCTTTTAGTCACGTGTTTCACTCGTCAGTTCAGGGCTTCACCCTCAGCCAATGACAAAGCAGCTTTTAGTCACGTGTTTCACTCGTCAGTTCAGGGCTTCACCCTCAGCCAATGACAAAGCAGCTTTTGGTCACGTGTTTCACTCGTCAGTTCAGGGCTTCACCCTCAGCCAATGACAAAGCAGCTTTTAGTCACGTGTTTCACTCGTCAGTTCAGGGCTTCACCCTCAGCCAATGACAAAGCCTTTTAGTCACGTGTTTCTCTCGTCAGTTCAGGGCTTCACCCTCAGCCAATGACAAAGCAGCTTTTGGTCACGTGTTTCACTCGTCAGTTCAGGGCTTCACCCTCAGCCAATGACAAAGCACCCTTTTAGTCACGTGTTTCACTCGTCAGTTCAGGGCTTCACCCTCAGCCAATGACAAAGCAGCTTTTAGTCACGTGTTTCTCTCGTCAGTTCAGGGCTTCACCCTCAGCCAATGACAAAGCAGCTTTTAGTCACATGTTTCACTCGTCATTTCAGGGCTTCACCCTCAGCCAATGACAAAGCTTCTTTTAGTCACGTGTTTCACTCGTCAGTTCAGGGCTTCACCCTCAGCCAATGACAAAGAGTCTTTTGGTCACGTGTTTCTCTCGTCAGTTCAGGGCTTCACCCTCAGCCAATGACAAAGCAGCTTTTAGTCACGTGTTTCACTCGTCAGTTCAGGGCTTCACCCTCAGCCAATGACAAAGCTCTTTTAGTCTGTTTCACTCGTCATTCAGGGCTTCACCCTCAGCCAATGACAAAGAGCTTTTAGTCACATGTTTTCACTCGTCAGTTCAGGGCTTCACCCTCAGCCAATGACAAAGCAGCTTTTAGTCACATGTTTCACTCGTCAGTTCAGGGCTTCACCCCAGCCAATGACAAAGAGCTTTTAGTCACATGTTTCACTCGTCAGTTCAGGGCTTCACCCTCACCAATGACAAAGCGTCTTTTAGTCACGTGTTTCACTCGTCAGTTCAGGGCTTCACCCTCACCAATGACAAAGCACTTTTATCACATGTTTCCTCGTCAGTTCAGGGCTTCACCCTCAGCCAATGACAAACACTTTTAGTCACTGTTCCTCGTCATTCAGGGCTTCACCTCACCAATGACAAAGCAGCTTTTAGTCACTGTTTCACTCGTCATTCGGCTTCACCCTCAGCCAATGACAAAGACTTTTAGTCACTGTTTTCACTCGTCATTCAGGGCTTCACCTCACCAATGACAAAGCGTTTTAGTCACTGTTTCCTCGTCATTCAGGCTTCACCCTCACCAATGACAAAGCAGCTTTTAGTCACGTGTTTCACTCGTCAGTTCAGGGCTTCACCCTCAGCCAATGACAAAGCAGCTTTTAGTCACGTGTTTCACTCGTCATTTCAGGGCTTCACCCTCAGCCAATGACAAAGCAGCTTTTAGTCACGTGTTTCACTCGTCAGTTCAGGGCTTCACCCTCAGCCAATGACAAAGCAGCTTTTAGTCACGTGTTTCACTCGTCAGTTCAGGGCTTCACCCTCAGCCAATGACAAAGCAGCTTTTAGTCACGTGTTTCACTCGTCAGTTCAGGGCTTCACCCTCAGCCAATGACAAAGCAGCTTTTGTCACGTGTTTTCACTCGTCAGTTCAGGGCTTCACCCTCAGCCAATGACAAAGCAGCTTTTAGTCACGTGTTTCACTCGTCAGTTCAGGGCTTCACCCTCAGCCAATGACAAAGCAGCTTTTGGTCACGTGTTTCACTCGTCAGTTCAGGGCTTCACCTCAGCCAATGACAAAGCAGCTTTTAGTCACGTGTTTCACTCGTCAGTTCAGGGCTTCACCTCAGCCAATGACAAAGCAGCTTTTAGTCACGTGTTTCTACTCGTCAGTTCAGGGCTTCACCCTCAGCCAATGACAAAGCAGCTTTTAGTCATGTTTCACTCGTCATTTCAGGGCTTCACCCTCAGCCAATGACAAAGAGTCTTTTAGTCACATGTTTCACTCGTCAGTTCAGGGCTTCACCCTCAGCCAATGACAAAGCAGCTTTTAGTCACTGTTTCACTCGTCATTTCAGGGCTTCACCCTCAGCCAATGACAAAGATCTTTTAGTCACATGTTTCACTCGTCAGTTCAGGGCTTCACCCTCAGCCAATGACAAAGCAGCTTTTAGTCACATGTTTCACTCGTCAGTTTCAGGGCTTCACCCTCAGCCAATGACAAAGAGTCTTTTAGTCACATGTTTCACTCGTCAGTTCAGGGCTTCACCCTCAGCCAATGACAAAGCGTCTTTTAGTCACTGTTTCACTCGTCAGTTCAGGGCTTCACCCTCAGCCAATGACAAAGCAGCTTTTAGTCACGTGTTTCACTCGTCATTCAGGGCTTCACCCTCAGCCAATGACAAAGAGCTTTTAGTCACATGTTTCACTCGTCATTCAGGGCTTCACCCTCAGCCAATGACAAAGCAGTCTTTTAGTCACATGTTTCACTCGTCATTTCAGGGCTTCACCCTCAGCCAATGACAAAGAGTCTTTTAGTCACATGTTTCACATCGATCGCAGGGTTTCAAGTCGGGCTTCACCCTCAGCCAATGACAAAGAGTCTTTTGGTCACATGTTTCTCTCGTCAGTTCAGGGCTTCACCCTCAGCCAATGACAAAGCAGCTTTTAGTCACGTGTTTCACTCGTCAGTTCAGGGCTTCACCCTCAGCCAATGACAAAGCACCTTTTAGTCACATGTTTCACTCATCAGTTCTGGGCTTCACCCTCAGCCAATGACAAAGCACCTTTTAGTCACATGTTTCACTCATCAGTTCAGGGCTTCACCCTCAGCCAATGACAAAGCACCTTTTAGTCACATGTTTCACTCATCAGTTCTGGGCTTCACCCTCAGCCAATGACAAAGCACCTTTTAGTCACATGTTTCACTCATCAGTTCAGGGCTTCACCCTCAGCCAATGACAAAGCACCTTTTAGTCACATGTTTCACTCGTCAGTTCAGGGCTTCACCCTCAGCCAATGACAAAGCAGCTTTTAGTCACGTGTTTCACTCGTCAGTTCAGGGCTTCACCCTCAGCCAATGACAAAGAGTCTTTTGGTCACGTGTTTCTCTCGTCAGTTCAGGGCTTCACCCTCAGCCAATGACAAAGCAGCTTTTAGTCACATGTTTCACTCGTCAGTTCAGGGCTTCACCCTCAGCCAATGACAAAGCACCTTTTAGTCACATGATTCACTTGTCGAGTGAGCGCCGTAGTTCGGATAAACATTACACTTGATGAGAAAAAATCGTTGTAGAGAATCGTGACTCATATTTTTCCCAGAATCGTGCAGGACTAGCGGCTACAGAGCGAATCACAACATTACAAACTTCTGTTTAGGCACCGATATAAACATTTAGGCGATACCGATAACTGATAATTCTTCATATTTGAAATTTTATATCCGATATATTGGCCGATAAATCTAAATCCAAGTTATACATAAATACATAATTTTTAAGAGCCTGATTACAAAAACAAAAGTCGTGTCCCAAGCACACAGTTATTATAATGTTCTCGGTGTTTTTTTATGAAGCCTATGGCTGTGTCCGAAATCTCCCACTACTCACTATATAGTGGACTATATAGTGAGTTCGCCATTTAGTAATTTAATTAATTTAGTGAGTTCGGGAGTAGTGGTTTGAGTGGAGATTTCGGACACAGCCTATATGACAGACTTGTGTTGCAGGATTTTTTGCACAGCATCATGGGTAATGTTGTGTTTCTCCACAAATTTAGCTGTTAAACATGATTTAAAAAATAACCTGAATGAGTGGCTTCAACAGAAGCATATACAATCGATTGAAATCAGTTTTATTTTTTCCCCAAATTCATTCTTTCCAATTGTAACTTTTTTTGCTTTCTATTTTTTTTTGCGTTTTTAAATTTCTCATGCTCTATTTTAATGGTTAAATAAAATTTTGGTAATCAAAAAGTATGTCTTATTAATTATGATGATAGTGAGCATTTACAATTTAACATCAATTCATGAGAGTGGGCGGAGCTAAAGAGCTCTTGGCGCAATTTCCTCACCGTGACTCTCGAATTGGTGGAATTTTCTGCACAGCATCATGGGTAATGTAGTTTTTCTCCACAAATTCAGCTGTTAAAGACCATTATTTTAAAAATAAGTTTAAATAATGCGAACGAGTGTCTTCCACAGAAGCATATACGATCGATTAGCCCACTAAGCTCGACAGGCGTAGTGTTGTGTCAGCCGGCAGAACGGCTCGGCTCGTCCAATCAGCTGAGAGCGCTCTGGAGGCCTCGTGATTGGACTGGCAGGGAATCGGCCTCTTAAGACACAACATATCGACTAGGCCATCCATCATCTCTTAGCGTGCGCTCAGGCCTGCCAATACCCCCCCGTCTGAGAGCCGCGGGCCTGGGTAAACACTGCAGGAGTGTGTGTGTGTTGTCCTCTGATGTTCTTCATCCGTGTTGTCACTGCTGGGAACACCGAACCGGCCCAAACTCATCCCATAATGCATGCTGTATCAGCTCCTCAACACTGGGCACATCTGACCTCTAACCCTGTGCTTTTATATGCCCCTGTCAAACACTTCTTATCTTTTATGTCTTTTCCCATTGTAATTTTTCTGGATTCTGATTTAAATTTCCCATACTCCATTTTAATGGTTAAATTAAGTTTAAGTAATCAAAAAGCATGTCTTATTATGATAATAGTAACCGTATACAATTTAACATGGATTCATGAGTGGGCGGGGCTAAAGAGCTCTTTTGACCCAATTTGTTCACTGTGACTCTAATTGCTGGAATTTTCTGCACAGCATCATGGGTAATGTAGTTTTTCTCCACAAATTCAGCTGTTACACACGATTATTTAAAAAATAAGTTAAAATAATGCAAATGAGTGGCTTCAACAGAAGCATATACAATTGATTAAAATCCATTTGATCTTTTCCCAAAAATTTGAATTTCCCACACTCAATTGTAATGGTTAAATAAATATTTTAGTATTTAAAAAGCATGTCTAATTAATTGAAATCATGAAACTTATACTATTTAAAGGGACTATATGGAACTTTTTCCCCAAAATAAACGTAACAATAGCCTTTTTATTTGACCATTTATGACTCAACATCTCCTGTTGAGCATACTGACACCTTGTCCGCTCACAGTGGGTGCACCTATAAGCCTGTATCCTATTTTTCCTATTTTCTGTCGGGTCGGATTTTTCCCGCGCTGTCTGCGGATGTGACGTCAAGCGCGTTCATGTTAAACGTTTCAGATCACTCTGCCACCACCGCTAGTCAGCATGTAGCCTACACTCGCAAACTTATCTCAAACAATATATGTTTTTGACTGTTCTTACCTCTGTAAACATAATGTTGACCTCCTTGCAGGCAGCAGATGACTTGTGAAGTGTGGCACGTACGAGCGCTGCGAGCAGTGTTGCCAGGTCCGTATGCCTGCACTGTTTCCGCAGGTTGTTTGTGTAGTGCACGGGTTGACGCGATTGTTTTACTCACTGGAACATGATTGTTATCGGGAAACACCCGGGAACGCTATTTGACTATTTTTGGCCGTGATTGGGTTAGTTTTGATGAGCAATTGGGCTGGTTTTGTTGTGCAGACCTGGCAACCCTGGGTGCGAGAGCGAGCAGAAAGGAAGAGCAGTTCTGTTTTTTGGCCACAGGTGTCAGTCGCGAGTTTAAATTTCAGAAAAACGCATATAGGCTCTTTAACAATTCTTTAAAAGTCGACAGTCACAAAAACACTGAAATCGCTGGTGTTTCTGACGTCACAAACTACCTTGTAACCAATCAGATCAACGTGTGATCGTCAACCAGTGGATCTCTGAGTGAGTGAGTGAGTGGAGGCGGGGCTCATTTGCATATTCATAGAACTGCACATACTAAATAAGGCAAGGGTGTCGAGTTACATTCAAGATATTAAAGTAACACTAAGGATTTTTCCTCTTCGGTCGCTCTACTGGTTGGAAACGAAATTGTCCATTGCCGCTGTCGTAAATAATCTAGCCTACCGTCGCACGCACACTCGCTGTTTACCCAGCACCGGCTTTAGAATGAACAATGTCCACGACAAGGTAGAGTATGTTACATGATTTCATGAAAGGATGATGTATTGTGACATCAGAAACAAAGAAAAACGAAATAATGACTATTATAGCGCTTGACGTAAAGCAGTCGAATTTGTAGTTCTTTTTTGTGCACGGGTGCCTACCCGAAACCCGAAGTTACATAGTGCCAGTAAAAGCGAACAGACCCCGTCAGGCTATGGCAGACGAGTCATTTAACTTATTTTAAGTCGATGTACCATCACAAGGGTCTTGGAAATATAGGTATTCAAATAAGGTTGAAAATTGTTACTTAGTGTTACGTTAAAGCATGAAGAATTTTTGTCAAGGTAAAATGTTTAAATAAAATAAATTTGGTGATCAAAGATGCGTTTTAAGAGGTTATTATTATAAGACTGATGTATCTCTCATCAACCTTCTATATACATTACAGTAAAACTTCGGTAAACCTTCCTTTTACAGTCCAGTTACCCATGTACATACTCAGTGCTTATTTTAGTAATTACAATTACTGGGTAATAACTAGTACTAACCCTAAACCTACCCCTAAACCATGTACTTACCTTATATTAGCCAGTACTTTCTAGGTAAGTACACTGTAAGTACTGTACTGTAAAAGGAAGCGTTACCAAAACTTCTTTACTTTATTTCAAAGTGAAAATTGATTCACGATTCAGTGAATCAGGGAGTCATTTGTGAACTCATCATCAGTGAATGATTCATTCTCTAGTGATCATTGTGATTCTGTGTTTGCACTAACAAGATGATATATGACAGAACCACAGATGCAGAAGGGCTGAGCAAATAATCAAAATAAAAGTTAGGGTTACTAATAACATGTATTTGGATTATAGCTTGTGAGATTCCACTACATTTGTAATGAGAAGCGTTTATAAACTTGTTGAGGAGAAGCTATAAGAGCTCCCCGTGCTTTACGCTAAAATAAAGGCTGGGTGGTTTAATCTTTAAAGAATAAGAAAAGAAGATTGAAATATTATTGTGGTATTAAGTTCACTGCTGTTATTCCTTCATCAAAATACTGTCATTCATGGAATTTTCTAAAATGGTAAATGAAAAAGATAAAATAATTTTTCTTTAAAGTGCATATATCTGAGCAGCTTCACTGCTGTTATTAATACATCGTCAGTCATAGAATATTTGTAAGTATGATAAAAAAAAATCATGTTTTTAAACGTCACTATCTGTTTTTAAATCGCTTCTTATATCCCTCCTTTTCTGCTTGGCCTTTGACCCCTGACGCTGACATTTTGTTTGTTTATTAGAGACCGTATCCTTAGTATCACAGAATATTTGTAAGTTTGATTAAAAAAAAATTAATCATGTTCTAAAATTGTTATTTAAAAAAAAAGATGAATTTTTTATTGGTTTAGTTTAAAGTGTATATATCTGAGCAGCATTAGAGACCGTTTCCTCAGTATTCCATAGAATATTTGTACGTATGATTATAAAAAAGAGAATTAATCATGTTCTAAATTTATGTAAAACATTTTTAAATAATTTTAATTTTATTGGTTTAGTTTAAAGTGCATATATCTGAGCAGCATTAGAGACCGTATCCTTAGAATATTTGTAAGTACGATCTAAAATAAAAGTTAAACATGTTCTAAAATGTTGAGTAAAGAGTGTAAAATAAAGAGTATTGTTGTGTCGAGAGCGTGCGGTTGTCCTGCGGTGAGGACTGCTGTAACACAGATGTTGGGTCATCTGTCACGCTGGCTGTCCTGATCCGCCACGGTGCTGTCACTCGCCCGTCTCACAGCGCACACGCATGCTAATCCGCCATCCGCCGGCCGTCCGACTCCGGGACATTAGACTTGGAGATGAAGCGCCGGTCCGGCTCGCTCCCCCCGAGAGAGCACAACCCCATGAATGAATCTGGGTGTAATGATCAGGCCTCTTTAAAATGCCATTCCTCCCAGTGTGTGTGTGTGTGTGTGAGGCAGATGCTCCCCGTCTGGGCGTGTGTGGACGCGCGTCTCCAGTGCCAGGGCTCTTAATGCGTCTGAGACGGCCCTAATGTGCCGTTTTCATCAGCGCAGAGGCGGGCGGCAATATGTTGCCAGTGGCTCGCTTGGGGAATATGAATTTTGATTAAGGATGCACTCAGGCTTTTGAAAATCTGAAGAAGTGTCAGAATAATGGATGTCGAGCAAATGTCAAGCGTTTGTTAATTTGTGTGTTGTGCTGGGGTGTATCCGGCGCGATCTGCGCGTGTGTATTGATATGCTGATGGGCGGCTGCGAGCGCAGTGTGTGTGATGGCAAGGCTTGGGACACAAACGCTCCTCATTGATTATTTATCGCTCATCTGCCCCGTTATCCTCCCTTTACACGCCTGTTAATCCAGCGCCGGACCAGCCTCTTCATCAGGCCCGCTGACTCTGACGCGGTTTAACATCACTCGTGTCACTTTCATGAACTCAGAATCAGCGAGGACTGAGAACAAGCTCAGCAATGGACGACTGTGATTGGTTGGGAAAAGTCGAGTCTCATATGAATCGCGATTCTATCTTCTACCGATTTGTATCGATTCACAAATTTAAAAAATTTGATTTTCTAAAGTGTTACGCTTCTTTAAAGGGCACCTATTATGGCATTTAAATGTTCCTAATGTTGTTCTGGGAGTCCCCAACAACAGTTTTACATGCATGCAATGACAAAAAACACTTTTGTTGTCTTATAATATGCATTTATTTTTACCTGATTTGCTCACCGACTCCCTAAGGATTCGTTCGACGACTCATTTTTCCAAACCCCTCCTTTACGCTAATCGGCGGTGATTGGTCAGATGACCCAGTCAGTTATTGTTTGTGTTAGCCCAAAGCTTAAACATATTGATAAAGCACTGCAGTACTACAATACGCTCTATTCTTTATGACAACTCCAATAACAACGACAAACATTTTCAATGTTTTTTCAAAAAAAAAAATGACATTGGAAACATAGAAGCTGCGCTGAGCGTAACTTACACACACACACACACACACACACACACACACACACACACACACACACACACACACACACACACACACACACACACACACACACACACAGGTTGTGATTCGGAGGAGGAAGCTGATCCAAATAAACTTGGTAGTGAACCTTCCTTCAGTATCAGGCGACTCGCGAATCCACACTTGAAAGCATTTATGTTTGTAAAGGAATCGTCATTAAAATAACGCGAACACAGCTCAAGGTTTGGCTATACTTAGGGATGCACCGAATTTTCGGCCACCGAAAATTTTCGGCCGAAAATGGCCCAAAAGAGCATTTTCGGTTTTCGGCCGAAAGACTTTTATTACCGAAACAGAAGGGCCGAAATGTTGTGATGACGTCGGGTTTAATTTATCACCTGAAATCCAAACATTCCGATCACTACGCTGAATATGAGAGGAACACGGCCCAGAGAGAGAGAGAGAGCGCGCGCGCGAGAGAGAGAGAGAGCGCGCGCGCGAGAGAGAGAGAGCGCGTGTGCGAGAGGTACAGAGAGCGAGAGAGAGAGGTACAGAGAGAGAGAGAGAGCGCGCGCAAGAGGTACGGAGAGAGAGAGAGTGCGCGAGAGAGAGAGAGAGCGCGTGTTCGAGAGGTACAGAGAGCGAGAGAGAGAGATACAGAGAGAGAGAGAGCGCGCGCGCAAGAGGTACGGAGAGAGAGAGAGAGCGCGCGTGCGAGAGGTACGGAGAGAGAGAGAGAGCGCGCGTGCGAGAGGTGTAACAGAGAGCGAGAGAGAGAGGTACAGAGAGAGAGAGAGAGAGCGCGCGAGAGGTAGAGAGAGAGAGAGAGAGAGAGAGAGAGAGAGAGAGAGAGAGAGAGAGAGAGAGAGAGAGAGAAGAGAGAGAGAGAGAGAGAGAGCGCTACGGCGCTCTGCAATCAAATACGATTTTAAATAGGCTTAGTAAAAAAAAAATAGAAAAATCAACGTGTGGCGAACCTAAATGCACTTTGAGAGAACATTTAATTTTCAAACCTTTCTGCAGGCCAGTAGGCCTGTACATTATTATTTAATGTACACATGAGTGGGGTCAAGTTACCATTTTAGTTTGAATTTTATTTTATACTGTGCATTTTTGCAATTTGCTAAATAAATATTTGGATACTTTGTAATTGATTTATTCTTTGAAACTTTAATATTAATTTATGCAATTGTAATGCCTTGATTTTAGTAAAGTTAGTACACAGTCATAGCCATAAATGCAATGGTAGGCCTACTAATAATTGGCATAATTTCTTTCGGTGTTTCGGTTTTCGGTTTTCGGCCTTGGTTTCCTCTTTTTCGGTTTTCGGTTTCGGCCAAGAATTTTCATTTCGGTGCATCCCTAGCTATACTTGTGTGGTATAGTTGTAAATATAAACTCTAGCCACTGATTCTTCACATGCTCGTCCCTGGGCAGTGAAAAAAGGTCTCTTTTGATTCGCACTTCAGAACAGCGTCTCGTCGACATGATGTTTTCAGGTTTTCCCTGGTGTATATATATATCTATGTCCCTGGTGTCTGCGAGCGCAATGAGTGTGCGCGACCAATTTGATCATTTTTGCTCTTGACGTCACAACGAAAAGGAAAACGACTCATTGGAAAAATGATTCATTAAATTGACTCAGAGTCGACTCATACTTTTGAGAGACAATACATGTTTAAAACTTTGCAGGATGTTTTTGTTCACTGAGATCTATGTTACACACTACATGAAAGGAAATTTTCAAAATGCTATCAGTGTTTCCCACAAAATTAGATTCTATTTGGGGTTATTAAGGCACAATAAAAGGGTTAAATATATCATATATTTCTTATTGACACGTATCTTTCTATGACTGCTCTACAGACTTCTTGTGGCACATTTGGCAGCCTTTGTCTGAACATTTTATTTTGCGGCGTTTCTGAAAAACATTCCAATGCCCTATCACATGGGAAGGCCTCAGGGTCCATGATGGAGATGCTCAGGCAGCAGGTGTTCTCCTCAAGCTGCTTTCAGAGGTCTGTTTTCACCAAACCACAAAGCAAAAAAAAAAAAAATCCCCAAAATGTACAATTAATTTTAAAACTGAAAAAATAAAATAATTATTTGTTGTGCTTGTCAAATTGATGTTCTTACCCTGTTGATCGTTGAGAAATCACGTGATCAATGTTTTTCAGTATTCATCTGAATTGAGGGAGCAAACAGTCGGCGTCATGATTACATACTTAACATTAACATTATCTACTTGTACGGGCAGTCGATATTAAATAGCAGCGATTTACAGCATGTTAACATTATGTATTGTATGCTGTAACTGTTATTATTAACTGTTATACATAGCTAATTATTAGCTAGGCTCCTTAAGTGCTTGCTAATAACTAAGCTGGGTCTCCGATCCACGTTTCCATTACCCTTCAAATGGCGCAAATTAAATTTCACAAAAACTCCCATTTATCGCAAAAAAAGGTTTTCCGCTCATGTGAGGTGGTTTTTCAGGCAATTCAAAAAAGAAATATTTCGCAAAACTGCAATGGAAACAGTCTTTGCGCATTTACAGTCACCTTATTAGAAAGCACAGTGTGTTTGGACAGAATACGAGACAGAATTCTTTATTAAATTCAGCTGAGCACAGAGCTCTACAATAAAATACAGGTTTACCCATACTAAATAGTTAAAAAATCTGAAAACCAATCCGTGGCGGTCAGTGTTGATATTACTCAATAAAACTGAATGAATGTATGGGAAACCCTGGCTATAATAGGTGCCCTTTAACTTCTAACGGATACTGTTACACGTGTGTTTTCCTTCTTTCTTTTGTTATCTCCTACACAAACAAAAACAAATGAGAGAAAATCAGACGTTAACAGTAAGAATGAATGCCCGGATCTAATATAAAGCGACAACAGCCTCATAAACTGTTGCCATTTCAGTAATGTTAATAAAAAAAGTGTTTATCTTCAATATTAACCATTTTATATTTAATTTATACACTGAAGGTTATACATAGCGTTTTATTTTTACATTTGATTATTCAATTTGGGTAGTAGGGCAGTTAAATAAAGCTATGCTACTGTTCCTGAAAAGCTTAAAGTTTATTTAAGTTGTATATTTTTTCTATTGAATTTGTCTTATTTTTTGTGATTCACTTTTTGTTCCTAATTTTAATATTAAAAAAATTACCTTTAATGCAGAAGACTGTGTGTAATGATCAGCTTAAAGGACATTTGCGTTATAATATTGGGTTGACTAAAATGGTTAGAAAAACTAAGCATGTCAATGTTCACATTTAATTCAGATTTTTTTCCTTCTAGACTTATGAATCTGTCTACCGCAGTCATAAGAAAAGTAACACAAAACACACACAGTAAACTACAATCAAATCTGTGCACCTATAGAATCTGAAGTGAATCGTGAGGTAAACAGCCTGTGATTGGGTTATGCGGTTACGCTGTTTCTCACTTGTCTGCGCTCTCGGTCATGTGTAAACTGCATCAGCTTATTTAAAAAAATAAGATTGAAAGTTACCCATTAACCCTTCTCTCAGAGAATCAGGACAGAAGTGTTTGAAAGTGAGGAATAGAGACGATTAAACAGTAAAGGGAATATCTCCCTCATCTGATCGACCTAAACACATCTTTATACCAGATATAAACATTAATAAATTATCATATATTAGCTGATGCTGTTATGGGGGCCATTATATCGTCATCAATAAAATGCCAAAATATCGGCCTGGGCAATATACAGTACCTTCACCATATGGTGTATGTGTGGTCATGTGATCTACACTTCACAAGACACGTGTGTGTGTGTGTGTGTGTGTGTGTGTGTGTGTGTGTGTGTGTGTGTGTGTGTGTGTGTGTGTGTGTGTGTGTGTGTGTGTGTGTGTGTGTGTGTGTGTGGTGTGTGTGTGTTTGTGTGTGTGTGTGTGTGTGTACTGGATCAGTTGCAGTGCTGGAATGGAACACATTGCCCAGCACAGCACAAGTGTCAGTAGTGTTGCTTCGGGCCGGTGTAATCGGTGTCCTCGCAGTGCATGATGGGTAAAGGAGGCGTTGCTGACGGTCTTCAGGAGACACTGCACTGATGATTCTTCAGGCCAGAGCAGAATAACTCCCAGAAGCCTCTGCTTTGACGGGTGATCATGATCAGTGCTGGGGTCGTGTTAGAGGAACTCAGAGATTACTCTCGTCACTGTCCCGCGGGCGCACCGCTGTATTACTACAGTATTATCAACTCGTAGCGCTTTACAATGAGGGTCATTCGTTATCAGCCTTAGTTAACATGAACTAGGAATGATCAATACTTCTTCAGCATTTATTAATCTTAGTTAATATTAATTTCAACATTTACTAATACACTATTAAATCAAAGGTTGTATTAGTTAACATTAGTTAATGCACTTTTTTTATTAACTAACATTAACAAAGATTAATAAATACTGTAATAAATGTATTGCTCATGTTTAGTTCACGTTAGTAACTAATGAACCTGATTGTAAAGTGTGACTGATAAACTATTGGTTCATTAGGGATCGTACATTAGGCTATTCATGCAACTTATTAAACGTTAGTATTAGGCCTGGGCAAAAAATCGATTGAATGAATTAATTCGAATTTTTTGTTGCGGGCGATTTAAAAAATAAATAAATCGAGTTTTTGTGTAATGGCGCATATTTGGCCCCTCGGAGTTTCCGTAGCGTTAGTTTCACTCACGTCACGTAGCAGAATGGCAAGCGACGACGACAACAACAACATAAATGCACACACGAAACTGCAACAGCATACAGCAAGCGACAGCATGGCTACCGGTGAGAGTGGGAAGTTTGTTCCTTAGCATAGGAGTGAACTCGAGCTTATAATGCCCGAGCGGGT